>JAKGUB010000334.1:15455000-15707500 GCA_026261675.1 Hippocampus mohnikei | reverse complement strand
AGATGAGACAGTCCTCAATGTGGCCCAGATACCAGTGCTTAGCAATAAGGACTGCAACAAATACTTCCGAGGTCGGGTCAGGGAGAACGAGATGTGCACCAGCTCCTTCCAGGGAGGGGTCGGAGCCTGCGAGGTGGGTGACCACTGGGATTAGAAGTGTTTCATTACCCTGTCTGGATTTTAAATGATTTGATAGTTTAGTTATAATGGGGAAAGGGAAAGGTGTGACAACACTTGGTGTGACACAGCACAATGCAGGTAACACATTTGAAACACAGTCCCAAAAATCTGGGTTTCAGAATTTGGCTTAAAAAAAGCTTCATCTGCCTCCTAGTTAAAATGAAAATCGATTCCATGGTTCAACATGGCAACGAGACCAAAATCAACCAAAGAAGCTTGGAAATGGCCCTGTCAGAACCCCCAGACCTAAACCCAATTAAGAATATGCCGGGTGACCCCTGCACTACTGCAGATATGCCCTCACAGTGGGAGCGCTCCTCGTATGTTCACAGATCTCCTTCTCCTCACAATTAGAATTAACAGTGTGGGTTTTTTTTCACATAACTGGCATGTATAATAATGTGAGTTCAGTGAATCAATGACATTCAATCTATAGCACAACCAAAAGCATTTTTCTTTTGTTTCAATCGAGTCGTCCAGGTAGTAGGTCCCTTTAATGGTGAAAAAAGGTTGACTAATTTATCTTGGTCTCATTTTCAAAAACATTTGAACGTGGACGTGTAGACTTTTCATATCCACTGTACATATGCCTGCAGAGGGACTACGGTGGCCCGCTGGCATGCCAGAACCGTGACTGCTGGGTACTGGAGGGCGTGATCATCCCCATGCGGCGCTGCGGACACCCGGGGCAACCCAGCATCTTTATCCGTGTGTCGGTCTACGTGGACTGGATCAAGAAGGTCATGGGTTTCGCTTAGGGAAGCGTAGAAGGGAAATATTAATTATTTGATGTTATAATGTTTTCTGTTTTTTGTTTTTTTATGACTGCTTATTACATTAAATGATGAGAAACAGTGTTACCTTGACATGTGAGTTTAATTTGGTTCGTGATCAAAATTACAGCTCATATATAAACTCAGTTTTCATTATTGAAATAACTTGAAATGACATAATCCCATTCTACAGTGAAATTACTGTATTTAATGTAAGATTTTAGGGGCGTGGCTTATTGGCATTAGCAGTTAAGGTGATGTTGGCCCAACTTGTTTGCGTGCGAACATCTGGGTATGAGTCGTTGCCTACAGCAGATCGTTGCGAGTGTCCACATTTTATGTTTGTGATCAATTGTGTTTGTCCCGTTCAATCAATGGCTGAATCGATGCTCTGGCTCTCCTTGCCCATATGCGGGGGCATTACAGTACCATGATTGCTTCATTTTTTTTTTCCACTTCACTCGAGCGGCGGCATATCTGAAGTTCAAATTTTGGCTTGCAGTTCAAAGCAAAAAAAAAAAAAAGCTATCAAACAATGACTTGACAGTTGGCACATTTGTAGAGTCTAGGTACTGTACCACAAAGTCTTTTTTTTGGGGGGGGGGGACCATTAAAAAAAATGGTTTTGAACATATTGGTACAGTTAACTAACTCACTTACATATACAGGATGCAAAGTTATTAAGGTCTGAATTTGTATTGTGACAGAGCAAGGTTGCACGACTTGACTTTAGAAACGTTCTTAACCTGAGTAATAATTTGACTTTCTTGAAATTCAGCAAGGCCTCGACTTGACCTGCTTGATTGACCTGCCTGTGGTCCTTTTGTTCTGTTTTGTCGGCGATGTCCAATTTATGGAAAACGGGGGGTAGGCAATACAAAAATGAACAACTCCCCATTCAACCCAAGAACTAACTTGAATCGACTTGCTTCATCATTTGTCACAGTAACTTGGGACTTTCTTGAAACTCGAATGTTAACTTTTGATTTGACTTACCATGTGTGCTTACAGTGATGCCTTGAGATACAAGTGGATCAACTTTTTTGAGATACCTCTTGTCCTTTGACTGATTTGTTTTTTGTTTGTTTTGTGAACAATTCTTCCAAAAAGAGGTTTAAAGTTGTGCCACTCTCAGTTCACGTTTACTGCCAACTAAACATAAACCAGAAAGAATTACTGTATAACCGCCTGGATGTAGAACAACCAAAGAAATGCTAAAAGAAAAGCAGCGCTAGGTTAATGCTAAATTTAATTAGCATCTTTATTACGGTGCTTTAACTTTTTTAGCAATGGATTTAACACAAATTGTTCAGCAACAACATGAAGACAAACAATATAACCGTGCTCACACTCATACACCCTTTATCCTCTGCGTAGACCGACAAATATTAGTGCCAAACTGATGAGCTTAGAGAGCCATTCTAGGCAGGAGACGCCCAGCTGCAATATAATTGGCTGCTGCAGAGGCAGGAACTGCCGAGAACTCAAGTGGGTGTCATAATAACAAGGCCTCAGTGAACAGTCTGTCTGTCTTTCTGTCTTACACTGTCCCCAAGTGGCCAAGGCGGGCACACCAGTAGGAGCATCGTGTAATTGTTGCGGTGGGACAAAAACTGTTAATTATTTTGTTATAATGTGACTCACTCCCACCGCTGCTTTATTTTACCCCACTATCTCCCTTGACTGAATTGAATAGAGCTCCACAGCACCTTCTGTGCCCCCCTCCGCCGCCACCCCACCCCTCGGACCCTTCCCACTTCCACCTAACCCCACCCTTCACTTTCTCCAAAAGAAATCCCTCTTGAGTTGGTCTTTTGATGGCGACACCCCAACCTCTAAAGACACGCCTGTGTGCCTAATGCCCCACTGTATGCGCTGCACATTCTTTCTAGTACTACAGGAGAAAATTTGCAATGCGCTGCCGATGAGCCCAAGGAATTCACCTTAAACAAACCTCAAGTTCAAGAGTCCCAAAAAGAATCTCTGTAGCATGCATTATTCCACTTTCAGGCTTCTTTTGTTTCACTGACAGTCATACGTAAACAGAACACATTTTTTTTCTTTTAACTGTGCTGCCAGGAAATTATAAGAATGTTCTTTCACTTTCACTTAGTCATATTCACAGTGGCTGACTTGTTGCACATTGTTCACGTATGAATGTCCCACCTTGAACCGCTCTCACTTCTGGGAAAACAAGAATAATTTATTTTTGTTTCTTTTCCTTTTTTTTTTTTTTTTAATAAATGCTGCCAAATAAATATGTGATATATGATAGTTTTATCCTTGGGGTAGTTTGACAAAAGAATGTCCGTCCACCAAAAGAAAACAATAGAAAAAAAATGATCAAGATTAAAATGTTTCCGTGTTTACAGGTTGGTTCACAAGGTATTTGGACCATGGCCTCATCACAATTGTTATAGAGACAAAGGTATTTGGACACCCAACTGTGATTAGTTTAATCACAATCGTGGTGTCAAATGTACGACCCTTGATTTATTTATTTATTTATTTATTCATTTCTTTTGATTTATGTGCACCTAAAAATTGGAAACTTGGAATTGTCATGATTGAGTGATCATTTAGGATCATTTCCGAGCTTATTGGGCCACAAAATATACAGTGCCAGTCTTCTTGAGATCAAATTGTGTGAAGTGGCCCTGAAAGAGAAATTTGTTGGGCACTGCAGATACACTATAGACAAAAGTATTGGGGCACGGTTCCACTGAGTGCCTTTGGGGGCGTGGTTATATTTTCGCCACTCCTCCTTTAGACTCTAACATGCTTTAATTGAGAAGTATGCGATGCCATCAGGGAGGGCACAGGGCTATACAGTACAAACCCTCCCCGCCCCCTTGTTATACTGCGGCTGGGTTCTATTTGTAACTGGACGTGTACAGTACGTGTGTTTTGGGGTTGGTGGTTGTGAAGGAATATATATCAAAATAGGGTAAGACGTACAGACGATCAGCAGAAGTTTTCCTTCATCGCGGTGTCAGCATCCACCAGGTGAGGCTTCAAAAACGCTCGTGGTTTTTCCCCAGCCAGTGTGCATGAGCGTGCGTTTCTGTCGAGTCGACCATATTTATTTGACCATATTTTTGCACCTGTACACTAGCTCGCAACTTTTATCGGATTCTTTGCGGCGCAGTCGCGTTGGTGCAAAACACGCATCGCGCAAGTGATGAGAAACCTTAAAAGAGGGACGTTGTGCTTGTACGAGTGTTATTTGCCGAAGTTCCACGCATCGCGTTTCTGTATACAGTACCACCAAGGCGCGTGGTTCGAAGAGTCTGTGCTGCGGCTCATACTACAAAAGTAACTTGAAAGGCGGCGTTTGAAAGCAACTTCAAGGTGACTTTCTGCTTGTGTGTCATTTATTTGTATTGGCAATTAGCGTGCAACTGTCCAGGGACTGCACGTTGACGGCAAGTTCACTTCGGACACACTGTACTCGACGACTCACTGTTTATGTTCTCAATATGTTAATTTCTTGACGTTATTTTGCTTGGTAAAATCTAGGTTGTTTCTTGTGAAACTTCCAGGTTAATATAATTTTTAAGGGGGTAACTCGGTGCCCTGGTGTTTAGCATGTCTGCATCACAGTTGAGAGGTCCTGGGTTCAAATCTCTCTTTTTGAAAAATGTTCTCTATCCCAGCTGACTGTAAGGGAGAGAAGTGGGGCACACACTGGACTGGTTATCATTCAATCACTGGAAACGTCCATCCACGTTTTTTTTTTTTTTACAGCATTTGTCCTGATGGTGATGGGCAACTAAATAGAACTCTCCCAATTAACGTTTGGCAGAAGTGGGGTAAACCCTTGAATGGTCACCGGCCAATCAGTCACACTCACATTTACACCTATGAACAATTTAGGGTTTTAAACGAACCTCACATGGATGTTTTGGGAGGAAACTGGAAAGCCAACAACCTCAAAATGGTGAGGTAGGTGTCTTAACCTACCTCTGTTCCACTGTGCTGCCCAGTTTCAGCAATTCCATTTCAAAATCCTGGTCATGAGAATCAATTTATAAATGCAAATTAGATTTCTAAGACATTAAGAAAGACAGACATTGACCGCTGTGAAACCAAGGCATGTTGCGAAAACCAAATTGAATCAGAAAAATGGTTTTGATTCAACTGAAGCCACTCGAGTCATTTAACATGTACTGTCACTGAATCATATTGCACCTCATATATGGACATACACATCGAATCATCTCTTATGCGAGATGCACCACACCACACATATTCTGACAGCCTGGATCGGCTATAATTTAACCTAAAATACCCATCCATCCATTCATCCATCCGTTATCCGAGCCGCTTATCCTCACAATGGTCGCAGGCGTGCTGGAGCCCATCCCAGCTGTCTTCGGGCAGTAGGCGTGGGACACCCTGAATCGGTTGCCAGCCAATCGCAGGGCACATATAAACAAATAAGCATCGTGCTCACTCTCACACCTTGGGACAAGTTCGAGTGCTCCATTAACCGGCCACGCGTGTTTTTGAGGAATCCGGAGTATCCGGAGAAAACCCACGCATACCGCATGTATTGAGGAATTGTATTTTCTTGGCGAGATGCACACTCCCAGGAAAAAATACATTGTCAGCCTTGCCTTTGATAACATCACTTTGTGTCACTTGACATAATCTGCTTCTCTTAAGTTCTTCTGTTCTTCTTTGATGGTCACTGAACTGAGCTCTTGTATGTATGATTCATGATTAATGTATGGCCAATTTTGTACGACTTTCCGGGAGTTTTTTCCACCAAAGTTCTGATCAAATTCTGAATTTTTCCAACAGTGAGGACGTCCATTTTTAGACACTCTGCCATCTTTGAACTTTCCTTCAGCCCCCTGGTCATCAGGTCTTGATGCCCACGCGCTCCAAAATATGAGCAGCTGCGGGCCCAAAGAACCTTCTTCCCCCCGGCCCAACACCCCCCAGCCGACTGCTGAGCCTCAGCAGCGCAGGGGTCGAGGTCGTCCACGCAAGCAGCAGCTGGTAGGACTGTTATGAGGTCATTGATTGGCTTATTGGCAGTTCTAAAAAATAGTATTAAGTATTTATTGTTAATGTTTCGGTGCAGGAGCCTCTTGGACCGCCGGCTCCAAAGCGACCAAGAGGAAGACCCAAGGGCAGCAAGAACAAAGGCTCCAAAACTGTATTCAAGGTTAGGTTTGTCTAGCAGTGCAAATAAGAAAAATAAAAGAAAACAATAACAACGCTTCAACAAAAAAAAAATTAACTCTTGCAAAACTCTCATTCGTGTTATTGTCACCCAGTCATGCAAAACCTTTGCTAGAAAATGCTAAACTTCTGTGAGATAATGCAACATTTTTTGAGATCACAAAAACTTTTGCGAGAACTTTTCATTTGTTAAGTGGTATTTTAAATGCCAAACTTTTGTTTGATCATGTAAAACTTGCAAAACGTTCACATTAATGTGGCTTGAAAATGCAAACGTTTGGTGAAATAATGCAAAACCTTCGTTAATATTCACATGGCTTCATCATAGCAGCGTTTTTGTAAAACACTGCAAGTTTTGTTTGTGGAGCTTCCAAAACTTTCAGTCATGTTAATAATACTTTATAAATGCAAAACCTTTGTGAGATAATTCAAAAGCTTTTGGAAAAAACAAAACGTTTGCAACTTGCCAAAACTTACTTAACAGTAATGTTGATGTGGACTGATACTGCAAGAACTTTGTGAGACAACACTTGGAAGCTCTCGCAAAACTTTCCTTCATAGTCGCGTGGCTTGAAAATGCAAATGTTTTATGGGATACAGCAAATACCTTTGTTGAGATCTCACAAAATGTAAACATTTTTGTGAGATGAAGGGCTCATGACATGTCTCTTAATTGCAAGATTCCGAGCTCCTCAAAAGAGTGAACACCGCCCGGAAGTTGTTCTCACCCCACCAGGTTAAATGGCGTCTTAATTGTCTTAAACACACATCTAGATGTGAGGATCGAATATTGAGGAGCTTTCCTGGGCCATCTTAAATTGAGGGACATCTAATGTAATGTCCTCTGTGGAATTCCTGTAGCTCCTCAATGGGGATGCATGAAAACAGGCGTGTACCAGCAGGACCATCGGCACACGACTTTAAATTAAATAGTCTTCTTCTTCTTGATTATTTTAGTTTTAATATCCATATTTTGACGAGTATCTGTTTTATTTGTGGCAGTATTTAATACCAAAAAGACTTGATTACACTGGACACTGAACCAAACCTGTTTCTAAGGTTTGCAGGAATGTATCATGACAACGCAAGGCGTCACAGAGATACCCAAACGGTGCAGACAATCAATTCCCTCATCCCCCTTACAGCGCAGACCTTGCCCCTTCAGACTTTCACCTGTTTGGTCCCTTAAAAGCGTTTACGAGAGGCTTGAAGTTTGAAAGTGACGGTGAAGTCAAAAGTGGTGTCAGCAACTGACTGAGACACACTTTAAATTATGCTTTCCCATGCCCAGACATGAAACACCGGGGTCAGGCCTGGATACGGGGAACCATTAGGCTCAGACGTAAAGGAAAGCATGGGTCCCACTTCCCTTGGGCTCAACACATGTGGGAGAGGCCATAGTGGTTGGGTTCAATGTGAGCTGGCCGGTGGCTGGAGGTAGGGACCCTGGCTTTCCGATGCTCGGCTACAGAAAAAGGCTCTCGGGACGTGGAACGTCTCCTCTCTGGCAGGGAAGGAGCCCAAGCTGGTGTGCGAGGTCAAGACGTTCCAACAAGACATTGTCAGGAATCACCTCGACACACAGCTTGGACTCTGGTACCTCTCTTCCATTCTGGAGTTAGCCACAGAGAGAGGTGCCAGGCAGGTGTAGTCATATTAATTGTCCTCAGGCTCAGTGGCTGTACATACATACGGTGGATGACAGGGTAGCCTTCTTCTACCTTAGGTTGGACGGGTCTGGTTGTTTGCCTATCCGCCAAAAAGCAGTTCAGACTACGTACCCTTTTGGATTATTCTCAAAGGGTGATGGAGAGCGCCGCTCCTCGGGATTCCGTTGTTTTACGGTGGGACCTCAATGTTCACTTTGCAGGAATGCCCCCGATCAGAACCCGAGCGGTGTTCTATTACCGTATTGGCCCGAATATAAGACGGCCCTGATTATAAGACGACTCCCTCTTTTTCAAGACTCAAGTTTGAAAAAAGACTTTTTGAACACCAAATTAATTTTTATACAGAAAATAATTACAGTACATCTGAAACAAATGATTATAACAATATATTTGAGAGGAAAAGCATGTTATTTTGCCTCATTCAAATCTTAACATCTGAACATTTAAATATGTGAACTAAAGTGCAATCACATTCGTAAATGAATGGCCTGTGGTTTTTGAAATGTAAATTACATCATAACTTCTCCTCAGCTGCCGGTTAACCTGGCCGATCTTCGACCCACTTTTCTCCAGATTGTCGCTACGTTTCTCCATTTTCTGTTATCCCTTCTATTATTTTCTTCTCTTTTCTTTCTTACTGCTATTTTTTAATTTCCTTCTTCGTGCTACTGCTATTTTTATTTTTATTCTTCGTGACAGGGGTTCACTTTGGCCTGGGGAGTCAAGTTCAGCATTCGCTTCAGTGATATCTGGCGCCATCTAGCGCCGTGAATGGGTATAATGTCTAGACCCCGAATATAAGACGACCCCCACTATTTCAGTTTTATTTCAGTGCAAAAAAAACTCACCGTCTTATATTCGGGCCAATACGGTATTATGTTCTCATCATAGATTGTGCATAATGAATGCCATGTTGAAGCAGAAGGGGGTCCATATGTGCCCTTGGCACCAAGACACCCCAAGACCACAGTTCGATGATCAACTTTGTGGTCTTGTTATCAAACTTGCGGCTACTTGTTTTGTACACGTGACTGAAGAGAAAGGTGGAGCGGTATGTTGGCTTTGATTGTGGGGAAGATGCCGATCCAACCTTGCAAACCCAATTCTGATGGTGGACACCAGGAGTAAGGGATGCCACCAAGCTGAAAAAGGAATCTTATGAGGCTTTTTGGCCTGTGGGATTCTGGAGACATCTGATGGATATCGACTGACCAAGCTCAAGTTGTCCAAATGAACCCAAAATGTAGAAGTAGATATGCTCGACAAATGGGCAAGGCTAAATTGGTGAGCTTTTTTTGCCTAACCTGACATGGTTGGAGCATATTGTTAAAAAAATGGATGATAACTGGCCTCCTAAACTCATAAGGAGTTTGGGTTTGAGTCCCTTCTGTGTTATTGAGCTTTGGGCTAGTTGAGTCCACGGGACTAAGACCCTGAATGTACGTTTTCTGTGAATACACTTCTAAACCATTACTTCATCTTTAAGTGCCAGCTTTGGTGACCTCTGCGTATCTTTCTTTTCCCTTTTTTTTTTTTTTTTTTTTTGGGCAGAAAGTCGAGCCTGATGGAGCAAGGCGGCCAAAAGGGCGACCGAGGAAATGGGTGTGGAGCAACACATTGACATTTAAGAGACATGATCAAATGGATTTGTATGAAAGTATTTGTACACGTCCACCTCATTCATGTCTGATTCACTTTACAGCTTCAGAGGGTCATTCCAAAAGGAAGTGAAGAGCAAAAGGTGAGGAACTTGATGAGACTTTAGAGTGGATAAGCAGTCGAATACGGCTGGATATTTGGTCAAGCATTGACTTTGTGCTGCCTATTATTTTGTGTTTTATGTCGAGTTAGCATGTTCTAGCAATTTCAAAAACTCAACATTTCCACCCTCCTACAAAGTTGTAAATGAAAACTCCCTCTAGAAAAATACCCCAAAAGTCAGTCCTGTACATTTTTTTTGGATTCAGAGAAACCCTCCTCATTCATTTTGTGAATGAAACAGAGATTGCACAAGCCGAAGCCAACAGGTCCACATATCACTCACTGTCTGATCCAAGACATCCGCAAAGATGCTTGAGGAAGCGAAACCGTTGAGAGAGTCGACCTTTTTCTGAGCCTCGCGCACACAAAAAGGGGAAGAATGACTCGACGTCGCGAGCTCAGCTCCGTCTTCACCCGGCTGCCTCGGTTTCCTGGCATAACTGACTCTCGGCGAAACTCCGGCAATAAGTCATCCTCGTGTTACCTAGCATTGATTCACTGTTCGGCGATTGAGTCACATGACGGTTTCTCTGTCTTCTGATGTTTCTCCAGGTGCCTTCGGAGGAAGGGGAGCCGGCACCCTCATTGTCAGAGCCCTCTTTGTCTCAGGAGGAAGGCCAGTAACCTCGAGGTGCGGTCGGAACAACAACACTCCATTGGTGCGATCGGATGAATTTCTCTACCTAAAAGGTTTACCTCACAGCAAGAAAGCAATTTTCATTCGACACCAGTTGCACATTGTATTGCAGCGGTTCCCAACATTCATTGAGCCAAGGGAAATGCACCTCTCACCATAATTTAAGAATGTAGGATTCCCGGGGAAATCTCAGGATGAACCTAAAATTCACAAAAACCTTTCCAGGTGAACTGAAGGTGACCTTGTCCAAACTTGTAATTGCACTTGTCCAAATGTTCAACATTTCAGGACTTTTTGCACAACTTGCTGTTTTCTAAGCAGGAGCTGAAAAGCAACATTCAAACCTTTCTGTGACTCTTCCAGTACCTTTGCAACCTGTTGATGACACTGTAAGCTCAGTGACTACTTCCCTCCGAGAACATCCTGTTTCAAAGCTCGCCACGGTGAGATACTCTTAATTAAGTCCGTCACTTGGCAGCTGTTTTCAAACTGTTCCCGATGGAGCCAGTCGCACTGCAGCATTTTGTCCGATTTTTCAAGATACACAGAATACTGCGTTCTGTGACAGTCGAAACACCAAAACCAAACAAATTAAGACAATATATTTTGACCGCAGTGACCTTGACAATAATATATTTTTTTGCTTATGTGACACCTCAATCCATTAAAACGAAAACAAGACTGAGAAATGTTTTTTTGACAGTTGAAGTCATTCATTTATTTCAGCTAAGAAACAAGTTGCACACTAGTATTGTATTTACACTGTGTTCCTCATTCACTCACTGAACTGCGTCATTTTTTCGACTGATTGTGACACGCTTTCTACTCCAAATTGCGACACATTAGCTTTCTTTTTCCTGCTTTCACATCACGCATAAACAGACTGTCTTCGACGATGAGGTGCTTCAACTTGTCCGACTCCCGACACATGTCGTAATCGACATGACAGGTGCAAAATCATCACCCGATCTTTATCTTCGACTTAAAAGCAGTGCTGCACTCCCGTCTACATGGCTGTTCGTCATTCCAGAACAGTATTTTATCAACCTGAATTTGAGACAAACTGGACGAGACACTTTTTCAGGCCTACATGTTTGACAAATATACACCTTGGTTTCCATAAATCGAGCTTCCAACTAGAAATGTCCAGAGCAGTGAATGTTAGTTGTCTTGGTCTCATGATGTCGGAAAGTGAACAGCATGTCATCCAATGAAAATGAACCACGATATTTATTGGTCGATTCACTGATCAAACAACACCTGATTCAAATTTTGCTGTTCAGGACCTTGTTAGACAACAGAAAGTTGTGCAAAAATTACTGAAACGTTGACGAGTTGGACATACGCATTCAAAACTTTACAGGCCAAATTAAATTCACCTTTTCATCCTGAAATTTCAGTTCAAAACCAGATATCCCCAACTTTTTGCGAGCAGTTTATTTTTCCTACACCACCTACTAGTGCATCATGAAGTGCTTTCATTTAAATTTTTGACAAAGATTGCAGTTTTTTCTGCAAAAATTTAAATTTCTGAAAAAACTTTCATGTCCAAAATATCTTTCTCTCCCAATACATGCAAATGCAAGCATGTTGTTTCCTCAAATTTGTTTCTTACTCATTTTTAGAAATGTAAAAAAAGAACAATACAAATGAGAATGTTCTTTCTTTCATCATCTCTTAATTTTTTAAAATTATACTACTGTTATGTTGCAGGTGCAATGGACCTGGTCCAAAATAGAATATAAATTTAGAAAAAAGCTATTTTTAAAATGTTGGGAAACAATTTGGATGAAATGTCTTGTCAGTCAGAAGATAGCCGTTCAACTCTTAATAACAATCACGGGTATGAATAATTTTGGGCTAAAGACTATTGAATTAGACTTTTGCTATGCTGCTACATTCGCATGGTGTCCTAAAGTCATTTTTATGAGCAGTTTTAGTCGCATTTTGTTTCAACTTGCCAGTTGAAGTCCACTAAGACTGGCACTGAATTATCCATGATCAAACACATTTCCTCCACTGTGGACATCAAAAGCCAAAAGTGTTGTGACACTCAGGACTTTACGCCAGTGTTTTGTTTTTTATTACCACCATCATGAAGCCTCAAGTACAAAATGATTCAGGAGCCTCGTTTTTGTCTACCCAGGAACTTTTGGGTTTTACTTTGTTGTTGTTTACTGTGTTGAGCATTTCTTATCAATATTATTGCAACGACTTCACAGAAACCACAATTACCTCAAGAAAAACTGTATTTGTTCAAATTAAAATGTGACTTGATTCTCATGTGAAAACGCAGCAGGTATTTAAAAAAAAGTTTACATTATCTTTTCAGGTTTTTTTTTTTTAATTAAATACATTTGTCTTTTTCACCATATATTTGATTTTTACAGTCTATATTTTATGGGTGACAATTCATGTGACTTTAAAACTATTTTTACAGTATCTGAGCACAACCTCTTTTAACATTTAAATTAAATGATTCAGGCTACATTTGGTAATATTTTCTAAGCAACGGATACACACATACAGATAAACGGCCTGATTGTCGACTGTGTCTAAAAGATTCTCCATGGGAATTATCCTGTGGTGTGACAATGAAGAATCTCTCCCAGATTTCTGGTTTGGGGGAGGAGACTCCCGATTGTTGGTGGAGATATTGTTGTGTGTAGGGTGCTGTGTTAGTCACTTTGTGTACACCACACTCTCCGATGTTTTTTTCTTTACTTGTCATGTATTGGTAATTTTTTCCACTTCCGATTAAAGTCAGCAAAGGCCTTGACTCTCCTGAACAGTTATCCAGAGTGTTTAGGGATTTTTAATCTGCTTAGAAAATGGTCAGGTCCTGCAATCGTAAACGCAAAACCTATTCAATGCGATACTAAATCCTTATCCTTAAGTGGGTTTTATTTAAAACTTCTGGTTTGTGGGAGACTCGTGATTGTAGATAGATATGATATTGTAACGTGTGTAGTGTGTTGTGTTCTGTCAGCTTGGGTACAGTACACACTATAAGACTAGTAAGCACACACTGTCGATATTTTTTTCCCCTTGTCCTGTATGGGATCTCTCACATTTAAAATAAGGATGATAAAATAAAAGTATGCATGTACCCTGCTTAAGTGAGTCAAGTACTACATGTCTTTGTTTTTCGTTTTGTTAAATAACACATTTTTTTTCTACCTTTTATGCATGTAACCCAACTCAATTTCGGTTGGAATTCCTATTCCTGTTTGCGAAAGAAAGTTGATCAAATCATAAATATTAACATATTAATTTTCCTTCTCTTCCTTTCTAAAAAACAACCACACCAAACCCCAGTGACTCTTTGACTGATTTGTAAATATTAACATATTAATTTTCCTTCTCTTCCTTTCTAAAAACAACCACACCAAACCCCAGTGACTCTTTGACTGATTTGTAAAACCACAATGTCATCGTAATGGCATTTTAGCCACAGTGTTAGCCGCTAACGTTAGTTCCTAATCATAGCAAAAAGTCAACCATACAGTTCACCCATTGCAGTTTCAATGTCCTCAGTCAGTTTTGGTTAGCAACACTTTGCAAAAACATTTGGATGTCATTTTAAGGAAGCAACGATTCTAATTGACTAACCTTTAGGACTGTAACGCATAGTGAATAAATGTTAAGCGCTAACATTAGCCACAAATCACAGCAAAAAAGCTAAACAGAAGATTGGATCATTGTGGTTTCGCCATCTTCAATCAATTTGGGTTTACAAAACATAATTTTTTGGTTATTTGTATTTTTATCTGTCATTTGGGCCAGCAGCTTCACAAACTAGACTTCTCTGACTATGAGTCAGGTCACATTGAAGGTATCAGTGTGTATTTTGTATGCATTTTGAACATAACTGAAGTCTTGTAGTAATTGAAGTGTGTTTCCTGACATAAAATGTCAACTTTTCTTATTTTTATACAATCAATGTGTTATGTGACGGTACATTATTAGTGCACGAATGGATTTACATCAGGCAACTTGTCAAGCACATCTTATGTTGTCTTCTTATCATTTTCAGTTATGTTCGCCGAGCTTCATTAAAACCATTTTTCTGATATCATGAGTCTTAAACCTGTGATTTCTTTGTTTTTGTAAATCAGTCAAATAGCACAACTCTTTTGGAGAATTGTTGAAAGGGAACAGTTTTAATGTAACGAACAAGTCATCAACTGCTCAGCGAGGAAGACATAAAATGGTTCCCGTAAAAATGAATGACAACATCCAGTGTTACACATGAGATTACAATGAGGGTAGGAAGAACAGAAACGTTGCGACAATTCCAAAAGTGACTGCGTTTGGGTGGCGAGTGACGTAAGCTCGTGAAAGTGATGCTCCGTTGCATCGCATGCGCCCGTTCTCCCACAAAGTAATTTCAAATCCATTGCGAAGAAGCACCGTTTCGGTCCCCAAAAACAAGTCCCTTTTTTTTTTTTAAATCCCTTTTATCGTCCCTCTTCAAAGACCTAACATTATTAAAAAGGCAGTCCACAAAATAACACGTTGTTAAGCGTTGAGAGCTTTGGCCACATCTGTGAAGACCAGTCGACTGGGTCTCTGGGTGGTCCCCTGCGAGGTTCGGAGAGTCTGCGAGAGATATACATGATTTTAAAAAGTCGCACGCAGCCTTTCATCAAAACTTCCATGAATTGCTCTTTCATCCATTTCAAATGCATTAAATGAACTCAATGTAATTGCATTATTAAGAGCGGGGGATCTAAAACTTTTCAGGTCCAGGGGGGAAATTTTTCTCAGCACTCCCCTCAAAATCCCTGCCATAAGAATTAAAAAGTTGCCAATTTTCAAGAAAAATGTCAAAATGTTATACTACTGAGTAGTAGTTTCCTTCTACTGAATTATCATAGAAGGAAACTACAGTACCGATAGTTATGAAAATTAAGCCATATTTCAAATAAAAATAATGTAAAAGTAATCAAAAAGATGTCTTTTGTCAGAGTCTTAGAAAAAGTCAGATAACTCGTAGATAATGTCATAATATAGCACGTCATTACAACTTTAATCCTTGTATTCTCTTAATCGCTCGGACTACATTCTCTGAGAAAAATGTACTTTTTCTCAAGAAAAAAGTTAATCCTGTTACAATAACACAGGTTTTGTTCTTTAAAAAAAGGGGGGGCGGTATTTATGTAAGGATGTCCGATTTATGTGATGATTCATCCCAATCGACCAAAGTTAAGGTAGGGAGGGGGAATTGGTTTATTATACAATCCAGCTATAATAATTACACAGGGGCCATGAGGAACATGATAGAAATGATGTGTAGAAGAGAAGATCAATTATGTGTAATGATCAGGATGACATCATTTATGTTTTGTTATTTAAAAAACAAAAAACATGTCCATCCATCCGTCCATCATCCAAAACACGTGATTTATCCAAATTATGGCAAATGATAAGGAGGGGTCAGTAGCAAGTACGAAAGTCATGTGACACACAAGTGATACTTTACCATGTTTGTCTTTTATCATCATGCCTTTGTCAAAACTTTAAAGAAATAAAAGACATGTAAGGTCAACTTTAAATCAAAGAAAATGACGCGTTGCCTAAAATGTAGCACGGCTGGGGCGGTCTGGGCATAAAAATCAAAATAACACTGCCAATATTGAACAATGCTACGTACTATGGACATGACAAAACAAATTCAAAGCATTTTTGCGTATCAGAGATGTGGAAAAGGTCTTGCTTTGTTGTTTTGATGATTTCACAGCAGTCGAGCTGATACAGCATAACAGTAAAAAGTACAATTACACACACTTTCCCGGACAATCCTAGCAGCATCCCTCATTTGGTTTAAAATCCGGGTGTCCGAAGCACATGCAGGGATTCACTTTGCAAAAGCAGAAAGAGACTGAACACTTGACTTACCTTGGCATTGGGACCGGCGAGTGTGCCATCCCGGCAGTGGTCCAGTAGTTCCTGTTCCAGCAGGTCATCTTGTTCTTCGGCCGGGTCAAAGTTATACATGGGCATGAGCTGGTGCCTCAGCTTCTCCAGACTGCCACGGACAATATAATGAGGACATTTTTTAGACACTGTATGAGAATAGACAAAGATAAGTGCAGGCGGGGGGACCTCAGTTTATGGTTTTTCAGTTGTATATGTGCTGGGGTCAGGGTCATTTGTGATGAAGTGCTGCCTCCAACAATGAAAATGCAATTGATGCTTTTGCTGGGCATAGGTGAGTCCGGTAACGCGTTAGAGAGTAACACATTATCCTAATATTTCTTCTTTTGTTTGAAGTAATGACGGATCCAACGCATTACTTTTCTCAGTGAAATAATCTAAGAAGAGTTACTTTGCTAAGTCACAACTCATTACCGTATAGCAACTACCACTGATAACAATAGGCTCACAGAACACTTAACTGCCACTTCACATTCCCATTTTCTATCAAGTGGTATAGTGCTGTTAACCGCCTCTTTGAGTACACCAGTGAATGACATTTGACAACACTTAGGATAGGAATCACCTATTTTTCAATCACGGTTTTCTCTCACTCGTGTATGTGGTACAAAACTAATAATTAGCAAATAATAAAATACAGGAGACCCCAAGCCAAGATACAAGATACAGGCAAACATCAAACTACTACTGTACAGTATACACTACACAACACGAAAAAGCCTTAAAAACAGGTCACCGTTTAAGTTAAGTGATATCCATAGACTATTCCCCCCCCAAATAAAAATTACTTCTAGTTGTCTTTATTTTATGTTTGACGACAAAATAAATTATTCTTAAGCATCAATTAAAACTGTATTTCCCAATTAAGTACTGTATTGGCAAATATATCTAATTTCGTTACTTCTAAAATCAAGAAAATAACAGTTACTTTTTCAAGGTAACTGTGGCAACACCGATGGACGTTTGCTTTTATCCTCACATTGCGCCATAAACCAAGGTCCACCTGTATAATACAACAACTGAATTAAACATACCGCTTCCGTTTGCGGATATACAGGATCTATGAACGAGAAAGATTGAACAAAGCGAATTAGCAACAGAAGCCCTTTTGTGGTTTTGTCAAAATCAAATTCATCCCAACAAACTGAACGTCTTACTAAAGCAAGTATCAGGCCGATGAGGGCGATGACGCCAAAGGGCAGGAGCACCATTCCCATCCCCGAGCTCTCCATCGCCGCCTCGGGGAATGTGGTGCTGTTGAAGCCGCTCTCGTTGGCTGGGACGGTGACAGTCATGAACGTCGCAGTAGATGTGACGTTGTCTCTCGGTGTGCTTGAGGAGGAGGCCGGCAGTGGGACTGTGGCGGCGGATGGCGCTAGAAACGTCGTTTTGGTTTCAGGCAGGGCCATGGTCAGCTGTTTCAAACTGTATGTTGTGTTATTGATTTAGATATCATGTGTTTGTTGTCGCATTGCTGATGGAGCTGTCTTCATGCTAGAAATGACGACGCCTTGGCCAAAGGGATCTTGAAGACGAGCTGCAACACAACAAACAACAGTGTAATTGCCTCTAAAATCAGGCACCACTGAGCGAGACTCGGGCAAAATAGGAGGCGGTAGAGGGAACTTTTCCGCTTCTGTAAATGTCATGCCTAGGAGAAATGTATTTCGACACATTGCCTAGTTTAATTTCGGAGCTTCTAAATTATCAAGTGGCTGACTTGAAGACAGTCACAAAAGAGTCAAGCCACACGACGAAGCCACGAATGTATGACGTAACTTCTTTCAACTCTGTATTTCCATGTTTTCTGGGTTCTGTTCCAGATTTTAAAAGAATTGTGAGGCAGTTGTATATCGTCTAACGTAGCTCGTGGATTCAAAATGTAACAATTGTAAGAGGTTTTTTTTTTTTTGTCAATTATGGAGAGCATAATTGTTTTTCAAACCGATGCATTTCAAAGGTATAAAAGGGATCTTGTTTACATGGGGGTGTTGGCATGTCACAAACAGGAAGTCCTCGTAACAGCTATTTGTCACTGTTCACAATACAGTCACACACAAACAACTCATTTCAGTAAGGCTATTTATTTGATCTCCGTATTAATTTGCAATATTGTAAACCGTCAAATCTGGTGAGGGATTTTAAAGGAAAAAAATATTTTGACTCTCGAACTGGGTCACCATCCGCAGTTCGAGGCAGACCATGTTCACTAAGAATAACGCAAAAATTACTTGGTAATTGAAATCAACGCAAAAGGAGAAAAAAAGCAAGACAGGTGGTGTGCTGGTGTAGTTAAAGTTGCCTTAAAATGTTCATAAAATGTCAATGATTGTGTAGTCTTGTAATACTGTCCAAAGAATGCATAAGCTAACATTAGTAGCTACTACATTAGCTACGCATTAGATAATCAGTCCAAATTGAACACAAGTACCATATTTTACGCACTGTAAGGTGCTTTGGAGTACAAGGCGCATCTTCAATAAATGGCCTATTTTAAAACTGTTTTCATAGAGTGCACCACATTATACGGTGCATAGAATAGAAGGTACAATACTGGCTGTGGTTGAGTTATGCATCCACTAGATAGAGCTACACTAAAGGGAATACAATATAACCCTACCCACTCTTGAGGACTTGCACACTGCAAGAATCAAGACAAGGGCACGGAAAATCCTCCTGGATCCCCCGCATCCTGCCCACCACCTTTTCCAGCTACTCCCCTAAGGCAGGCGCTACAGATCCATGCGCACCAAATCCAGCAGACACTTAAACAGCTTCTTCCCTCTAGCCATTAACTCCCTAAACAGTCACTGACCTAGTGACTCTTCTTGTCACTCTTCTTGTACAACAATTATTGTTACTGGTCACTCTAAAATGGTTCAATGATTTTCTGCACCAACTGTACAAACTGTAATAGTATTGTATTCTACCACTGATCACTTTAGCTCTGCTTGAAACTATGGTTCACTTACATTATGAAATGTCCTTCCATACCTATTTGTCAGGTTCTTGTTTATGATGATACTAATGCAGCGTGTTATACTGGAGACAAATTCCTTGTGTGTTCTACATACTTGGCCAATAAAGATGATTCTGATTCTGATTCTGATATAATACAGCTTTATTACATACAAAGAGCTTTCACAACCGCTGCAGCTGGTACAAAGCACTTTACAGAACATAGAAAATACTACGTCCAAAAAATCCGAATGCTGTATGCATCCATGTATAAGGCGCATCGGATTATTATAAGGTGCACTGTTGGCTTTTGAAAAAATGTCATGCTTTTAGGTGCGCCTTATAGTACGGTACTGTTGTGGATGAATTTGCGGTAACGGTACAACCCAACTCATTCAGCTCAATTTTCAGTGTGCCCTGAGTAATCTTGAGTAAGAAATCCATATAATAAATAAATAGAATTTGCATGAGGTGCACAGCCGAGCCGGACCTTATACCCCAGCTGAAATTTGACATCAATTGGCATCAATCAGCAAATTAATTTTCTTTACCACATGTCTTCATCGGTGCCACAGATGAGCTGGAGCTGATCTTAGCTGACTTTAGCCGAGAAAAGCAAGCTAAACTTTCTTGAAGTCAATTTGTTGAATGTCTCTAAAAAGATTCTTTCAAATGATATGTAGCACACTTACGTCAGATGATGTCATGTAAGAGTTCGGGTAGAGTCCAAAGTCATAGAATTGCAGTAACAAACCTCTTAAGATGATGTCACAAAGAATACAAACTGGGAAGCTCTCACCCACATGGTCCTCTCGAAGGTTTTGGCAAGAGGAGATTTCGGACATTAAGCAAGGAAACATAAGTTCTGAATCGCAACACAATGTGACCGATAATTGGTTAACCTTTACGTTGATCTATATAATTGCATTTGTGCTCATTGTTGTGTTAGTCTGATTCAATTTCTGATGTGAACACAAAGAAGAAACAAAACTATGATCTTGAATGTTTGAATAGCGTCTTTGACACGTGGAACCAGTTCATTCTTATAGTATGCTTCCCTGTAATTTCTCTATATCAGGGTTGATATTGTATTTGTTTGCACTGAGGGTTTTTTTGTTGTTGTTCTTTTTTGTTTGTATTTGTTGACTTCATACAGTGTCTGATGGTACCAAGCTGTAATTACAGAGAAGCATCCGTCTTAAAATGTCTCGACTGTTGATTGACCTGAGGGACAGCTACAATGATCTTGAACAATTAGACTGTGTGTACTCGAGTTGCTTTTCAGGTGTGAATTAGGAAACAGGAATAAAAAAAAGTCGACAAAGGGATAAATATTTCGTGTCAAAAAATAGACAAGCCCAACGTAGATTTTGACACACATAGTATATCGTAGTGCCAGCGAGGATGTGGTTGGTAGGTGTTGAGAGCAGGATGTGGGCAGGGGGAAGCATCATAACGAAGCAAGATACAAATCTTGAGGAATAGGCTATGCCTGCCCAAACCGTAACTCTGGAGGAAATGTGCTTTTGAAGACAACTCAAATGCCAAACTGACAACCCTCCCACACAAAGACAAGCTCTGGTAATACATACTCACAAGTTTATGACACATTCGATTTAGTTTTAATTGGGGTAACAGCATTACATGGGTTACGCTAGTCTAGTACTGTTTTTTTTTTTGTGTGTTTTAAGATGGTCAGATGTTCATCCTTCTCCTTTGTCCATCCCGTCTGCTTTTAATTGCAAACACGTGCATGCCAAGCCAAATGACCAATGAAAATCAAATGCTGGTGAGCATGCTACATTCTACTATGACGGGTGATGTTTTTGTGTATGTCTGTATGATGACGCCATGAGGTGTATACGTACCTGGAGTGCAGAACATGCTTGGGTCTCATTGGGAGAGGCGACATTGAAGTCAATGCCCCTCCTCCCTTAACAACGCGGGCCCCGCACAGCCTGTTTACATTGAAAAGCAGCCATTTTCTCACAGGACGGGAGTCCCATGCCGACGTAAACACCCGTCCCGGCAACCTCTGTGGAGTCCCACACGCTTCCGCCAACGGCCTCCGAGGACCAGTTGCCTCCCCCCTCCCTTTGTATTCTCTTTTTCTTGACACTCTTTGACACGAGAGAGAGGCTGCTGCAAGGATGCTGTGTAGGGAGCAGGCAAAATGTGTTGCCGCCCTCCACTCCTCCAGGCAACACGATTGGTCTAACGGCTTGAAAATGCGAGCCGCGGCTGGTTGGCTCGGCTGCTTGTCTGGCTTTGCAGGGATGAGGATGGGATTTAACGGCTCGGCGCACCAGATGCTGTCAGGCCGGTGAAAGTGACTGCATCCGGGTGGCAAAAGCCGAGGAAGTTAACCCCGTGGTGGCGTCCGTGCTGCCTGCTCCGCAATTGTCTTTTGTAATGTTTAAGGCACTTAGGTTTACTGGGGTTTTTTTGCAAGACACGCAAATATTTGTTCCACACAATGACACTGTCAGAATCATGCCATTGTCATGACAATGGATCAAAACAATGAAACTCGGCGGTGTTATTGTGGGTGTCCAAACATTTTGCACACACCAATACAATGGTAAGTCTGTTAATAAATGGCCTTCATTTTGTACATGTTTTCCCATTAGATGTATAAGGCATGCCCCACACACTGCTCAAAGTGTGTGCAATAAATGATTTATATACAGTTTATATATATATATATATATATATATATATATATATATATATATATATATATATATATATATATATATATATATATATATATATATATATATATATATATATATATGATCATATTGAACATTTATATTCTATTTTCTGATTCCCCCACCCGCCCAAAAAAACATGATAATCCAACATGGTTAAAATGGTAAACTGTCCTATCCGTGATGATGAAATTAGTTCGTTAACACCCCCTTTTTTTCATAATGATGATGACTAAAATATGACATACATTCACATACATTTCACTTACATTTATTTACCAATCTATTAAACTTTTGGCTGTCTGCAGCGGTTTTAACTGCGCAAATGTCAAAACATTGTAATTTAAAGTTTTAGATTAACCAGAAGCCAGCTCTGTAATATGGCCAAGGGAACAAAATCCAATCCAAGTACAGTATCTTGAACACCTTCTCCTGTCTTTAAAAGTTCGCCATCTACTTCTGTTTCTCCTTCTTTGTGGTTCATTAGCAGATTACAGCTCTTTGGTGTATACTACCACCTACTGTGCAGGAAGCGCAAAGCTTCAATGAAAGCGACCCTGCTCCTATTCAATTCAGCCCCGCGAACAATCACACATGACAGTGTAACAATTATTTCACAAAGATTGAACATAAACCCACAACCATAAAGGTTTCTTTGCAAATAAATACACATACATAAAATACTGGAATCAAACAAAGATTGTGGATTTGTGTGGTCAAAGTGAAGTGACATACCGGTAATTTGGTTCCGCCTCCTTAGCCATCACAGTCCCCACAAAGATCCTATTGTAATCAGGAGCGCTCATTCTCACACACATATACCGTATTTTCCGCACGATAAGGCGCTTCGGAGTATGAGAGCGCACCTTCAATGAATACACATTCCTACTTCAAGTAGGGGCTTTTTCAATTTCGACCTGTGCATGGGGACGTGGGTAAATGTATGCACAGCTCTGACAAAACCTTGTGGTTGAACTGTGAAACAAAAGAAATTAGAGGTTTGTGGACAACGAGCCAAAATTAATCATGCACCTCAATGTCAGTCTCAGAGATTCTCGCCGCCCCCTTTGCCATGATTTTGGATTTCTAAAAGGAATTGATGCTTCTTATTTGGAGGCATTTGACAGGTGTCCATGTTTAATACATAAATGTTTAATACAGATCATTTTTTTGGTACTTTTGCACATACAAACAACATTTCAGTCACATGAATCAAATTAAAACCTCCTCTACTCACTCTTTGAAAAAATGAGGCCCCAGCTCCTCCAATTGCATGTTTAATGGCTTCCAAGCTTCTCTGGAAATAACTAGGCAGGACTGTATAGAAAATGTGATCAATTCCTCGTGATCTTATATGTATGCATTTTGAACACCACATTAAAGGGGAAGTCATCCCAAGATGTCAAGAAGTGACATCCAATGTCCAAGAGGTGTCAGCTATGTTTCAAATGTGCATCATTCAAATTGGTATTATACCTGATATTGCTATCATATACCGTTGTGCACTAATATCAACAAAAACAAAAACGTGTTCAGTCGCTCATTTAAAATACGGTCAGTTATTTAAATGGTAGACTATGGCCGTCAGTCTGTGCTTATGCCGGCAAAAGACTTTAGCAGTTTGCAAAAGTAAACAATTATGTGTTAATGTCATCTTCCCAAACTATTTTGCAAAGGTCCTTTTGCCATGAGTATCGCCATCCAATATTGGTGCCCTTTCAAGTTGTAGTTGGCAGCCGTCTGCAAGAAGAGCTCTGCTTTTTTGTTGTTTTCGTCTTTTGTTTTGTCATATGGTGTTTGTTGTGCTTCGTGTGGACCCGTTGTGGACTGTTTTCAGCGTTTTGGCCACGACCTTTGTTGAAAGAGAAGAATCTATGCTTGATGGTTGCGCTTTCTCGGTGTACCAGCACTGATTTTGATGGGGGCGAAGGTCGGCGCTATTTGACTGTCACCACCTGACAGTCCCGGGCCGCCTGTGTTTTTTTGCGTCTGTATTGGGCAGCATTTTTCACTGCCCCGTTTTGTACAACGGAAATGTTGGCGTTGGTGCAGCTGGATGGAGGAGCATCCGCGTGAAGCGCGGATGCGTCTTTGGAACTGAGAGTCGGCGCTTGGAATTGAAGTGGTGTTCAAATTAGTTAACAGATTTGTTCTGGAGCTATTTTCAACACTTTAAAATCATTAATAGGCTAACACAGAGATAGGCAAACTACGGCCCGCGGGCCGGATCCGGCCCGTTGGGCTTTTTAATCCGGCCCGCCGAAGGTTGGTACACAACACAATTAAGGTTCGATATAAATGATTGTATTCATTTCATTTGGACTTGTAATGACAGGCATTTCAACGCCAGGTGGCGCAGTTACTTGAAGTTGCAGAGCACAGGGAGGGAGGGGGAGACGATACGGAAGCCAGCAGTAGCGCAAACTCAAACAACTCCCGCTCGATACGACGGAATAAGTGTGTCCGCGCCGCTATTTTCAATCATTGGATCCAAAACAGCGACATGCAAGTGACTCTTTGTTGCAGTGAGTTTTACTGCAATTGCGAACATTTTCACGTCCTGTCGATCATGGCATGATCAATGAAAAGGAACAGAAATGGCCACGGTAGAGAAAGTGAAGTGTATCTGATTAAACGAAGCGGGGTACAAAATACGAAACATTCAGGAGACGCTTGGAGTCTGAAAGACTCAAATCTACAAGACTTTGAAAAACGAGAAAGTGATTTGTGCTCAGTCCGATTCTGGCTATTTCCATGCCCAGAGTGAATTGCTTGCGGCTCGACGGACAGTCGAGTAAATAAACGTTTCCTGGAATGGTTTGACTGCTATCGTGCTAAAAACTTTCCGCAAACTGGACCGCTAAAAAGAGAGGAAGCGAGTCCCAGAGCGCTAACTATGAGCATAGAAGACTTTGAAGCGTCCCGTGTCTGGCTTCAAAAGTTCGCTACGCGACATCAGCTGAGCAACGCTGTCATGTGTGGTGATCGAGGGGAGGTCAAGTCAGAGACAATGAGTGAGTCGAAAGAAAAGCCACCAGGTCTCTTACACGTCTCATTTTGTAGCAAATAGTCCTAACTTTGTTATATTTTGTCATATACCTGTACTGTATGCTGCAGTTTTTGGCCAATATATTGTTGCACATTGTTGCTTGTGTTGTCACACATGTATGTTGCTCACATACTTGAACCTTCATACAGGACATATACCATAGTTGTTTCACTGTTCACATTAAAAGAAGTATGGGAATACTTTAATGCTTTTGTTCTGTTGATGTTTGGTATGGACTGTCAACATATACATTTTTTATATGTACCGTATCTTGTCCTGACACGGCCCACCTGTCAAATTTAGAAATCAATGTGGCCCCCGAGCCAAAACGTTTGCCCACCCCTGGGCTAACACCTAAAAATAACAGATAATGTGGGCACAGACCAATAATGTGTAACACTTGCAGAATCCATCGCTTGCTGCAATTTGTCGTCTGACACAACTCAGTGGAGCGCCCTGGTATTATGATCATTATTATTGTGTTTAATTCTTATTCTGTGAATACAATATCCATGTTTTAACGAGTACTTGTACATACCTTGTACACTTGCTTTAAAAAAATGTGGGTTTAATTGTCCTTAAAGCAAATAGTGATCGCTGAATTGTGTACTACAAGGAAGTGTATAAGATGTTTTTAAATATTCAAATTTTAGATGAATGGCAGGGTGTACTAGTGGTTAGCACATCTCCCTCACACTTCTGAGGTTCTGGGTTTGAATCTTAGCTCTGGCGCTGCGGTGTGGCGTTGTGGAATAGTCTTCAGCTCACCCAAAACAATGAGGACAAGCGCTATAACACAATGGATGGATGGATGGATGGATGAAGTACAGTATTACTTGTACAACTAAACTCATCATAAATGTGGGGAAAACATGTTAAAACGACTTTAAGGTTAGTCACCATATTTTTTGGTATTGCATTCACACAATAGGCCGAGGACTTGCACAGTGTGTGCACTGACCAAGTATACTGGATGATTATACAGTAGGATATCTTTGACTCATTATTTCTAATAGTATGTCCCAGAGTTGGGAGGTGCCGGCTTTAAAACCTTTTAAGGCTTTCAGAGGATGAACCCACTAAACACCCATGAGACATATTTGGATTCTCAACATGATTCTGATAAGCCATGAGTAGGTGTTCCAGCAGGCCTTACAAAAGCAGAGAACTTTAATAATGATAAGAAGTTGTCTAATGATAACTAATAAAATAAAAATAAATAATTAACTTTAAAAAATGGATTGCTTATCTTATCTTAAGTTATTACCAACTTAAGTGTTGGAGCATTGACAATCTGTCTGTTCGTAACCCACTGGAAGAAGCCACAACTCTCTGCAGGTAGTTGTAGCAAGTATTTGAGGTATTAATTTTTTGCTTTTGTACTCTAAAACTTTTTTTAACCATGCTGTGTGTTAAAC
The DNA here is from genome assembly GCA_026261675.1 of Hippocampus mohnikei. NCBI lineage: Eukaryota > Metazoa > Chordata > Actinopteri > Syngnathiformes > Syngnathidae > Hippocampus > Hippocampus mohnikei. Next base: position 15,681,207 of record JAKGUB010000334.1, on the reverse strand, counting down.
ATTTCATTGCAAATATGTAAGGTTCACCATTTTTCCTCGATGTGTGTGTGTAATGAAATGGTCCAGCACTGGTGTCACAAAAGATAAGAGTTCAAATCCAAAGTACAAACTGAAAATGTTTCCCCACTTTCCCAGCCTTCTCTTTCTTCGTCCTTGAAGAACTCTTGGGAGCATTCTTCTGGTATCCTCTGCAGCTCCGTCATCACACCCACAAAACGTGTTCCTCTTGAGCTCTTTCCCCAGATCAAGGTGAGTATGGGTGAGTATGTTCTTTTATGCCAAGAACTGTCAGAAGTTCAGGGTTATGCAAGCAGACATGTCATAGTGAAGCAGCCACAACTCTTGTTTTTTTCTCAAGCAGAGCAATCACATTCAGATCTGTTTGTATAACTTTGTAGATCACCGGCCCCAAATTGTTGGGAAAAACTCATAGTTCGGGTTTGAATTCTATCATTTTTTACACACCTTACCTGTGAATTAAACGTATTAAGCAAAAGGAAAAACGACTTCAATAATTTGTTTTAATTTGACCAAACTTTAGCTTTGAAATGAGTCAAACTACTATTGTGTTCAGACCTGCATACAAATGTGTCATACATCCCCAAACAGAGGACACCCTGTTGTGCCCAAATAATTTTGGACGTAACAATAGAGAGTTAATACAACTTATTAGTGAGTTTTGTGCAAGTAGAAACATTATTAGTGTTCCTCAAGAAGTGTTATTTTCAGACTTAGCTACAGGCACCACCGGTGGAGGCTGATTGCTTTTCTTGCTGCAGCGTGGGGTTTCCCAGCTAAGACTGCAGGGTCACCGCGCCCATCTCGACGTTCGATGGCCGGACTAGAGTGCTTCTACGTCTGCAAAGGGCACGCGTTCTACTCGGCGTAGTGGAGGGGTGAGGGGGCGGTATGTATGTGATAGTGGTGAACTAGTGCGAACGAAGTTTGAATCTTCGACTTTTTGGGGGGTCTGCCTTTGTTCTGAGTAAGGCTTGTGGGTGTGATTTACCCCCCCACCCCCCTTTTCTCCCTCCTCCCTCCCTCATCTCCGGTTGGTCGACTGTTGGGCTGGCTGCTTCCTCGGCAAAGCGACGCTAGCTGGGGCTGGCTAGTTCTTGAGCTAGCGGTGGGGTCTCTTCGCTGATTTTCGTGGGCTCGTCTCTTTTCCCGGTCAATGCCAAAAAACACATTGACTCAGGTAAGGTGAAATAGAGCGATTGCATTGCTGTATTGATTATCCCCTAATCATCTTGTGTGGGGTCGGGTACTGTGGCCAAATTAAGCCGCTCGGGGGTGGGGTAGCGCTAGCTTTAGCCTCTTAGCTATTTAAGTCAGGTGCTGTCTCAACACAAGCGCCCAAAGGTGCTTACTAAAATCATTACGACAAATATAATCCAGGTGTATACGCGTAAAGCAGTGGATATTTCATATTTTCCAGAATTAGATGTACCGTTAACCAGCCCTGGCTCGGTGTCACCCATGGCCGAACCGAGGGCTCTCCTCTCCGGCCTCCCCCCTCCCCACCTCACAGAAGCTGATAGAATCTACAAGAATAATCCATACTACATAGAGTGAGACCAACCCTACAATGTTGACAATTCAAAACTCATGTTGGTTAATTGCAATTGCAGTGATTTATGTGTGTGTGTGTGCGCGCGCACATGTCTGTGCACATATATATATCGATATATGTATTCTTAAAATGCACGTTTGGCTACGACAGGACTGGGTTGTTTTCGTGTATAGTAGAAATAATAGTATATGCTGCCTAATTAGTTGTGCTTATTTGTTCGCAGTAACTGCTCTTTACGAGGAGTTACGTGCAGAAATTTGAGCGTTAAGTGTCACCAGAGGTTCTTCGTGGCGTAATGAATGTGAATTGCGGCGTTAACACCCTTTTTTGTGTTGGAAGGTAGCATATCGGCTGCGACCCCGTGCATTGAATCTCGCATTTACATTTTAATATTTTTCGAAGTAAAAATGTTGAGACGAGATACGTGGTCGTGTGCCCCGCTTGGTGGAGGGGGAAAGTCAGGGTAGTACAGTATTCGCCACCCAGCCCGACCTTGCTCATCAAGAATTGAGATGCGCAAATAAGCACACCGACGGTCGTAATTGTATCAAATGGATGCCGTATGCCTTAACGAGATTGTTTAGTGTGCAAGTAAGTGGATTTGTGCAGAGCCGGTGGCCTCGCCGGAACCCTTTTAACGGAGCGTCTCCTCCCTACACTAGCTTTTAATGGCAAATCGCTGTAATTACGCAAGGACGGAAGATATTTTCTTTGATTGCAATATGTTTGAATTCTAGCGTGTCATAAGACTGAATGTAAAATTAAAAGTGTATATTATTTCGGGCTGAAAGGGAGTGATTCGTAGCTGCCGCCTGCAGGCCGCCCCACAACGAGCCACATGCTAAGCTAACTAGCGGACAGACAAGTCAGGGGGGAAGGCAAAATGGCGTTTAGCTGTATCTCTCTGAATAGCACTGCAAGTCCCAAAGCTCTACAACCGTGTGCCATCTAGAGAGGAGAGCCTCAAACGTTTTTTGCTAAATGTTCTCAGGTTTACTAATGCAACTCGCCTACTCTTGACAGATTAGAATGGACAGTTATCCTGCAGGTATGCAAATACAATGCAAACAATCCCAGTTGTAGGTATATCACTGTAGTGCACACCGTGGGGCCCAGATCAAGTGTCATTGTTTGGTTAACTGCACGGAAATAAAATAGTAAAATGTCTGTTGGTGTACAAACATTGTCAATATCCAAACTGAAATAAAACAAATACATGACTGCAATCAAGGAAAATACAAAAAAGGGGGGATCATGCGATAGCTATATTGTTGGTGACCAAATCCAGGCAATTGTCATAAGCAGGTTGAGTGTAAAAGAATTAAGATCAAAATCAGCCTTTTTAATGAATGGAAAAGCATATTGCCTTTGCCCCGCATGGCTTCGCCAGCTGTTTGTGTTGCTGGACATGGATAGGATTACACACTCATTCACTCATTGACTGAGGATTTGAGCTCTTTCGGATTAAGGATTTTGCACGATGATATTGCTGGTTATGACCCCCCCGCGTCCCCCACACACGCGCGCACACACACTCTTGAGATCCAGCTTCAGCCGATTTAAACATTTTCATCGTTTAATACTGGGTGACATGACATTTAGACCACTCAGTCACTGAGCAGACTCACTGAATTCAACTGGTGAGGCGATCATAGAGCAGCCGGTAAACTCCCAACTCCCAAGCTGTTTACTAGCGCTCATTGTTTATCAGGCAGTCAGCTGACCCTGATCAGGCGCTTGGGAAAGAAGAAGTGATGAGGGAGAGGAAGTGCAAGCATCCACAGAGGTCAATGGGGAAATAATATATGCTCACAGCAGTGTGCAAAGTCTTAACCCGCTACTTGCATTGATTAATTCTGTACCTTTTTCATAGTGATTGTTGAGATCGATACACCAGTAAATTTGGACAAATGACAAAATCAACAAAAACAATTTGCTTAAAACTCTGTGCTGCATGAGATAAGGAGGAGAAATGGTGTCAATAAAAGGGACAGATACAGGTATGTCTGTCTCATTCGAGCTATCAATACGTGTGTGTGTGTGTGTGTGTGTGTATATATATATATATATATATATATATATATATATATATATATATATATATATATATGCATATATATATATATATATATATATATATATATATATGCATGCATGCATGCATTCACATATGTAGCCACGTTAATTATCCACATGAATCAACATGCATTACCGTAATTGGACATTAGGATATACAGTCGGTTTGTTATTAGATTTAAAAAAAAAAACCATGGAAATATTTGTTACCTCAGCCAAAGAAGTTAGTTGGGCTTATGTTATTTATTTTTCCCTCCTAGCTGAATTATGAAAAAAAAACTGATTAGCATAGGAGATTGGGCGGTACATAGGAAGAAGCCATTTGATTTTGCTGTGGATTCAAGACCATCTGAGTGATGTGTCATTTGGTGACTTGGGACATTTGGACCATTTAACCTCATGCATCTATTGTTTTCTAGCTGTTTTCAGACTCTTTGTCTGGCACAGGACAGAGACATATAGTCCGGCTCCATTTTAAAACATTTAAATGTCATCTGCTTGCTAATGTACTGCTCTTTGAATAATTAACATGATCGATCCAAGTGTGCAAAATATTGCTCACAGTCATGTTGTCCCTTGGCAAAGTTGGCTCTTTATTGCATTGACTGGGTTGACTGCTGAATGTCAAATTCTCTCTTGTGTTGTATATTAGATGGGGCTTCATGGCTCAGTGGTACACTGGTCGTTCCCCAGCCTGAAGGTTATAAGTTCAAGTCTCAACCCTATCACAATGTCCAAGTGTCTTTGAGCAAGATACGAAACCCTAATGTGTTTCCAGTAGACGTGGCGGCTCTTTGCATAGCAGCAGCTTCCCATCGGTGTATGAATGGGTGAATTTGTGGCTTTGTAAAGCATTTTGGGCACCGTATGGTGTCGATAAAGTGCTACATAAGCACAATCTATTTGCCCTTTTACCATTTATTAAAGGAGTAAAAAGCACCATACTATTACAGCCCGTTCCTTGTCTTCCTATTAATATAAGTGTGTTATTGATTACTGAACACCTATTAGGAATATCCCAGGGATTGAGGTCAGATGGATGACAGCTACTTTTCCATATCAGTCGAGCAACATGTCTTAACAGGATTTGTCTGGTGCAAGTGTTTGGGATTATGCCATGGCAGTGAGGCAGGAAAGTAAGGATGGCCCGTGAACTGTACGTGTTGTTCTTGTGTCAGCATCTCAGGCCAAGTAGGTGGTTGCGTCTGAGTTAAAGAGCCACTTTGCTTGACTGTGCTTATGTATCAATTAATGGCCCACATTTTTTTCGTAGATCAAGTGCCCCAATAGCTGGAGAGAGGTAACTGAAAAAGAGTAAAATGAGTGAACTGGACCAGTTACGCCAAGAGGCCGAGCAGCTCAAAAATCAAATCAGAGTGAGTCAGCGACTTATTTTTACTCTGCAATGCTATTAAAATAAGCATGGTGTGATTCAATTTATTTTTTCCCCTTCTTGACAGGATGCCAGGAAAGCATGTGCAGATGCCACGCTATCACAGGTAAACGCCCACATCATGATCTCCACGGAACACGCAGCAATTTTTAGTGTTAACCAATTTTTATCATGGAAGCCACTCCACACATGACAAGGAACTAGTCACCACCTGTGCTTGCTTACAATGGCTTGCAAAAGTATTTGGTCCCTTGAACTTATTGACCTTTTGTCATATTTCAGGCTTCAAACGTAGCTATAAAATTGAATTATTTGTGAAGAATCAACACCAAAGGGGACACCATTGTGAAGTGGAAGACAATTCATACAATATGTTAAACCTTTCTTTAGAATTACAAAAATAACTGAAATGTGGGGCATGCAATATTATTCGGCCCCTTTACTGCCAGTGGAGCCAACTCACTCCAGAATAAGTAAATAAATCGAGTCCACCTGTTTGGCATCAATCTCAGTGTAAATGCACCTGCCCTGTGATATAGTCTCAGAGGTCTGCTTGAGCACAAATAACATCAAGAAGACCAAGGAACGCACAAGGCAGGTCCGAGATACTGTTGTGGAGAAGGGATGTGCGAGAGGACAACTATTAGTTGCACACTGCACAAATCTGGCAAGAAGGCCATTTCTCAAAGTAATCTATAAAATTTGAATTTCACCTTAAGCCGCCTGGAAGACACTCCAAACGTAGAAGCAGGTGCTCTCATCAAACGAGACCAAAATGGAACTTTTTGGGCTAAATGCAAAACGTTATGTTTGGCGTCAACGGTAACACCGCACATCACCCTGAACACACCATCATGGTCTGGAGCTGCTTTTCCTCAGCAGGGGCAAAGGGAAATGCTTTAAACTGATTCGAGGGTGTGTGGAGCCAAATACAGGGCTATTTTGGAAGCAAACCTGTTGGAGTCTGCAAAAGACCTGAGACCGAGATGGAGATTTACCCTCCAACAAGACAATGATCCTAACATGAAGCAAAATCTCACAATAGAATGGTTCAAAACTAAACATATCCAGCTGTTAGAATGGCCAGGTCAAAGTCCAGACCTGAATCCAATCGAGAATCTGTTGAAAGATCTGAAAACTGCTGTTCACAAACGCTCTGCATCAAATCTTGAGTTCGAGGTGTTTTGCAAGGAAGACTGGGCAAAAATGTTAGTCTCTAGATGTGCAAAACTCTAGATGAGACATTCCCCATAAAACTTCCAGCTGTAATCACAGCAAAAGGTGATTCTACAAAGTGTTAACTCAGAGCGTGCGGCAAATAATTTTGCATGCCCCACTTTTCAGATTTTTTTCATTTAAAAATATGTGAAATGCATTTCATTCCACTTCACAATTGTCACGCTTTGTTTTGACACAAAAAAGTGTGTGTGTGTGTGTGTGTGTGTGGACAACTGTGCGCTGCACTTTTATGAAACCAAATTGCACCATTTCTTCTGCTGAAAAACAAATGGGTTTTTGTCTTGTTTTTCAGATCACAGCTAACATCGATCCCGTTGGGCGAATTCAGATGCGTACCAGACGAACATTGAGGGGTCATCTGGCCAAAATCTATGCCATGCACTGGGGAACAGATTCCAGGTAAGCCTTTTATGTCAAATCTTTTATGGGTGCCATTTGTGTCGCTGTAACTAACAAAAGTAAACTTTTTGACGATTTTTTTTTTTCAGGCTTTTGGTCAGTGCTTCTCAGGATGGCAAACTAATTATTTGGGACAGCTATACCACAAACAAGGCAAGTCATTTTTCAGATTCTGGACGGACTGTGCAGCACAATACTGCGCCAGGGCCACATCTTTGCAACCTGCTAAGAACTGTGGTCAAATATCATTTTTGAGTAGCCTATTGGAATATGTTACAATAGATGGTGTCTGGCAACTTTTTAGTCTTTGAAGTATGTCAAATGTTGTCTTGAATCACCAGAGGTCATAAAAGCCATCTGTTCGAGAAAGTTGGGTATTTCAAATATGTGCTGTCGACTCTCATTGTAGGTCCACGCCATTCCACTTCGTTCTTCCTGGGTCATGACGTGCGCGTATGCACCTTCAGGAAATTACGTGGCCTGCGGCGGCTTAGACAATATCTGCTCCATTTACAACCTCAAAACCCGCGAGGGCAACGTGCGCGTCAGCCGCGAGCTCGCCGGACACACAGGTATTGGCTTTGGTTGCGCAACCTTTCATTTAGCCGAGGCACATAGTTTTAGCATATGAAACTTAGAGCACACCACCACATAAATGTCACAAAAAGTCATGATTTTTGCCTCACTTTACTCATGAATGGCAACAAATGTTAACTTCTTTCTGTCGTCTATTGGGAGGGCCTCTAATAGTTCTGCATGTCACTATATGTTGTAGGCATAGCTCGATTGGATTGGATAAACTTTATTGTCAAATGTACTGTATGTGTAACATACAGCACAGATGAAATTTCTTCCCTCTCAACATGAAACAAGAGGAGCCGCTGCGGGTGTCCGCGCCGCCATCAAAAGAAAAGTTAACCAAAAAACAAAAGTATTTAGCGTAAATAAAGCGAAATGGGATCATTTTCCATAGCACATTTGATGATCTCGCTCTGCACACACAACGGTGGTTGGAGATCACCGTTGTAGGGCATATTTGGGCGCAGTGGTCATGCTTAGAACATTTCAAACCTGTATTACCACAACTCGTATAACCATGTTATGTTACAGGTTTAATTGGCTCATCGTAAATTTAAATTTGTTAAAATAAATAGGTGAAAGTAGTCTTTCAGCATGTTCTGCTTCGCTTAAAACTGGTACCGGTAATAGAAAAGTACATTTGTATTTACAACTCTTTAACGCCCTACTTTTTTGAGATGGCACTACGGCTAAGACGGCCAAGTTTGTATGTCGGATGAAGTAAATATTTAGATGACTGTCCTGGCGCGTGCCTCCATTTTAGGATACCTCTCCTGCTGTCGTTTCCTTGATGACAACCAGATTGTTACAAGCTCGGGAGACACCACCTGGTAAGGGAAAGCAGAGTGTTTTGATAAGCCATTTTCCAAATGCCCCGGCTTGTAATAGAAACGTGTATTTGCCATGTGACAGTGCCCTTTGGGACATTGAAACCGGCCAGCAGACGACCACGTTCGCCGGGCACACGGGTGATGTCATGAGCCTCTCTTTGGCCCCGGATTCCCGATTATTTGTCTCCGGTGCCTGCGACGCTTCGGCCAAACTCTGGGATGTGCGAGAGGGCATGTGCAGACAGACCTTCACTGGCCATGAGTCCGACATCAATGCCATCTGTGTAAGTCAGCCGCCGTTTTTAGAGAAGCAACTTCAGTTACCCACAAAATGTGAGGGATATTTGGCTCTTGGGTGAAGTTTCATGATGAACCTGAAACACCCTATTACTTGACTTTTTCTCAACTAGTGAATGCCCATACCCAACTGTTGAGTGTTTTGTTACTTTTTGCGCAACATGATTTTCTGCAACAAAGAACGAAAGGGTAACATTTACACCAGGTGTTTCATGGCCCGATAAATCGCATCGTTATTTGGAAATTGAACAGCCCTTTTTACGTCATTGGCTCAAGATTACACCTAACAAATGATCAGACGTACCAATTGTGAATAGGAAGAATGTAGTTGTGGTTATCTGATTTGTTTTCTTTTTGAGTAGCCGAACCTAAAGTACTGTATGTCTGCAACACAAACCCAGTCGAGCTGTTTAATGGGCTTGCCATGGTACTTTGCCATCGCGAGACTTCAAACAAGATGTTCTCAGGTGGGGAGTGGCCATTGATGAGTCTCAAGTTGTGTCATCGGCAGGTTGCAACAGCGATTGAGAGTCTGGTTGGGTCACCGAAAGGCATAATAGTTGGACGGTTAGGACTTTTAGCGTTCAGCTCAAGCAAGTTGTGCAAATAGTACTGAAACATTTAACAGTTGGCCTTTCGCCTTCCAAAGTTGAGACATTGTCAAATTAAGATGCGCTGTAAAGACGACAGCGCATTTTAGGTGCATCTTAAACCTTGACCTGAAAGTCGAAAATCCCAACCTCTTTGTGAGTAGTGCACATTCGGATGTCCTTGTGTTGACTAATGTTTTGGCTTCCAGTTCTTCCCCAATGGCAACGCCTTTGCCACAGGCTCGGATGATGCCACCTGCAGGCTGTTTGACCTGCGCGCCGATCAGGAATTGATGATCTACTCCCATGACAACATCATCTGCGGCATCACCTCAGTGGCGTTCTCCAAGAGCGGCCGTCTCCTCCTGGCCGGATATGACGATTTCAACTGCAACGTTTGGGACACACTAAAGGCCGACCGTGCCGGTGAGTCCAATCATCAATACCTGTCTTTTGTGCACTCGCAGTTCAAGTACGCATACCGACTTCGTCATTAGTGACACGGGGCGCGTATGATTGCCAGTGTCCCAGAATCTTCTTTCATGAACACAAGGAATCCGAGTGACGGCGTGCTGTGGCGGTCATTCGGGATTCATCGAACCGTAGTTCCAAACATAACTCGCTCTAAAACATCCCTGCTGATTGCCAGAGGAAGTGTCTCACAGCATGGTTCTCTGTTGTACTTTTTTCTTTGTATACAAGCCATTTAAAAGTGAATGCTCATTCATATGTCCCCTTTAAGGTTTTCTTTCTTTATTTTTACCTCTCTAGGTGTGTTGGCTGGCCATGACAACCGTGTGAGCTGCCTGGGCGTGACTGATGATGGCATGGCGGTTGCCACAGGATCCTGGGACAGCTTCCTGAAGATCTGGAATTGAAGCCTGAAGGTTTGTTTTTTTTTCTCCATTCGTTAATACTAGTGTATGGTGACAGATCAAATGTCAGCCACTGAATTCTAATCAATCGTTACGCTGTGAAACAAATGCTCTCCAGTAGTAGTAATGACTTGAGTTCAGTGACACTTTTGTTCACATACGTGAGTGTCCAAGAGTTGCTGAGCCCATTTGAACTCTGTCGCAAGCCAAAACAAACAAAATGTGTGTTAAGTCTCGGACACTTTGGACAGTTATGGTCCAACTCTATTTTGCCACACAACATAATCATTACTCTGTGATTCTAATTTATTTCAATATGTTTATTGCATCACCCATGTACAGATGAGAATGTGCAGCAGTTATACTAAATTATTGTTCCTTGACATGGAATGTATTGTGCCCCATCCATTTTTCTGAACCGCCCTTCCTCGCGAGGATTGTTAGACAGAAAATGTGTTTCTTTATTTTGTTTCCACTTTGAGCAAATTAATAACTGGTTTACCATTGAATGTGCAAAATGCAGAAATGCAATTGTTTATATAGATACGTGTGTGCGTGTATGTATATATATTCATTTTCCGAACCGCCTTATCCTCACTAGGGTCGCGGGGGGTGCTGGAGCCTATCCCAGCTGTCTTCGGGCTGTAGGCGGGGGACACCCTGAATCGTTTGCCAGCCAATTGCAGGGCACACAGCGATGAACAACCATCCACGCACACACTTACACCTGAGGACAATTTAGAGTGTTCAATCGGCCTGCCATGCATGTTTTTGGAATGTGGGAGGAAACCGGAGTACGCGGAGAAAACCCACGCAGGCCAACATGCATGGCAGGTTGATTGAACATTCTAAATTGTTCCTAGGTATGAGTGTGAGCGCAGATGTTTGTACGTCTCTGTGTGCTGGTATCCCCCGCCTACTGCCCGAAGACACCTGGGATAGGCTCCAGCACCCCCTGCGACCCTTATGAGGATAAAGCGGATTGGAAAATGGATGGATGGGGAGATGTATATTAAAAATATGGGCGGCCCGCTGCAGGGTTCGATTCTGGCTCTGACCTTTCTGTGTGGGGTTTGCATGTTCTGGGTTTTCTCCGTGTACTCCATTTTCCTCCCACATTCCAAAAACATGCAAGTCTGGTTAACGGAACACTCGGAATTGTCCCTTGGTGTTATTGTGAGCACAAATGGATGTTTGTCTCTGTGCGCCCTGCAATTGGCTGGCGACCAGTTCTGGGTGTGCACACCCCCCCCCCCACTGCCCGAAGACAGTTGGAATAGGCTCCACGTAAATATTAGCTGTAATTCTGACTTTACAACTACATGAACATAGGGTAGTGATAGACCTCAAGTTATATCTCATAGGAATAGAACATTGTCATAAACAGTCTGTGCAATCTGGATCAAAAAGCGGAGTTTTTTTGGTTTACATTTGCCTCTCGTCTTTGCTCCCTAGATGTCCTTTTAACTCCAAAGCCGACTGGAAGACCATTACCACTTCAGAATGTTCACAGCATCTTCTTCAACACTGTTTCAAACTGACTTGGACACCACAAAAAATGTCGAAGGGAAAAACAATCCTTTCCCACACAAAGAAGAGCACAATTGTCTTATCACCTAATTAAAGAAAGGATCTCCTGTGGTATCAAATCAGAAACTTGTGCATTCCTTCTCGGACCATTTCATGTTATCTTGAGAGAGAAAGAGAGAAAGAAAAAAAAGCAACACTATCATCCCATTCAAACGTGTGTCTTGAAAGCAAATGTTGGAGTGTAATTGTACAAATTATTTAACTTTTTTTTTTTTTAAGAATTCTATTCAGACGGTTTGTTACTCAATGGCTTTTGGGGGGGTTCGTATTTCTTTAGTGGTTTTAGATATGTTTGAATGACAGCTTGTCCTTTCTAATCCAGTTAAATCACGAATGAGCGACGAGAGAAAAACATGCAGAAGTTTTAAAAAAGCTTGGATCATATTACACAAGCAGCTTTTCCAAAATGTCTAATGTATTTATATACTAGCTGTTTTGTTTTTCCTTTTTGTTTCCATCACAGCCTTTTGCACATGAAGCTTTGCCTCTCAACTAATACAATGTTAACTAACCAAGCACATGCTCTAAGTTATGAATACTCATTCCGGTGCAAAAAGGAATTCTTTTGAGTAACTTTGTCCAGTTATAACCCCCACAGCTCTCCCTCTTTAATTATTTTACATGCCATTGACTTTGGGTGGGAAGAAATGGTGCAGCAAGGCAGGTGCTGAGATTATCTCGGGCAGAGGACGGGCAGTAGTTTGATTTTATGATATGAATTGGGGTGGGTGGGGAGGCTTCGGGTCTTGTGTTTAGTATCCACTTTTTTGGGTGTAACACCTCACCTTACTAAATAGACACTTCCTTTGGTTGGGACTGCAGTTGCAACTGCAAAAAAAAAATCAATGTCTGAAAAAATGGTCTGTTTTTAAGTTGAGACATTTAATTTTGTCTGACACAACTTAATTTAGATGTGCATGCTGTAGACTTGCTTTCAGTGGTGCTAAAATAATAAAAATAAATGAGAAAAAAAACGGTCCTAGATTTTTTTTTTCTTTTCCATTTTGGTTCCTATTGATTTGAACCTAATCAGTCATTTTTGGGGTGCCGACTCTCCATACTAATAACTGGTAATGCTATGCGCCATAGTGAGCAAGAGACTGCATATCTAGTCTCAAACATGCTTACCAGTTATATTTACGCAAACCTTTCAGAATATAAATCATTCTGATAATTTATCTTTCGCAAGTTTTTTTCGCTTTCAAATCTTCACTTAATGGAACAAAACACACATACACAGTGTCCATATTACACTTTTTTTACTATTTTCTTTTGGTCTTAAATTGAAAAAGCAGAACATCTGAATGGCAACATCTCACTGTATACAGAAGCACTTTGGTTAATGTGTGACATTCTCACTTTTTCCTTTCTCTACAATGATGTACTTCAATAAATGTAATGTATTTTGTGTGTGTGGCCACCAGTGAAAATGCGATTCAACTCCAGATGGATTTTCCTGCTCCCTCCACCTTGTTTCCATGAATATACTAGAGCTCTGCACCTTTATGTAGCTTTCCACTTTTTTTTTTTTGTATTTCCTTTCAGTCTCTTGGTGTTCCACGGTGAGCTGGATGCAAGATAGATACTGTACTAAAATGTACTGTTATTGATTGAAGATGTAATAAAAAGCTGTTTGAGAGTTATCTTGCAGTGTTGTTTTTTGCAGTCCCTTAGACCTATTTGGCCCGCTGTTTTTTTTTTTTTTCTTCATTCAAAATGCTTTACACTGGGTGTTTGGCTGGAAGAAAAATCATACGAGGTACATCAATGAAAAAGGGTTGAGAACCACTGACTTATACAATACCTTGTACATTGATCACCAATCACTTGCAAGCGCACATACAAACAAGACAATCTCACTTTCATTCTTAATGAAGCGAACATTCATGATTTTACAATGTGGGAAACTCCGGCGAGAACATGCAAGTGACAGATTCAAACCCAGAACCTCTACTGCGAATCAGATGTGTTTACATCCAGCCACCCATTTACAAATCAGCATATATTCACAAGAGTCGCGGTCCTGCTTTAGGCTATCCCAGCTAGTCTTCAGGCAGTAGTTGGGGTACACCCTGAACTGGTTGACAGCCAATCACAGGGCACACACGCAGACGAACAACCATCCGCACACACGCAGACGAACAACCATCGGCACTCACACCTAGGGGCTATTTAAAGTGTACCTTAAGCTTGTCCTGCACGTTTCTGGAATGTGGGAGAAACCCCACGCAGGCACGCTGCCTTTACATTTGAGCTAAAATATTTCATGAGAATACATTTTAATCAATTAAATTTCAGGAGGAAACAAAGTAGGGTAGACTGGAAGGCCGCAGCTGAAATTCGAACCCAAAACTTTAGAACTATTTGGCTGGCGCGATTGACTTCCAAACCACCACCCACACCATGCTGTGCACTTTTACTTTACACTGATGGAGTACTCTTGGTTTTTATTATTCATCGCTCATCTTTATTCATCGCTCATCTGTTACGTAAGCAACATAGATGAAACTATGTGATGTATGTACAATGTGATATGAAAATTGTCACAATGGAACAATCTCTTCAGCCACAAAATCCGACACGATTTGATTGTTATTGTTTACACAGAATGCAGGTGGACGGCCATCTTGCTGTCGTTTCGGAACAGAGTCCAGCTGTGGGGACTGTACCATGTCAGGATTCAAAATGGGGTGGTTTTACAAGAAAAAAACATTGAAACTAACAAAAGAAACAAAAATAATAAAACATGTATGCGGCAGCAATTATTTTTAAATTGAGTTGAGTTTCGAATTAAAGGGGCTGCTCTTAGTGGTGCTGTGCGACGCGAAACAACAACGAAACAATGATTAATTCACCTCCGTCAAATAAATCCGTCCGTTTTTGATTACGCGTTTCCTGCTTCTCTTAGGTAATCCTGTTTCGACGAACGTATATGGCGGTGTGAGTGTTGTACCCCGTGGAACAACAAAACACTTGTGTCGTATTTCAGGGTGAGAGGATATTGTATAGAAACATAATTGCTGCCGAGCAGTGTAAAGACGAGGACGTTTTTTTGTTTTGCTTTTGTCGAGTTTTCGTGGACGTTCATGCCGTTAAGAGGTACTTTTAGTGTGTTGTTGACATTCAACACTGTTGGAACGAACAAAGAACCGACACGCAAGTGTAATTCGATTCTTGTTCGCTCTCACCTAAGATAATTTATGTTTAAACCTAAAAACACCCGCAATTACATACAACAATTCGTTTGAATCAGTCATTTAAAAACTTTGCTGGACTCATCCAGTGCCTCTAGTTACATTAGCCGTCGTAACCCCGGACAAATGGCCGAAGTGTACGTCCGAGTGGCTGAGGAGGAGAACGAGGAGCCAATGGAGATTCCGTCCGAGGACGACGGCACCGTTCTGCTGTCGACGGTGTCGGCCCAGTTCCCTGGAGCGTGCGGCCTCCGGTTCAGGAGTCCCGTGTCCCAGTGCATGCGTGGCGTGCGGATCGTCGAGGGCGTCCTGCACGCCCCGGAGACTGGCTGGGGGAACATGGTGTACGTGGTCAACTACCCGAAAGGTAAACGAAATCAAATCACACGTTTGTTTATTTCCCTTCGTCCATCGAAACGACTGGCAGAGTTGCACGTAGTTGATTGTATAAACTTGATACTTACTCTCCGGGCGCACAGTGTCGGCGTCATTGGTCTGCTGGGGGGCGGTCGGTTACTGTATTATTTTCCACAATGATAACGTTTTTCAGTTCGGGATGTCCACTTTGTGACCAGGCGCGGCATTTACAGCGCGTTTTATTTGGATTTTCAATCGCAGCATTTCATCACCAACCCGCCTAATTCTATTTTTGTCAGTCAGTTTCGTGCGGTGATGCATGCAAATACAAATCCCTAAAATACGAATTCAATTTTTCCATCGCTTCACTTGTAACCAAACACTGGTATCTCAAACCGTCTTTCTTCGTTTAAATTAATGAATGGAAATACCATGCTGGGTTCCAGACCTACAAAAGAACGCCAACAAAATGTTTATAACTAGTGCTGGGCGACAAGAAAAAAATCTGTCACGATATTGGCCATTTAATATCACAATTTATTTACATCGAATCTATTGTATTGTCATCGTGATATATCATCATATCGCACAGCTCCATT
The DNA here is from genome assembly GCA_026261675.1 of Hippocampus mohnikei. Classification (NCBI taxonomy): domain Eukaryota; kingdom Metazoa; phylum Chordata; class Actinopteri; order Syngnathiformes; family Syngnathidae; genus Hippocampus; species Hippocampus mohnikei. Next base: position 15,665,616 of record JAKGUB010000334.1, on the reverse strand, counting down.
CATAACATGTTTGTAATAATATAAATAGCACTGTTTTGTATTGTGCTTTAGAGAATGTAACAGTTTGTGCGGCATTATTTTTCAATGGACATTGTGCTCCTTGTTCTGGTGTGCGCACCGTGGACACCAGGGGGCTGTAAAGAAATAAATACCAGAAGAAAACCGTTACAACGCCTCAGTAAGAGGCTGTAATAGTTTTTACAGAGAAATGAAGCATGTAAACCTGTGAGCATTGTGTTGCTGCACCGACAGCAATGCTAGTTTCTTTCGCCTTTCTATGATGTTTTGTGTGTTCGCAAGAAGCTTGCGGACTTGCTTAAGGCAAATAAATCAAGACAAGAAAAGATTTTGGGGATTTCGTGCGACAGCAAAACCGGTGTCTCTTATACACAGATAACAAAAGGAAAATGGAAGAAATCGATGCATCATCAGCTGTGAAAATGAAGCGGGGAGACATGAAGACATCTGACCTGATCGTGTTGGGTCTTCCTTGGAAAACTACAGAGCAAGACCTGAAGGACTACTTCAGCACTTTTGGCGAAGTGATCATGGTACAGGTATGGCCACATGACCTTGGTTAAAATATCCTTGTTGCATATTCGCCTGGGTTGACGATCAGCCACCAGAGTGTGCCGTTTCTTCTCTGGTCAGGTAAAACGAGATGGCAGGTCAGGAAACTCCAAAGGATTTGGCTTTGTGCGGTTCACAGAGTACGAATCGCAAGAAAAGGTCATCGCCCAGCGCCACATGATTGATGGCAGATGGTGCGACTGCAAGTTCCCCAACTCCAAGGTGAATATGGTAATGTCCTCGCAAGCACAACACTCCATGGCAACACATTTCATGGTGTTGAGCAGTCCTTTTTCAAGATGGTACTAATCTTGTCTTCACAGCAAGGCCCAGACGAGCCGTTGAGGAGCCGCAAAGTGTTTGTGGGACGTTGCACGGAAGACATGACCACCGATGAGCTGAGGCAGTTCTTCATGCAGTACGGAGAAGTCACAGATGTCTTCATCCCCAAGCCGTTCCGTGCATTTGCCTTTGTCACGTTTGCAGATGATCAGGTATTGTTTGGACAAGTGTTTCGTGACTCTCTTAAGATGAAAACTTTTTATTAGGTGGTGAGATTGTTCTTTTCACCTTCCTAAAAATCCATCCATCCATTTTTCCGATTGATCCTCACTAGGTGGTGAGATTGTTCTTTTCAGCCTTCATACACCTAACAATTCAGAGTTTCAATCAGCCTGCCATGCATGTTTTTGGAATGTGGGAGGAAATGTTTTTTTATATATATTTAGAGGTGTCAATTTATAGCGTTAATTGCAAAGAATTACAGTCCTATTTAGCGAGTTATGTTTTTTTAAACGCGTTAACCTAAATTTTAATCTCTAACTTCATTGTTTCTGTAGGTGGGTTGCCTTTTTCTAACGTCTCACGGTGTTGTTCACGGTCTGTCGTGGCCAAAACTATTCACGGCCTCGAAACGCCTCAGCGCACTAAACATAATTTTATTTTTTAAGTCAGCGAGAGAGAAGCCCAGCCTGACCTGATCCCGATTGACATTTTAGGCCCGACCCGAATTTCGGGTCGTGTCGGGCTCGTGCTTAAGATCTTACCTCTATGATGATCAGCGTTCTTTCTGGAGTGCTAACTTATAGCACTGTGCTTTAAGGGTCTGTTTTATTTATTATCTGAATCAAGTTCTGTGTTCAGTAATTGTATTGCTCAGAAAAGTGTTCTTACTGTTTTTGATATGTTAACCTAAGCACTTTTCTAGACCTGATGTCCTATTTTTTTATTTTTCTTTATTTTGTAATTGTTTGGAGATTTACAAAAACAAACTAAACGGTGATATTCACCCTGGTGGTCGAAACTAAAAGTTGCAGGTAGGACTTGGGACTAGTCTCGACTACCGCAGCAAGTGAATGGCTAGATCTGCATCTGTTCAAGTCTGTTTACAAACAATGAAAGACTTTATTATGCCACTTTTTTGTCTTTTGATCTGCCTGAATAATGTAATGAATTTGAAATGAAAATAGAGGTTTTCTCAGCACGTTTTAGATGAGATTAAAATAGTTAATTAGATCAATTAATTACAGATCATAATTAATCTCACAAATGTTCTAATCGCTTGACAGCACTATATTTATGTAGTCAAAATATGACTCACGCCGTGACTCAATACAGGCGGGGAAACACTTTTGCCATTCTTCTAGATCATTGCCAGTTCAACAAAATCTAAACATCTTTGCGAGCTGCTCCAAGTTGACAGCGGTGTTGTTTTTCTGCCCCGATCCTCCTAGGTTGCGCAATCTCTATGCGGTGAAGACTTGATCATCAAAGGCGTGAGTGTCCACATCTCAAACGCAGAGCCCAAACACGGCAACAGGCAGTTTGACCGCACCGGGCGTTTCGGAAACGGCTTTGGCGCCCAGGCTTTCGGGGGCAGCCGTAGCGGCATGGGGAGTGGCGCCAACAGTAACATGGCCAATTTCGGTTCCTTCAACCTGAACCCGGCAATGATGGCAGCAGCGCAGGCGGCCCTGCAGAGCAGTTGGGGGATGATGGGCATGCTGGCCAGCCAACAGCAGTCATCCTCGTCGGCCAGTGGCACCAGCGGCACCAGCTCCAATCGAGACCAGAGTCAATCGTTCAGCGCCGGCAACAGCAACTACGGCGCCGGCTCGGCCAGTCTGGGCTGGGGTGCGGGCGCAAACTCCACCAGTGGCGGTAGTGGGTTTAGCTCAGGGTTTGGGTCCAGCATGGAGTCAAAGTCATCTGGGTGGGGTATGTAAAAAAAGCAAAGTGTGTATGTGTGGTAAGTATTGTGAGAAAGAGTCTTTTAACGCATTTACTTTGGGTGTCTGCGTATCGGAACAACACTTTGGAAGATGTTTTGTACGTTGGGAGAAAAGGAAGCTAATTTTATTCAGATCAGGGGTGTCCAAACTGCTGCTCGTCGGTTTTTATTTATCTATTTTATTTTTTGTGGCCTATGGTGTACACTAAAATTGACAATTGGCACAAATCGTGTTTTATTTATTTTTTTACCATTGAACTACCGTAGTTTCTTCACTGGCTGTCAAGGCGTCAGAAAAAAAAATCAGTTCTCATCTCTGTTGTTTTCCACCAATCACACGTCATTCAGTAAGATGTGCCTCAGAATGTCAGTTGTTTGCTCCGCTTTCTGGTCTGTGTCATGGTCATCTTAGTAGAGATGGCTCCTGTTTTGCTTTGGAAAGCGGAGATGTGATTCTACTTCCGGTCAATACTGGGGCGGATTTATTCTCGTGGACTTCAGGGCCACTGACCACCCAAAAATCCTGGATGCTTTTATTCATCACCCATTGGCTCTTCCACCCTTCAATTTTTCTGCATAGCAACCCTTGGAAGAAAAGTTTGGACACCCCTAATGTATCGATTAGTGACTAAAATTATACCCCACCCCCACCCCCCCTGTCTCCTTCATATCAATTTCAACTGGATTCTCTCATGCATGTATTGTGTAATGTGATGATTTGAGTTGAAGAAAGAAATATGCATGTTTGTTGTTTGCCATTATCCAGCTACGTTCTAATTTTGAGGCAATATTGCATTGAGGAGAATCTGGTTGAAAAGTTTACCTGTTGTTTTTTTGTCAGTGCAACTTTTATTTGCAGTCAAAAATGGACAAACGCCTTCATTGAAATCTCTTCTGCAGTTGACCTCTCTTCCGTTTTCCTGCAAGGGAGCTCCAATATGGCAGCATTGTCGCAGGGGCGATAAGCGCTATCACTCTCCCTCTTCCCGCCCGTGTAAATGCTTTGCCATCAAACAACGGCTTCACTCCGCATGTTCTCATGAGACGGTGGGTGTGTTTTCACTTTTTAAGAAAAAAAATCCACTTATGATTGGAGAGAGATCTGCGCAAGTGACTTTTTTGGATGCGGGGGGGGGGAATCTGATGAGTGCGGATGGCTTGTGGCGAAGAATGGAGCGGTTGGTGAGTGAGCGGACTGAGGACTGCTTGTGCGGTGAACGAGCCCCCCAAAATGTGACTGATTTTCTATGAATGTGTGAGTGGAATCTGCGGATGCTACAAGCGCCTCCCATCCCCTTGAACATGGACATCTTTATGATGAGTGTGTCAAAAGATTGTTTTATTTTATTTTTTATTTTTAATCTTTGCAAGATTTTCCACTTACTCTAAATGTGTCGACATGACAATGTAGTGTGGGGTGTTGTGCTCTTTGTAATGCTTCTATAATCTGATTTGAATGCTGTATGGTGTGTGCTGTTCTTTGTTCCTGAATTGATCTGTACGTGTGCATTTGATGTGGATGACTCGGACTGATGAAACCCTGGTGGGGGGCACACGTGTGATGTGAGAAGATGGAGCGGTGTCCTATTGGTCGCCCCTCATCCTCCCTTTTTATATAGACTATTGATGTTTGTGAGGTGTTTGGATAAAGATTTTAAATGAAGGGAACTGTCTAATAAAATCAATCTGAATAGATTTAGTTGATGTGACTTGCTGGGGATGAAAGAAACTAATTCAATTCACACATCTAGGGACCTTGGGCTCCGCTGGTCGAGGTCTCCATTTGAACCCCGACTGAAGGACGAAGACGGAAGTTCCAACACTTTGTGTGTGGCCTTCTCAGACACGGGGTAGTACCTGTCTTTTTCTGCTCACTTTTTTAGCTTGTTGAGAGAGAGCGAGAATGCGACTTTTTTCCTCTGCTTGTATGGCGTAAGAGAGATTTTGATGAAAAGCTGTGATTGTTTGGATAAAAGGGTCTTTGCTTCCATACTCTTTTGGTGATGGAATGACTGCCTGTCAGATGTCACATCTGTGAAACGGTTACCGGTGTTACTGCACTTTTGTAGAAAGCTTACAAAGTCATCAAGTATGGCTACTTGACTAGAGCTGGTACGAATGCATCAGCAAGGCAAATTGGTTTATACTGCAGGTTCACGTGCCCAGTTCCGATTAAAATGCCCAGGCGTTTGTTGTGCATTTCAGGTAAGACATATAACATATGGCTTTGTTTAGACTGATTGAACACGCTGGCCAAATCTAATTTCTTCAAGTCGTGACAACCCTCTCTATTGCTTTCAATGTGGGTAACCCTCCACATGACTTCACTGGCCGGTGTCTGTAATACCGCTTGTTTAATTTGACACACCTCATGTAGCATATTGTGTATGCTTTTGTTATCCGTATTTCTGTAGGCATGACAATGATCTCAAAATAGGCAATGACATGCTAATTCTGCCACTTGATAGCGAAAACAAACATTGGAATTGTGTCACTTGAACTATGCAGTGCAAATCCCGCGTTAGAGAGCCCAACAACCTCAACATGACAGAAGTGAATTTTTGACGTTTATTAGAATATTTGTGGCAAGAGTGGGGAGTAAGGACCCGCCTGTGCCTTATTCTCTGCTCTCATGAGTGTCTTTGTTCTTCCTCTTCTTTTTCAAAGACTTCTGCTCTTTTTCCACTTCTTCGCTTTTCTTCTGTATGTGCAGTGACTGAAATAAAGGGGAATCAAACAAGAAATTCTGTCTGTTGGAGAATGTTTATCTTTTGGGATGTGGCACATTGTTCAAAATATTTGATCAAAAAAAAAAACTCACCAATGCAGTACTGCGACGGGCCAAAAGTTTTACATCTTCTGCTGACACAGTGCATCTTTTTGCATGTCTGTAATCAGAGTGCAGCGGATATTGAGATGAACCAACAAAACCCCAGCTCACAATTATATGTTGGGAAAAAAAATGCTTACTTTGCAAACGCTTCCAAGTCTTTAGCAAATATATCTAAGAGAACCAACAAAAAGCCTTTTGAGTCAACGTCGGTTTACATATAAAAGATGTGCTTTTGGTACACATGCGCAAGCTATTGCGATCCAGTTGAGGTTTTGCATCTGCAAACTATACCCTCAGTATTAGACAACTGTTAAATGATTCTAATTTTTGAATTGATGATTTTCAAAGGCAACTCGAAATTTTAAACATCCACATAATTTACCCGGTGGGAAGACGGTCAGTTTTTGTACATTTTTTTAAAAACTAGACACTGGAAGCTATTATCTGTGTTTTAGGTAATTTTATTATTCTATATATGTTTTTACATTCTGGTAGCAGAATCATCCCCCTTCTCATTTTGCAATTTAAACTAAGAGAGGTATGTCAATGTTTTTTTTCTTTAAAAAAAGGAGGGTGTGATTAAGATAAAATACTTTATTGATCCTTGTAGGGGAATTTTACTGCAGCACAGCAAGGCAGCAGATTGTTTAAAACAAACAAAACTGAAATTATGTATTATGAAGTTAGTCTTATTTTTAATCGTAGAAAAGACAAGATATTAAATATAAACACGTGGATAGGAGATTTAGAGACTGGAGGATGAAGCAGAAATTATTCAGGAATTTATCCAAACTGCTAAAAATGAATCAATGTAAATTGTACTGTACAGTATTTAAAAACAGACATTATTATATATTTCCCAATAAATTTATGGGAGGTATATTTTCTTACTTAGTTTCTGTCTGATTTAAAAATGGGACATGTCATCTGCAGATAAAAGTGGTGTTAAAGTGCATGTAAAATACGTAATTTCAGTATTATAACATGAATTGCCTGACTGTCACGATATCAAAGAGAAATCAACAATTTGCTTGCCGAAATTGTTTTTGTGTTGATGCTTAGTATGAAAAAAAGGTTTGATCAAAGTAACTCATTTGCTCATTCTTGTCTTTTTTTTAAACATTCAAACATGACTTGAGCAACTATGAAGCGTGTGTTCAGAAACTAAAACTGCATAGTATACCTAATCTCAATGGGAAAAACGACTTTCCAAGTATTTTACCTTTAATTAAACATCTTTCTAGCGGTAGTTTTTGTAAAAGTAACCATCAGAGAGAAAGTGGACGAACGGTTCGTCAGGAATTAGTCTTCACCCACCACATTGTCTGAAGGCAGTCTCGGTTATGGCTGCGACCACTTGTCGGCTAAACGCTCTATGGTGCTCCTCGCCCACTTTGTGACACATTTGACCAACCGTGTAATGTAAGGCCGCCTTCAATCGCTGGAATGGACAGTGCGTTATTAACATTTAACTTATAGCAGGTGTTAGCATTAGCCATAGGTGTCACTGTGTTTGTTTACCTACCAGACGTGTTTCGTCCTGGCTCTCTGACATTTTTGTGTTGAATCGACTAATCTGAAAATAAGATCTAGCTTAATTTGGCCCCCGAAAGACACAAACACAAAATGGTCATAAAACAGCAACCAAATGAGAGGCCATGTAGCTTGTGTGATATATTTTTTTCCCTAGGGTGATAGTCGTTGAAAGGAACTTCGCGGCAGAAATTCAAGACAAACGAGTGATGTGTCGTTCGCGAACGAGCCGGTGCAAAATGCTGGCTCTTTTAAGTGAACGATAATGAGATCCGGCTCTGTCATTTTCCTGCTCTCGCGCTCGCTCTCTTTCCCTCCCTCTCTATGTCGCTCTCTCTTTTTCACGTGTCTGAAGCGAGATTTGGCAGTGGCTCAGCTGCCGTGCTCAGAGAGGTAGGACTTGATAAAGGTACCCAGTTAGTTGTATTTTTTCGGTGGGACTGTACTTGTAAAGTTGAGAGCCACTTGAAGGTTTGTCATTCCGATTGGTCATCCGTAGACGGCGCCCTTATGTTTTGTAAAGACCTTGTCTGCACCGTTGACGACGGGCGAGAGCCTCTTGCGAGTTTGCGGTCGAATTGTACAATGATTCTTACTGCTGTTAGCTGACATTGGAAAGCGAAATCGGGTTCATTGTTTCCCCTTGCCAATGGTGGGCCCTCTGCTGGAGTTTGAGACCGAAATGTTTCTGACATGTTGATGGATATACAGTGAATACTTTGAGGGGGAAAAGTTATCGGGCCCTCAGAAAGTCATCCGATGTTTCCTCCCCAATCGGAAACGAAGTTTGATTTCGCCGCGATCCTTTGGGTTTTGCAGGTTCTTCAGCCCCCGGTCCCGTTGGGACCAGCACAGAGCACCCCGCAAGCATCCAGAAGAGACTTGCATCTCAACTATTCCAGCGGAGTTGCCCTGATCATCAAAGCATCTTGAAACAATGAATAAAGTTGGCTTGCACATTTGGGTAGTGTGCGTACTGGGTGTTTTATTTGCACTTTATTCACGATCACCAAGACACAGGGGTGTCAAACATACGGCCCGCGGGCCGAAACCGTCACGCAAGGAGGTTTGTTCAGGACCGCAGTATAATTTAAAAGTGAAAAAATGCATAGAAGACACGGAATGAATATTTTTAATAAAGTGCAATTCATGGAATATACGCTTAGGGGGACACACTGTTTTGATCAGAGGAAAAGACAACATTGTTTTGATCAGAGAAGACGACAACAGCAGCCTCAGTATGTCACTGAGACAGACCCAACACAGCAGACGCTATCAAGGACATGTGAATACTTTATTCTTTAAACATATTATAGCACTCTCCTTAGTTTGTAAGGTGTAGCAGGGATTACATGGTCATCTTTTTAGATGAGAAAAACGACCATGTATAGTAAGGCGTTTTTAGCCGAAAAAAAACGACCATGTATAGTAAGGCGTTTTTGACGAAAAAAATGACCATGTATAGTAAGGCGTTTTTAGCCGAAAAAAAACGACCATGGATAGTAAAGGCGTTTTTAGCGGAAAAAAACGACCATGTATAGTAAGGCGTTTTGACTAAAAACGACCATGTATAGTAAGGCGTTTTTAGCGAAAAACGACCATGTATAGTAAGGCGTTTTGACGAAAAAATGACCATGTATAGTAAGGCGTTTTAGGCGAAAAAACGACCATGTATAGTAAGGCGTTTTTCACGAAAAAATGACCATGTATAGTAAGGCGTTTTTAGCGAAAAAAATGACCATGTATAGTAAAGGCGTTTTTAGCGAAAAACGACCATGTATAGTAAAGGCGTTTTAGCGAAAAACGACCATGTATAGTAAGGCGTTTTGACGAAAAACGACCATGTATAGTAAGGCGTTTTTAGCGAAAAACGACCATGTATAGTAAGGCGTTTTGACGAAAAACGACCATGTATAGTAAGGCGTTTTTCACGAAAAAATGACCATGTATAGTAAGGCGTTTTTAGCGAAAAAACGACCATGTATAGTAAAGGCGTTTTAGCGAAAAAACGACCATGTATAGTAAGGCGTTTTGACGAAAAAACGACCATGTATAGTAAGGCGTTTTAGCGAAAAAACGACCATGTATAGTAAGGCGTTTTGACGAAAAACGACCATGTATAGTAAGGCGTTTTTACGAAAAACGACCATGTATAGTAAGGCTTTTTTTCACGAAAAAACGACCATGTATAGTAAGGCGTTTTTAGCGAAAAACGACCATGTATAGTAAAGGCGTTTTTACGAAAAAACGACCATGTATAGTAAGGCGTTTTGACGAAAAAACGACCATGTATAGTAAGGCGTTTTGACGAAAAAACGACCATGTATAGTAAGGCGTTTTTGACGAAAAAACGACCATGTATAGTAAGGCGTTTTAGCGAAAAAACGACCATGTATAGTAAGGCGTTTTTAGCGAAAAAACGACCATGTATAGTAAGGCGTTTTGCGAAAAACGACCATGTATAGTAAGGCGTTTTGACGAAAAAACGACCATGTATAGTAAGGCGTTTTACCGAAAAAACGACCATGTATAGTAAGGCGTTTTTAGCGAAAAAACGACCATGTATAGTAAGGCGTTTTGACGAAAAAACGACCATGTATAGTAAGGCGTTTTAGACGAAAAACGACCATGTATAGTAAGGCGTTTTAGACGAAAAACGACCATGTATAGTAAGGCGTTTTACGAAAAAACGACCATGTATAGTAAGGCGTTTTTAGCGAAAAAAATGACCATGTATAGTAAGGCGTTTTAGCGAAAAAACGACCATGTATAGTAAGGCGTTTTAGACGAAAAAACGACCATGTATAGTAAGGCGTTTTAGCGAAAAACGACCATGTATAGTAAGGCGTTTTAGCGAAAAACGACCATGTATAGTAAGGCGTTTTTGCGAAAAAACGACCATGTATAGTAAGGCGTTTTGACGAAAAACGACCATGTATAGTAAGGCGTTTTGACGAAAAAACGACCATGTATAGTAAGGCGTTTTGACGAAAAAACGACCATGTATAGTAAGGCGTTTTTAGCGAAAAAACGACCATGTATAGTAAGGCGTTTTTAGCGAAAAACGACCATGTATAGTAAGGCGTTTTGACGAAAAACGACCATGTATAGTAAGGCGTTTTTAGCGAAAAAACGACCATGTATAGTAAGGCGTTTTTAGCGAAAAAACGACCATGTATAGTAAGGCGTTTTAGCGAAAAAACGACCATGTATAGTAAGGCGTTTTAGCGAAAAAACGACCATGTATAGTAAGGCGTTTTAGCGAAAAAACGACCATGTATAGTAAGGCGTTTTAGCGAAAAACGACCATGTATAGTAAGGCGTTTTGAGCGAAAAACGACCATGTATAGTAAGGCGTTTTTGACGAAAAACGACCATGTATAGTAAGGCGTTTTTGACGAAAAACGACCATGTATAGTAAGGCGTTTTGACGAAAAACGACCATGTATAGTAAGGCGTTTTTAGCGAAAAAACGACCATGTATAGTAAGGCGTTTTTAGCGAAAAACGACCATGTATAGTAAGGCGTTTTAGCGAAAAAACGACCATGTATAGTAAGGCGTTTTAGCGAAAAAACGACCATGTATAGTAAGGCGTTTTTAGCGAAAAAACGACCATGTATAGTAAGGCGTTTTTAGCGAAAAAACGACCATGTATAGTAAGGCGTTTTTAGCGAAAAAACGACCATGTATAGTAAGGCGTTTTTAGCGAAAAAACGACCATGTATAGTAAGGCGTTTTTAGCGAAAAAACGACCATGTATAGTAAGGCGTTTTTAGCGAAAAACGACCATGTATAGTAAGGCGTTTTAGCGAAAAAACGACCATGTATAGTAAGGCGTTTTAGCGAAAAAACGACCATGTATAGTAAGGCGTTTTAGCGAAAAACGACCATGTATAGTAAGGCGTTTTTAGCGAAAAACGACCATGTATAGTAAGGCGTTTTTAGCGAAAAAACGACCATGTATAGTAAGGCGTTTTAGCGAAAAAACGACCATGTATAGTAAGGCGTTTTTAGCGAAAAAACGACCATGTATAGTAAGGCGTTTTTAGCGAAAAAACGACCATGTATAGTAAGGCGTTTTTAGCGAAAAACGACCATGTATAGTAAGGCGTTTTTAGCGAAAAAACGACCATGTATAGTAAGGCGTTTTTAGCGAAAAACGACCATGTATAGTAAGGCGTTTTTAGCGAAAAAACGACCATGTATAGTAAGGCGTTTTTAGCGAAAAACGACCATGTATAGTAAGGCGTTTTTGCGAAAAACGACCATGTATAGTAAGGCGTTTTTAGCGAAAAACGACCATGTATAGTAAGGCGTTTTTAGCGAAAAACGACCATGTATAGTAAGGCGTTTTTAGCGAAAAACGACCATGTATAGTAAGGCGTTTTTAGCGAAAAAACGACCATGTATAGTAAGGCGTTTTTAGCGAAAAAACGACCATGTATAGTAAGGCGTTTTTAGCGAAAAACGACCATGTATAGTAAGGCGTTTTTAGCGAAAAACGACCATGTATAGTAAGGCGTTTTTAGCGAAAAACGACCATGTATAGTAAGGCGTTTTTAGCGAAAAAACGACCATGTATAGTAAGGCGTTTTTGACGAAAAACGACCATGTATAGTAAGGCGTTTTAGCGAAAAAACGACCATGTATAGTAAGGCGTTTTTGCGAAAAAACGACCATGTATAGTAAGGCGTTTTTAGCGAAAAAACGACCATGTATAGTAAGGCGTTTTTAGCGAAAAACGACCATGTATAGTAAGGCGTTTTTAGCGAAAAACGACCATGTATAGTAAGGCGTTTTTAGCGAAAAACGACCATGTATAGTAAGGCGTTTTTAGCGAAAAACGACCATGTATAGTAAGGCGTTTTAGCGAAAAACGACCATGTATAGTAAGGCGTTTTGACGAAAAACGACCATGTATAGTAAGGCGTTTTGAGCGAAAAACGACCATGTATAGTAAGGCGTTTTGACGAAAAACGACCATGTATAGTAAGGCGTTTTAGCGAAAAACGACCATGTATAGTAAGGCGTTTTAGCGAAAAACGACCATGTATAGTAAGGCGTTTTTGACGAAAAACGACCATGTATAGTAAGGCGTTTTTAGCGAAAAAACGACCATGTATAGTAAGGCGTTTTTAGCGAAAAAACGACCATGTATAGTAAGGCGTTTTTAGACGAAAAACGACCATGTATAGTAAGGCGTTTTTAGCGAAAAACGACCATGTATAGTAAGGCGTTTTTAGCGAAAAACGACCATGTATAGTAAGGCGTTTTTAGCGAAAAAACGACCATGTATAGTAAGGCGTTTTTACGAAAAACGACCATGTATAGTAAGGCGTTTTTAGCGAAAAACGACCATGTATAGTAAGGCGTTTTTAGCGAAAAAACGACCATGTATAGTAAGGCGTTTTTAGCGAAAAAACGACCATGTATAGTAAGGCGTTTTTAGCGAAAAAACGACCATGTATAGTAAGGCGTTTTTACGAAAAACGACCATGTATAGTAAGGCGTTTTTAGCGAAAAAACGACCATGTATAGTAAGGCGTTTTGACGAAAAACGACCATGTATAGTAAGGCGTTTTGACGAAAAAACGACCATGTATAGTAAGGCGTTTTGACGAAAAAACGACCATGTATAGTAAGGCGTTTTGACGAAAAACGACCATGTATAGTAAGGCGTTTTTGACGAAAAACGACCATGTATAGTAAGGCGTTTTTAGCGAAAAACGACCATGTATAGTAAGGCGTTTTTGACGAAAAACGACCATGTATAGTAAGGCGTTTTGACGAAAAAACGACCATGTATAGTAAGGCGTTTTTAGCGAAAAACGACCATGTATAGTAAGGCGTTTTTAGCGAAAAACGACCATGTATAGTAAGGCGTTTTTAGCGAAAAACGACCATGTATAGTAAGGCGTTTTTAGCGAAAAAACGACCATGTATAGTAAGGCGTTTTTAGCGAAAAAACGACCATGTATAGTAAGGCGTTTTTAGCGAAAAAACGACCATGTATAGTAAGGCGTTTTTAGCGAAAAAACGACCATGTATAGTAAGGCGTTTTTAGCGAAAAAACGACCATGTATAGTAAGGCGTTTTTAGCGAAAAAACGACCATGTATAGTAAGGCGTTTTTAGCGAAAAAACGACCATGTATAGTAAGGCGTTTTTAGCGAAAAAACGACCATGTATAGTAAGGCGTTTTTAGCGAAAAAACGACCATGTATAGTAAGGCGTTTTTAGCGAAAAAACGACCATGTATAGTAAGGCGTTTTTAGCGAAAAAACGACCATGTATAGTAAGGCGTTTTAGCGAAAAAACGACCATGTATAGTAAGGCGTTTTAGCGAAAAAACGACCATGTATAGTAAGGCGTTTTTAGCGAAAAAACGACCATGTATAGTAAGGCGTTTTTAGCGAAAAAACGACCATGTATAGTAAGGCGTTTTTAGCGAAAAAACGACCATGTATAGTAAGGCGTTTTAGCGAAAAAACGACCATGTATAGTAAGGCGTTTTTGCGAAAAACGACCATGTATAGTAAGGCGTTTTTAGCGAAAAAACGACCATGTATAGTAAGGCGTTTTAGCGAAAAAACGACCATGTATAGTAAGGCGTTTTTAGCGAAAAAACGACCATGTATAGTAAGGCGTTTTAGCGAAAAACGACCATGTATAGTAAGGCGTTTTAGCGAAAAAACGACCATGTATAGTAAGGCGTTTTAGCGAAAAAACGACCATGTATAGTAAGGCGTTTTTAGCGAAAAAACGACCATGTATAGTAAGGCGTTTTTAGGCGAAAAAACGACCATGTATAGTAAGGCGTTTTAGCGAAAAAACGACCATGTATAGTAAGGCGTTTTAGCGAAAACGACCATGTATAGTAAGGCGTTTTAGCGAAAAAACGACCATGTATAGTAAGGCGTTTTAGCGAAAAAACGACCATGTATAGTAAGGCGTTTTAGCGAAAAAACGACCATGTATAGTAAGGCGTTTTAGCGAAAAACGACCATGTATAGTAAGGCGTTTTTAGCGAAAAAACGACCATGTATAGTAAGGCGTTTTAGCGAAAAACGACCATGTATAGTAAGGCGTTTTGGCGAAAAAACGACCATGTATAGTAAGGCGTTTTAGCGAAAAACGACCATGTATAGTAAGGCGTTTTAGCGAAAAAACGACCATGTATAGTAAGGCGTTTTTGCGAAAAAACGACCATGTATAGTAAGGCGTTTTTAGCGAAAAAAGCGACCATGTATAGTAAGGCGTTTTTAGCGAAAAACGACCATGTATAGTAAGGCGTTTTGAGCGAAAAACGACCATGTATAGTAAGGCGTTTTTAGCGAAAAAACGACCATGTATAGTAAGGCGTTTTTAGCGAAAAAACGACCATGTATAGTAAGGCGTTTTTAGACGAAAAACGACCATGTATAGTAAGGCGTTTTTAGCGAAAAAACGACCATGTATAGTAAGGCGTTTTTAGCGAAAAAACGACCATGTATAGTAAGGCGTTTTAGCGAAAAAAACGACCATGTATAGTAAGGCGTTTTTAGCGAAAAAACGACCATGTATAGTAAGGCGTTTTAGCGAAAAAACGACCATGTATAGTAAGGCGTTTTTAGCGAAAAACGACCATGTATAGTAAGGCGTTTTTAGCGAAAAAACGACCATGTATAGTAAGGCATGTATAGTAAGGCGTTTTTAGCGAAAAAACGACCATGTATAGTAAGGCGTTTTTAGCGAAAAAACGACCATGTATAGTAAGGCGTTTTTGACGAAAAAAACGACCATGTATAGTAAGGCGTTTTGACGAAAAACGACCATGTATAGTAAGGCGTTTTTAGCGAAAAAACGACCATGTATAGTAAGGCGTTTTTAGAAAAAACGACCATGTATAGTAAGGCGTTTTTAGCGAAAAACGACCATGTATAGTAAGGCGTTTTTAGCGAAAAACGACCATGTATAGTAAGGCGTTTTAGCGAAAAACGACCATGTATAGTAAGGCGTTTTTAGACGAAAAACGACCATGTATAGTAAGGCGTTTTTAGCGAAAAACGACCATGTATAGTAAGGCGTTTTTAGCGAAAAAACGACCATGTATAGTAAGGCGTTTTTGACGAAAAACGACCATGTATAGTAAGGCGTTTTAGCGTATAGTAAGGCGTTTTGACTAAAAACGACCATGTATAGTAAGGCGTTTTTGACTAAAAACGACCATGTATAGTAAGGCGTTTTTACGAAAAACGACCATGTATAGTAAGGCGTTTTTAGACGAAAAAACGACCATGTATAGTAAGGCGTTTTTTTGAAAAAACGACCATGTATAGTAAGGCGTTTTGACGAAAAAACGACCATGTATAGTAAGGCGTTTTTAGCGAAAAACGACCATGTATAGTAAGGCGTTTTGAGCGAAAAACGACCATGTATAGTAAGGCGTTTTAGCGAAAAACGACCATGTATAGTAAGGCGTTTTTAGACGAAAAAACGACCATGTATAGTAAGGCGTTTTTGACTAAAAACGACCATGTATAGTAAGGCGTTTTTAGCTAAAAACGACCATGTATAGTAAGGCGTTTTAGACGAAAAACGACCATGTATAGTAAGGCGTTTTTGACGAAAAACGACCATGTATAGTAAGGCGTTTTGACGAAAAACGACCATGTATAGTAAGGCGTTTTGAGCGAAAAACGACCATGTATAGTAAGGCGTTTTAGACGAAAAACGACCATGTATAGTAAGGCGTTTTAGACTAAAAACGACCATGTATAGTAAGGCGTTTTAGCGAAAAAACGACCATGTATAGTAAGGCGTTTTTGACTAAAAACGACCATGTATAGTAAGGCGTTTTGACGAAAAAACGACCATGTATAGTAAGGCGCTTTTTACGAAAAAACGACCATGTATAGTAAGGCGTTTTTGACGAAAAACGACCATGTATAGTAAGGCGTTTTGCGAAAAACGACCATGTATAGTAAGGCGTTTTTGACGAAAAACGACCATGTATAGTAAGGCGTTTTTAGCGAAAAAACGACCATGTATAGTAAGGCGTTTTTAGCGAAAAAACGACCATGTATAGTAAGGCGCTTTTGACGAAAAACGACCATGTATAGTAAGGCGTTTTGACGAAAAACGACCATGTATAGTAAGGCGTTTTAGCGAAAAAACGACCATGTATAGTAAGGCGTTTTGACGAAAAACGACCATGTATAGTAAGGCGTTTTTGACGAAAAAACGACCATGTATAGTAAGGCGTTTTTAGCGAAAAAACGACCATGTATAGTAAGGCGCTTTTGGCGAAAAAACGACCATGTATAGTAAGGCGTTTTGACGAAAAAACGACCATGTATAGTAAGGCGTTTTTGAGCGAAAAAACGACCATGTATAGTAAGGCGTTTTTGAGCGAAAAAACGACCATGTATAGTAAGGCGTTTTTGACGAAAAAACGACCATGTATAGTAAGGCGTTTTTGCGAAAAAACGACCATGTATAGTAAGGCGTTTTAGACGAAAAAACGACCATGTATAGTAAGGCGTTTTTGACGAAAAAACGACCATGTATAGTAAGGCGTTTTAGACGAAAAAACGACCATGTATAGTAAGGCGTTTTTAGACGAAAAACGACCATGTATAGTAAGGCGTTTTTAGACGAAAAAACGACCATGTATAGTAAGGCGTTTTAGCGAAAAAACGACCATGTATAGTAAGGCGTTTTTGACGAAAAAACGACCATGTATAGTAAGGCGCTTTTACGAAAAAACGACCATGTATAGTAAGGCGTTTTTAGCGAAAAAACGACCATGTATAGTAAGGCGTTTTAACGAAAAAACGACCATGTATAGTAAGCGCTTTAGACGAAAAACGACCATGTATAGTAAGGCGTTTTGAGCGAAAAACGACCATGTATAGTAAGGCGTTTTTGACGAAAAAACGACCATGTATAGTAAGGCGTTTTGAGCGAAAAACGACCATGTATAGTAAGGCGTTTTAGCGAAAAAACGACCATGTATAGTAAGGCGTTTTTAGCGAAAAAACGACCATGTATAGTAAGGCGCTTTTAGTCGAAAAAACGACCATGTATAGTAAGGCGTTTTTGCGAAAAAACGACCATGTATAGTAAGGCGTTTTAGCGAGTATAGTAAGGCGAAAAAACGACCATGTATAGTAAGGCGTTTTAGCGAAAAAACGACCATGTATAGTAAGGCGTTTTGACGAAAAAACGACCATGTATAGTAAGGCGTTTTTAGCGAAAAAACGACCATGTATAGTAAGGCGTTTTTAGCGAAAAAACGACCATGTATAGTAAGGCGTTTTAGGCGAAAAACGACCATGTATAGTAAGGCTTTTGACGAAAAACGACCATGTATAGTAAGGCGTTTTAGCGAAAAAACGACCATGTATAGTAAGGCGTTTTAGCGAAAAACGACCATGTATAGTAAGGCGCTTTTGACGAAAAACGACCATGTATAGTAAGGCGTTTTTAGCGAAAAAAACGACCATGTATAGTAAGGCGTTTTTACGAAAAAACGACCATGTATAGTAAGGCGTTTTTAGCGAAAAAACGACCATGTATAGTAAGGCGTTTTGAGCGAAAAACGACCATGTATAGTAAGGCGCTTTTGAGCGAAAAAACGACCATGTATAGTAAGGCGTTTTAGACGAAAAACGACCATGTATAGTAAGGCGTTTTGACGAAAAAACGACCATGTATAGTAAGGCGTTTTTAGACGAAAAAACGACCATGTATAGTAAGGCGTTTTTAGCGAAAAAACGACCATGTATAGTAAGGCGTTTTTGCGAAAAAACGACCATGTATAGTAAGGCGTTTTTGCGAAAAAACGACCATGTATAGTAAGCGCGTTTTAGCGAAAAAACGACCATGTATAGTAAGGCGTTTTTAGCGAAAAAACGACCATGTATAGTAAGGCGCGTTTTAGCGAAAAAACGACCATGTATAGTAAGGCGTTTTTAGCGAAAAAACGACCATGTATAGTAAGGCGTTTTTGACGAAAAAACGACCATGTATAGTAAGGCGTTTTTAGACGAAAAACGACCATGTATAGTAAGGCGTTTTTGACGAAAAAACGACCATGTATAGTAAGGCGTTTTAGCGAAAAACGACCATGTATAGTAAGGCGTTTTTAGACGAAAAAACGACCATGTATAGTAAGGCGTTTTGAGCGAAAAACGACCATGTATAGTAAGGCGTTTTTGCGAAAAAACGACCATGTATAGTAAGGCGTTTTTAGCGAAAAACGACCATGTATAGTAAGGCGTTTTTGCGAAAAAACGACCATGTATAGTAAGGCGTTTTTGACGAAAAAACGACCATGTATAGTAAGGCGTTTTTGACGAAAAACGACCATGTATAGTAAGGCGCTTTTAGACGAAAAAACGACCATGTATAGTAAGGCGTTTTGCGAAAAAACGACCATGTATAGTAAGGCGTTTTGAGCCGAAAAAAACGACCATGTATAGTAAGGCGTTTGTGACGAAAAAAACGACCATGTATAGTAAGGCGCTTTTGAGGAAAAAAACGACCATGTATAGTAAGGCGCTTTTGACGAAAAAACGACCATGTATAGTAAGGCGTTTTTAGCGAAAAAAACGACCATGTATAGTAAAAAAACGTTTTATAGGCGAAAAAAGCGACCATGTATAGTAAGGCGTTTTTGACGAAAAAACGACCATGTATAGTAAGGCGCTTTTAGCGAAAAAACGACCATGTATAGTAAGGCGTTTTAGCGAAAAAACGACCATGTATAGTAAGGCGCTTTAGCGAAAAAACGACCATGTATAGTAAGGCGTTTTTAGCGAAAAAACGACCATGTATAGTAAGGCGTTTTTAGCGAAAAAACGACCATGTATAGTAAGGCGTTTTGAGCGAAAAAACGACCATGTATAGTAAGGCGTTTTGGCGAAAAAACGACCATGTATAGTAAAGCGTTTTGACGAAAAAACGACCATGTATAGTAAGGCGTTTTAGTCGAAAAAACGACCATGTATAGTAAGGCGTTTTGACGAAAAAACGACCATGTATAGTAAGCGTTTTGACGAAAAAACGACCATGTATAGTAAGGCGTTTTTGACGAAAAAACGACCATGTATAGTAAGGCGTTTTGAGCGAAAAAACGACCATGTATAGTAAGG
Source organism: Hippocampus mohnikei (assembly GCA_026261675.1). Taxonomy (NCBI): domain Eukaryota; kingdom Metazoa; phylum Chordata; class Actinopteri; order Syngnathiformes; family Syngnathidae; genus Hippocampus; species Hippocampus mohnikei. The sequence goes on along the minus strand of JAKGUB010000334.1, from coordinate 15,646,313 downwards.
CGCTTTTGACGAAAAAACGACCATGTATAGTAAGGCGTTTTTAGCGAAAAACGACCATGTATAGTAAGGCGTTTTAGCGAAAAAACGACCATGTATAGTAAGGCGTTTTTAGCGAAAAAACGACCATGTATAGTAAGGCGTTTTTAGCGAAAAACGACCATGTATAGTAAGGCGTTTTAGTCGAAAAAACGACCATGTATAGTAAGGCGTTTTAGCGAAAAAACGACCATGTATAGTAAGGCGTTTTAGCGAAAAAACGACCATGTATAGTAAGGCGTTTTAGCGAAAAACGACCATGTATAGTAAGGCGCTTTTAGCGAAAAAACGACCATGTATAGTAAGGCGTTTTTCGAAAAAACGACCATGTATAGTAAGGCGTTTTAGCGAAAAACGACCATGTATAGTAAGGCGTTTTAGCGAAAAAACGACCATGTATAGTAAGGCGTTTTTGAGTCGAAAAACGACCATGTATAGTAAGGCGTTTTTGTCGAAAAAACGACCATGTATAGTAAGGCGTTTTAGTCGAAAAAACGACCATGTATAGTAAGGCGTTTTTAGCCGAAAAAAACGACCATGTATAGTAAGGCGTTTTTAGTCGAAAAAAACGACCATGTATAGTAAGGCGTTTTTGCGAAAAAAACGACCATGTATAGTAAGGCGTTTTTAGTCGAAAAAAACGACCATGTATAGTAAGGCGTTTTTAGTCGAAAAAAACGACCATGTATAGTAAGCGTTTTAGTCGAAAAAACGACCATGTATAGTAAGGCGTTTTAGTCGAAAAACGACCATGTATAGTAAGGCGTTTTAGTCGAAAAACGACCATGTATAAGGCGTTTTTAGTCGAAAAACGACCATGTATAGTAAGGCGTTTTAGCGAAAAACGACCATGTATAGTAAGCCGCTTTTACACGGCGTATGTTTTTTCGAAAAAAACGACCATACTATACATGGTCGTTTTTAGCCTAAAACGCCATTACTATACATGGTCGCTTTTCGCAAAAACGCCATGTACTATACATGGTCGCTTTTTCGCTAAAAACGCCTTTTACTATCCATGGTCGTTTTTTCGCTAAAAACGCCTTACTATACATGGTCATTTTTTCGCTAAAAACGCCTTACTATACATGGTCGTTTTTTCGCCAAAAACGCCTTACTATACATGGTCGTTTTTTCGCCTAAAACGCCTTACTATACATGGTCGTTTTTTCGCCAAAAACGCCTTACTATACATGGTCGTTTTTTCGCTAAAAACGCTTTACTATACATGGTCGTTTTTTCGCTAAAAACGCCTTACTATACATGGTCATTTTTTCGCCAAAACGCCTTACTATACATGGTCGTTTTTTTTCGCCAAAAACGCCTTACTATACATGGTCGTTTTTTCGCCAAAAACGCCTTACTATACATGGTCGTTTTTTCGCCTAAAACGCCTTACTATACATGGTCGCTTTTTTCGCTAAAAACGCCTTACTATACATGGTCGTTTTTTCGCTAAAAACGCCTTACTATACATGGTCGCTTTTTTCGCCAAAAACGCCTTACTATACATGGTCGCTTTTTTCGCTAAAAACGCCTTACTATACATGGTCGCTTTTTTCGCCAAAAACGCCTTACTATACATGGTCATTTTTTCGCCAAAACGCCTTACTATACATGGTCGCTTTTTTCGCTAAAAACGCCTTACTATACATGGTCGCTTTTTTCGCTAAAACGCCTTACTATACATGGTCGTTTTTTCGCCTAAAAACGCCTTACTATACATGGTCGTTTTTTCGCCAAAACGCCTTACTATACATGGTCGCTTTTTTCGCTAAAAACGCCTTACTATACATGGTCGCTTTTTTCGCTAAAAACGCCTTACTATACATGGTCGTTTTTTCGCAAAAACGCCTTACTATACATGGTCGTTTTTTCGCCAAAAACGCCTTACTATACATGGTCGTTTTTTCGCCAAAAACGCCTTACTATACATGGTCGCTTTTTTCGCCAAAAACGCCTTACTATACATGGTCGCTTTTTTTTCACAAAACGCCTTACTATACATGGTCGTTTTTTCGCTAAAACGCCTTACTATACATGGTCGCTTTTTTCGCTAAAACGCCTTACTATACATGGTCATTTTTTCGCCAAAAACGCCTTACTATACATGGTCGTTTTTTCGTCAAAAACGCCTTACTATACATGGTCGTTTTTTCGCCAAAAACGCCTTACTATACATGGTCGCTTTTTTCGCTTTTACTATACATGGTCGCCAAAAACGCTTTACTATACATGGTCGCTTTTTTCGCTAAAAACGCCTTACTATACATGGTCGCTTTTTTCGCCAAAAACGCTTTACTATACATGGTCGCTTTTTTCGCTAAAAACGCTTTACTATACATGGTCGTTTTTTCGCTAAAAACGCTTTACTATACATGGTCGTTTTTTCGCCAAAAACGCCTTACTATACATGGTCGTTTTTTCGCCAAAACGCCTATACATGGTCGTTTTTTCGCTAAAAACGCCTTACTATACATGGTCGTTTTTTCGCTAAAAACGCCTTACTATACATGGTCGCTTTTTTTCGCTAAAACGCCTTACTATACATGGTCATTTTTTCGCTAAAAACGCTTACTATACATGGTCGTTTTTTCGCCAAAACGCCTTACTATACATGGTCATTTTTTCGCCAAAACGCCTTACTATACATGGTCGCTTTTTTCGCCTAAAAACGCCTTACTATACATGGTCGCTTTTTTCATCAAAAACGCTTTACTATACATGGTCGCTTTTTCGCTAAAACGCTTTACTATACATGGTCGCTTTTTCGCTAAAAGCGCCTTACTATACATGGTCGTTTTTTCGCTAAAACGCCTTACTATACATGGTTGCTTTTTTCGCTAAAACGCCTTACTATACATGGTCGTTTTTTTCGCTAAAAACGCTTTACTATACATGGTCGTTTTTCGCTAAAAACGCATTACTATACATGGTAAGTTTTTTCGCTAAAACGCCTTACTATACATGGTCGTTTTTTTCGCTAAAAACGCCTTACTATACATGGTCGTTTTTTCGCTAAAACGCCTTACTATACATGGTCGTTTTTCGGCAAAAACGCTTTACTATACATGGTCGTTTTTTTCGCTAAAACGCCTTACTATACATGGTCGCTTTTTTTTCGCTAAAACGCCTTACTATACATGGTCGTTTTTTCGCTAAAACGCCTTACTATACATGGTCGTTTTTTCGCTAAAACGCCTTACTATACATGGTCATTTTTTCGCTAAAAACGCCTTACTATACATGGTCGTTTTTTTCGCTAAAACGCTTACTATACATGGTCGTTTTTTCGCTAAAACGCTTTACTATACATGGTCGTTTTTTCGCTAAAACGCCTTACTATACATGGTCGCTTTTTTCGCTAAAACGCTTACTATACATGGTCGTTTTTTCGCTAAAAAACGCTTACTATACATGGTCGTTTTCGCTAAAAACGCCTTACTATACATGGTCGTTTTTTCGCCTAAAACGCCTTACTATACATGGTCGTTTTTTCGCTAAAACGCCTTACTATACATGGTCGCTTTTTCGCTAAAAACGCCTTACTATACATGGTCGTTTTTTTTCGCTAAAACGCCTTACTATACATGGTCGTTTTTTCGTCAAAACGCCTTACTATACATGGTCGCTTTTTCGCTAAAAACGCCTTACTATACATGGTCGTCGTTTTTTCGCTAAAAACGCCTTACTATACATGGTCGTTTTTTCGCTAAAACGCCTTACTATACATGGTCGTTTTTTCGCCAAAAACGCCTTACTATACATGGTCGTTTTTCGCCAAAACGCCTTACTATACATGGTCGTTTTTTCGCCAAAAACGCCTTACTATACATGGTCGTTTTTTCGTCAAAACGCCTTACTATACATGGTCGTTTTTTCGCCAAAACGCCTTACTATACATGGTCGCTTTTTTCGTCAAAAACGCCTTACTATACATGGTCGTTTTTTCGCTAAAAACGCCTTACTATACATGGTCGTTTTTTCGCCAACGCGCCTTACTATACATGGTCGTTTTTTTCGCCAAAACGCCTTACTATACATGGTCGTTTTTTCGCAAAACGCCTTACTATACATGGTCGTTTTTTTCGGCCAAAAACGCCTTACTATACATGGTCGTTTTTTCGCAAAAACGCCTTACATGGTCGCTAAAACGCCTTACTATACATGGTCGTTTTTTTCGCTAAAACGCCTTACTATACATGGTCGTTTTTTTCGGCTAAAAACGCCTTACTATACATGGTCGTTTTTTTCGCCAAAAACGCCTTACTATACATGGTCGTTTTTTAGCTAAAAACGCCTTACTATACATGGTCGTTTTTTCGGCAAAAAACGCCTTACTATACGTGGTCTTTTTTTTCGCCAAAACGCCTTACTATACATGGTCGTTTTTTCGCTAAAACGCCTTACTATACATGGTCGTTTTTTTCGCTAAAAACGCCTTACTATACATGGTCATTTTTTTCGGCTAAAAACGCCTTACTATACATGGTCGTTTTTTTCGTCACAAAACGCCTTACTATACATGGTCGTTTTTTCGCAAAAACGCCTTACTATACATGGTCGTTTTTTCGCTAAAAACGCCTTACTATACATGGTCGTTTTTTCGCTAAAAACGCCTTACTATACATGGTCGTTTTTTTCGTCAAAAACGCCTTACTATACATGGTCGTTTTTCGCTAAAAACGCCTTACTATACATGGTCGTTTTTTCGCTAAAAACGCCTTACTATACATGGTCGTTTTTTCGCTAAAAACGCCTTACTATACATGGTCATTTTTTCGCTAAAAACGCCTTACTATACATGGTCGTTTTTTCGCTAAAAACGCCTTACTATACATGGTCGTTTTTTCGCTAAAAACGCCTTACTATACATGGTCGCTTTTTTCGCTAAAAACGCCTTACTATACATGGTCGTTTTTTCGCTAAAAACGCCTTACTATACATGGTCGTTTTTTCGCTAAAAACGCCTTACTATACATGGTCGTTTTTTCGCTAAAAACGCTTTACTATACATGGTCGTTTTTTCGCAAAAACGCCTTACTATACATGGTCGTTTTTTTCGCTAAAAACGCCTTACTATACATGGTCATTTTTTCGCAAAAACGCCTTACTATACATGGTCGTTTTTTCGCCAAAAACGCCTTACTATACATGGTCGCTTTTTTCGTCAAAACGCCTTACTATACATGGTCGTTTTTCGCTAAAAACGCCTTACTATACATGGTCGCTTTTTTTCGCAAAAACGCCTTACTATACATGGTCGTTTTTTCGCAAAAACGCTTTACTATACATGGTCGTTTTTTCGCTAAAACGCCTTACTATACATGGTCATTTTTTCGCTAAAAACGCCTTACTATACATGGTCGTTTTTTCGTCAAAAACGCCTTACTATACATGGTCGCTTTTTCGCAAAAACGCCTTACTATACATGGTCGCTTTTTTCGCTAAAAACGCCTTACTATACATGGTCGTTTTTTCGCTAAAAATGCCTTACTATACATGGTGGTTTTTTCGGCAAAAACGCCTTACTATACATGGTCGTTTTTTCGCTAAAACGCCTTACTATACATGGTCGTTTTTTCAAAACGCCTTACTATACATGGTCGTTTTCCGCAAAACGCCTTACTATACATGGTCGTTTTTTCGCCAAAACGCTTTACTATACATGGTCGTTTTTTCGCTAAAAACGCTTTACTATACATGGTCGTTTTTTCGCCTAAAACGCTTTACTATACATGGTCGTTTTTCGCCAAAACGCCTTACTATACATGGTCGTTTTTTCGCTAAAACGCCTTACTATCCATGGTCGTTTTTTCGCTAAAAACGCTTTACTATACATGGTCGCTTTTTTGGTCGCTAAAAACGCCTTACATGGTCGTTTTTTCAAAAACGCCTTTTTGGTCGCTAAAACGCCTTACTATACATGGTCGCTTTTTTCGCTTAAAACGCCTTACTATACATGGTCGTTTTTTCGCTAAAACGCCTTACTATACATGGTCGTTTTTTCTGCCAAAACGCCTTACTATACATGGTCGTTTTTTCGCCAAAACGCCTTACTATACATGGTCATTTTTTCGCAAAAACGCCTTACTATACATGGTCGTTTTTTCGCCAAAACGCCTTACTATACATGGTCGTTTTTTCGCTAAAAACGCTTTACTATACATGGTCGTTTTTTCGCCTAAAAACGCCTTACTATACATGGTCGTTTTTCCGTCTAAAAACGCCTTACTATACATGGTCGTTTTTTTCGCTAAAAACGCCTTACTATACATGGTCGTTTTTCGCTAAAAACGCCTTTACTATCCATGGTCGTTTTTTCGCCTAAAAACGCTTACTATACATGGTCATTTTTTCGCCAAAACGCCTTACTATACATGGTCGTTTTTTCGCTAAAAACGCTTACTATACATGGTCATTTTTTCGCAAAAACGCTTTACTATACATGGTCGCTTTTTCGTCAAAACGCCTTACTATACATGGTCGCTTTTTTCGCTAAAAACGCTTTACTATACATGGTCGTTTTTTCGCTAAAAACGCTTTATTATACATGGTCGCTTTTTTCGCCAAAACGCCTTACTATACATGGTCGTTTTTTTCGTCAAAAACGCCTTACTATACAGGGTCGTTTTTTTCGGCTAAAAACGCCTTACTATACATGGTCGTTTTTTCGTCTAAAAACGCCTTACTATACATCAGGGGTGTATAACATATGGCCGGAACCGGCCCGCAAGGAGGTTTGATCAGGCCCACAGGATAATTAAAAAGTGAAAAAAATGCACAAAAGACACGGAATTAATATTTTTAATAAAGTGCAATTCATTGAATATCCGCTAGGGGACAGACTGTTTTGATCAGAGGAAAAGACAACATTGTTTTGATCAGAGAAGACAACAGCAGCCTCAGTCTGTCACTGAGACAGACCCAACGCAGCAGACGCTATCAAGGACATGTGTATACTTTATTCTTTACACATATTATAGCACTCTCCTTAGTTTGTAAGGTATAGTCAGGGATTACATTTTAGATTTTATATACTCGTGTAAATGGATTAAAAATTCCTTTCATCACAATCATCTCGTTTAATCTTAAAAGTGCATGACGATATTTTTCAAGACCAATTACTTGTTCACGTTTTGTGCCTTTGTACAGTCAGTGGGATATGTGAATGATCAAAGTACATTGCACATTTGTCTAAGGCGTCCGCATCACAGCAGACGCTGCACCGATCCGCCTGTCGATCTCTCGCTCCCTTCTGCCCTCACTCGTGAACAAGACCCCAAGATACTTAAACTCCTCCACTTGGGGCAAGATCTCCTCCCCGACCCGGAGAGGGCACGCCACCCTTTTCCGACTGAGGACCATGGTTTCAGATTTGGAGGTGCTGATCCTCATCCCAACCGCTTCACACTCGGCTGCGAAACGCTCCAGTGAGAGTTGGAGAGCCCTGCTTGAAGGAGCCAACAGTACTACATCATCTGCAAAAAGCAGAGATGCAATACTGAGGCCACCAAAACGGACCCCCTCAACGCTTCGGCTGCGCCTAGAAATTCTGACCATAAAGGTGATGAACAGAATCGGCGACAAAGGGCAGCCTTGGCGGAGTCCAACCCTCACTGGAAACGATTCCGACTTATTGCCGGCAATGCGAACAAGCTCTGACATCGGCAGTATAGGGACCGGACAGCCCGTATCAGGGGGCTCGGCACCCCATACTCCCAAGCACCCCACAGAACTCCCCGAGGGACACGGTCAAACGCCTTCTCCAAGTCCACAAAACACATGTAGACTGGTTGGGCGAATTCCCACGTACCCTCGAGGACCCTGCTAAGGGTGTAGAGCTGGTCCAATGTTCCACGGCCGGGACGAAAACCACACTGCTCCTCCTCAATCTGAGGCTCGACTTCCCGACGGACCCTCCTCTCTAGCACCCCTGAATAGACCTTACCAGGGAGGCTGAGGAGTGTGATTCCCAACAAGCCTCATTTCATTATTCAGAGTTGAAGATTGTTCTTGGGTCCTCCGTGCCACAAGAGGGAGTAACCTGCTCACAGCCAGCGTCCACCTACAAGCACAGACCTGCAGGCAACACTTTTTGCTCTTCTTCAAGGTGCTCAAGTCAAACTTTGGGCCAGCCTGAAAAGTAGGAGACATTTACACTCGTTCAATGCACCATCATGACTACTTTTATGACTCTTTTTTCTCCCCCAGGCAGCAGTAAACATGATCAGCTTCCTGCTCTCTATAGACCCAACACTGAGTAGATTTCAGGCCCAACACATCTTTGTCTTTACAAGAAATTGCCTTGCGTGTCACTCACGGTTGCCTTTCCTCTCAGGTCAACACGCCTGTCCCACGTTCTTCTCAAGAGCTGACCACTTCGCCGCCCAGCAACAAGCAGACTGCCATCCAACTTCCAACTTTTTCCTCTGCTTTTGTGATTGTCTACTCTGCAAAAGAAATCAAACTTGATTACAAAGAACACTTCAACCCAACTTCATTTTGAAACACATCACCACAATCTAACTTAAAAAAAAAAAAATCAACATATTGGTTTTTTCTCAACTTTTTCCTGAATTTTTTTCAAAAAATCTTTTCACTATTTTTTTCCAGGCAGAAAAATCCAGGAAAGTGGGTGTGGCCTGGCTGGAATTATGGCTGATGATTAGCTGATAGCTGTGAAAGTGGGTGGAGCATGACTATAACATGCTGTGATTGGTGGAAAGGGGAGTGGTTATGCAAACTACGCGTTCTCTGATTGGTGGACTCTTTGGTGCGCGGCTATGCAAAATTAGAGTTAACTGATTGGTCAGAACTTGGAAAGTGGGCCTGGTTATGTAAATTGGGGTCCTGATTATGCAAATGAGGGGCCTCCCCACGATTGGTGGATGTCAAATTGGGTGTGGTTTGGGGCGGGCATTGCAGCACTTTTTCAAAGTCCCACTTGAGTCTTGAGCTCAGACTTGCACTTGGGTCACATCAGACAGTCTTTTCATTGTTCCCGTCGGTTTCACATGACCCAAAAGCTCGATTCCTGGAGTTTCGATGTGACTGAAGCGCAAGTCTGAGCTCAAGACTTCAGTCTTTGAAAAGGCTTCGAGTGAGTTGAGGATGGATTTGGTCATGATAGGCAAAGACTCGAATTCAAGTTGAACAATTTATTGGACAGAAAAGCGAACATGACAATGTAAAAGCATTTGACCAGTCAATCTTTGTGTGGGCCAGTTCAAGTTGCACGCACACAAACACTGACGACAGGCCTGAGATGGGAGCATGTGCTTGACCAGCTCATGCGTGATGTCACTGACATCTCATGACACACCCAAGGGGGACATGAGCACGTCCGACTTCTCTCACTGAGACAAAAACTAACTGCCGTGTACTCCACAACAACATGATCACACTCTTCTGGTCAAGTTTTTAAATGACATTGAAGTGGGCCAAGTTAGTCATATGTATGCATAGATTATATATGTATAGATTACATATATACATGCATACATAGACACATTTTTAAACTAACTTGGTCCACTTCAAGGTTTAAAAACATATTCCAGAAGTTCTTGATGATGCTCGGGTTGACTATGTGAAGTTGACACTGTACACGAAGCAGAGTGAGAGAGAGACAGACACCTCCACCTTGTGGTGCAACGTGACATCAGACATCAGCTCTTCAAGCATACCATACAGCTCAGTAATCACGCGTGTCCAAATGCAGGTTGGCGTCCTTTCCGCATGTGCTCCGAGTCTGGCGGCTGCGCCTTTGGCCCAGTAATCTGACTAATCTGGTCAGAAAGAAAAAAAAAAGTGGAAAGTCACACACTGTAGTCCATAAAAAGGTGTTTCTTTCTTCTTTTTAATTTGAGTCATTATTCGTAAAGTGGCAGACTTTTACTTTCAACCCGTCCATTTCCAAACGTGCCCGCACTTGCAATGCATCTGTTTGAGCGATCCTCTCGCGGCTCTCTCCCCACACCTAAAGTGCAATGAGCAACCTCCTTTCAAAAAACACATGAACAAAGTCACGGGTGCATTTGTGGGAATAGTTTTTAAACAAATCTGCCCCCCCCCCATGTGAAGCCATCACACTTTCACTGCTAATAGCAGCTTTGGTGTGGAAAACATACAGAATAGTATTCAAGTTGTTGGGTGACGATGTACGTCACGAGCATTAGAGTTTAATGTTGGTACTATTTTGTGTGGAGGGATACCATGTTCTGGGGTGTATGTAAATAAAGGGGGTGGAGCTTCCCTGTAGTTCGCTTCTGGCAGTGAAGGTGCACTGTGGCACGCCAGGTGTTTAGCGACTCAGTGATAGCGACCACACAAAGAAAAATAAGAATCGTCTCCTGTCTTGTGCTTCGAACCGAGTGTAGTCACCAGCAATGATGCCTACACATGAACAGCGAGGACTTCCGCAGCAGAAGGATCAACAGGTTATGGGCCCAGGTGGGTTCCAGGCACAGCGCGCTCCATGGGAGAGGATTACCGCCGCGATTTGACGGAGATGAGGCCCGCTATCACATCTGGGAGGCGAGGTTCCTAGCATACTTGAAAACCATCGGGCTAAAAGATGCTATCCTCGGGTGTGATGTAGCTACGGGTCCAGCGAACAGGCCGCAACAGAAACCGTGTGGAAAAACGAACTGGCATATGCTGAACTGTGCGGCTGCTTGGATGATAAAACACTGACACTCATCCTGTATGAAGCACCAGAAGATGGTAAGAAAAGTCTGGAAATATTGAGACGCCATTTTGAGTCCGAAGAAAAGCCGCGAATTGTCGGGCTGTACACAGAGCTAACCAATATGCTAATGGATAACGGCGAGGAGCTAGCGGGCTATCTAGCACGTGTCGAGAAGCTAGTGGCGCGCTACAAAGAGCTAAAGAGAACCTAAGCGATGCACTATTGGTGGCTATGGTGTTGAAAGGACTCACTGATGAATACAACCCATTTTCTGTGCATGTGACTCAAACGAGGGAAGTGTTAACCTTTGCTGAATTCAAGACTAGGCTGAGAAGTTTTGAATGCACCCTCCGCTACCGAAGCAGGCCCAGACCAGATGAAGTAATGACCGCCAAGTCATTCAAGCCGAAGCCCAAAGAAAAGACAAGAAATACGTCTTCAATGGAGAATGCTTTATTTGTGAGAAAGTGGGGCATAAAGCAAGAGACTGCACGAGTAAGGATAAGAAACCACACAAGCGAACGACAAAAGCTGATAAGAACAATAAAGTGGCTACAGTTATGGACGATTCGGAAAAAGTTTTCCGTGGCAGAGACCAAGCCAAATCTTCGAGGGAAGAAGAAGAAACATTATTGCTCGGGTGAGTGAATGGCGACCCAAGGGAGCGCAGCAATATGGACTACTCGTGGACAGCGGTGCTTCTGCCCACATAATCACCGACAAGACCGCATTCATCCGATTTGATGAGAGTTTCCGGCCTAAAGATCACATCATGCAGCTGGCTGATGGAAGACGGATCACCGGAAGTGTCGAGAAGAAGGGGACGCGCAAATCAAGCTGGCCGACAGCAGTGGACGAGTAGTGAGTGTCAAGCTCACAAATGCTCTCCTCATCCCAGAATACCCGCAGAATATCCTTTCTGTGGATGCAGCAACTTCGAAAGGAGCGAAGTTCAACTTTGCGAAGAATGACAACAAAATGATTCTTTCAGATGGGACAATATGCAAGATGATTGTAAAGGACCGAATGTACTATCTTGACATTGTCACAGAAAATTCTGAATGCAGTGAGGACTCCTGCAATGCATCTTTAGACATGAAAACATGGCATGAGATAATGGGCCATTGTAACTATGGTGATATTGCTAAGCTTGAAGCTGTGGTAGAAGGTATGAAAATTAGTAACAAAACTAGACCTAACCAGTGTGAAACCTGTATTCAAGGGAAATTCACCCAGAATAGAAACAGGAAAAGTGATGTGAGAGCTAAAGAGCCATTAGGGCTGGTACATACAGATCTAGGTGGGCCTATTGACCCAGAGTCATTCGACGGTACAAATATGCCATCACTTTTACTGATGACTTTTTCTGGAGCTGTTTTTGTATACTTTCTCAGGAACAAAAACATGGCAGTCGAGGCTACAAAGCAGTTCTTGGCAGACACAGCACCATATGGTAAAGTGAAGCGAATGAGATCGGATAATGGGACAGAGTTTGTTTCAAAAGAGTATCAATCTCTACTTCGAGATAATATGATAAAACATGAGAGATCAGCGCCCTACTCCCCACATCAAAATGGGACAGCAGAGAGAAACTGGCGCACATTGTTTGAGATGGTCAGGTGTATGCTGATAGAATCAGGCTTACCCAAAGAGCTATGGCCATATGCAGCCAGAACAGCAGCAGTTATACGGAACAGATGTTACTGCGAAAGAACAGGGGAGACTCCTTATTTCCTTTTCACAGGAAAAGACCAGATTTGTCAAAAATGAAAAAGTTTGGTTCAGAATGCATGGTGTATGAGCAAAACAGGAGAAAGCTAGATCCAAAGGGCAAAAAGGGGATCTTTGTTGGTTTTGACCGTCATTCACCTGCTTATTTGATTTATTTTCCAGAGACAAACAAGGTTCAGAAACACAGACTGGTCCACTTCATCACAAAGACCGTGACTGAGAGTGAGACGCAGACCGAGAAGACCCAACTGGAGGACCACTATGTAGAGTGGGTAACTATGCCTAAAGCAAGTCAGTTACAGACGGAATATGTAGGAAAAGATTCTGACACTGAACCAGAGCTTAAACCTGACTGCGACACAGACTCAACCAATGGTAATGAGACTCCTCGTACTTCTGGTAGAGAAAGGAAGACACCAAAATATTTAGAGGATTATGAATGTGTGATAAAAGGCAATGAGATCACAATTGATTACTGCTATAGAGCAACAGTGGGATTGCCACAAACATTCTACGAGGCAATGGCATCGCCAAAGTCAGAAAAGTGGAGAAAGGCGATGATAGATGAGATGACTTCTTTTAAAGAGAATGACACTTTCACCCTTGTGCCATTACCGGAGGGTAGACAGACAGTGGGGGGAAGGTGGGTGTATGCTTTAAAGGAGGATGACAAAGGCAATGAAACATATAAAGCGAGATATGTAGCCAAAGGGTACAGTCAGAGAGAAGGACTTGACTATTCTGAGACATTTTCGCCGACCGCTAATCTGACATCTCGACTACTGATGCAGCTTGCTGCACAGTATGAGTTGCTGTTAAACCAAATGGACGTGAAGGCAGCATACTTACATGCACCTATTGACTGCGAACTATACATGGATCAACCTGAAGGTTTTGTGTGAAACAAAGGGATGGTGTACAACTTGTGTGTAAGTTAAACAAATCCATATATGGCCTCAAACAGTCTGGGAGAAATTGGAACATGATGCTTCATGAGTTTTTACTTGCGAACGAGTTTGTACAGAGTCAAGCAGACCACTGTATTTACACCAAAATGTCTGACAAAGAAAAAGAAATTTTGTTAGTGTGGGTCGATGATATCATTGTGGCTGCCAGCAATGAGAGGTGTTTATGCGAGATCAAAAAGAAACTCAAGAGTAAGTTTAGGATGAAAGATCTCGGATGCCTCACTCATTTCATTGGGATTGATTTCAAGCAAAATGTGGGCTCAATCACATTGAACCAATCCAGATATATTGAGAAAATATTGGAAAGGTTTGGCATGTCTGAATGCAAAGCAAGAGCCACTCCAAGTGAAATCAAATGTGACCTGGCTCCAGAAGGGGACAAAACTGATCAGAGGATATATAGAGCAATGCTGGGCAGCCTCATATACATCATGACCTGCACTAGACCTGATATTAGCTGGATTGTGAGTAGACTATCTCAGTATATGTCTGATCCAAGAGAAAAGCACTTGACAGCATTAAAACATGTGTATAGGTAACTAATGCAATCGCCATCGAGTGGGGTGTTGGGTGATGTGTCTATTTTGTGTGGAGGATACCATCCAGTTCGCTTCTGGCAGTGAAGGTGCACTGTGGCACGAGAGCGACTCAAAGCACGAAGTCAGTTTAAAAAAATTAAATTACAGTACAGTACTCACTGAGAACAGGGCTTGTGGACAGCGGAAAAACTTGCAGCAGAAGGATCAACACAAGTCAAACGCTGTTCGCGATTGCTTTTTCATTGACAGCTGAGGTCTACTTGTCGGCGCGGCGTGCTCGCTCACTGCCCCCTTTGCTGACGTTGTTTTTTACGTTGAGTCACAACAACAAAAAGGAGCAACGTCTCGTAATAACTCTCCCCAATTGTCTACATCCATACACTCAGAGATAAACCACGAAGTCAGTTTAAAAAAAAAATTACAGTACAGTACTCACTGAGAACAGGGCTTGTGGACAGCGGAAAAACTTGCTAATTAAACCGGATGTGGTACCGTTCTTGTGCTTGTGTTGTACTTCTTCTTCTTCTTCTTGGTGAATTGGATGTCTTTAGTTCATATCGCCCCCTACTGTCCGGGAAACCACAAAGGCGTTTGGCAAGCAATCTGAATCTCATTTACAGTACTGCATTAGCCAAGCGTGCAAAAACACAAAACACTAAATTAGGGCATATCTTGAAGAACCACAGTTTTCAAGGCAGCTGATCCACTGAGCTGGTGGAAATACCGAGCTTCCATCTACCCCCGTTTGATCAAAGTAATGGAGAGTAGATTGTGCATTGCAGCAACCAGCAACATCTGTCCCGTCAGAGAGGGTGTTCTCAAAGACTGGACAAATTTAAGTATTCCAAGCTGAAGTATTTAGTTTGGTTAACTACAATTTTAAAATAAAGCAAGTAGTAGCTTATGTTTGTTAAAATAAAGCAAGGAGTAGCTTATGTTTGTTTTGTTCACTGCTGCTGTTGCAGTTAATACTCACTATTTTTGTTATGATGCAGCATGTTTGATTGTTGTTGGTTGAAGTTTGATTTCGTTGCTTGTTTATTGTTTGGAGCCTTTTTAATGTTCAATAAAATCAGTTAAAAGCCATTTCTTTGCTTGATAAGTGTTGCTATTTGCAGTCAGTAGAGTGCAATATTTATTTCACCAAGTCATTTATCAAAATGTATGCTAAATTTGTCATAAATATTTAAAAGAAAAGCTAAAGTTAAAAGAGCCGTTTCAGAGCCAAAGAGAGAGCCGGCTCTTTTCACTGAGCCGATCCAAATGAACCGGATCACCGAAAAGAGCCGAAAATCCCGTCACTAAAACAAAATAATCAACGACACAGAAAGTGACTTTTCTTTTAATACTGTACTTTCAACAGCACCATCATGTGGTAGGAGTTTGTACTACATAAAAAATCAAGAGGATGAAAATGGAAGAATTGTTGGGATTGGGCCAATTACTAGATTCTGTTTCCACATCCAGGTTACATGTTTATAAGGTTTTAAATTCCCATCTGAAAATTTGCATTAAAAAAATCATAATACATAATTTGACATGGATATGAGAATTTCAAGGGGAAAACACTCAGAGTGTCCTTTTGTAAACTTGCTTGCAGACTTGATCCTCACAGGTAAGTTCCTGAAAAAGTCAACATTTTACAATAATGGTCAGAAATTACATTTGAAAAATGCACGTTTTTTTAGATTAGTCAGCTAATAAAAAATAACATTTTATTGAAAAAAGTGCTTTCATAACATGTGAACAAACTTGTATATTTTCTTCCTGATTTCTGTGTTCTTTGCATATTGATCATAATCATATATAATTTTTTTTTGTATGTTTGCATACCAGAACAAGAGCACGACTTCTGCGCTGCGGTGCACAGTAAAGGTTGACAGGATGTTATTATTTTGAAATCATACCAAATTAAGTTCATTTCCCTGAATCCAGTGAGTCCAGCCCCTGTTCCTTTTCTCCCCTCGCTGAACACACACAAGCTTGTCATTTTCCCAGTTGACCACACTCTTAAAAAAAAGGAACACATTGGATATCATGAAAAAAGCACCAACACATTCTAATAGATGTAATGTTAAACCCTTATGTCACATGAACTCGAGATGAAATACTGTTGTGTTGACAGACAGTTAAAATAACTTCGGACTTTTTAAATTGAGCTAATAAAGTTTTTTGTCGCATGGCGACTTCAAATTTTGCTGCCTATCAAATATGTGAAACTGTCCGCAAGGGCTGAATTTTCAAACAATCAACACTGTGTACTGTATTCTACCTTGCAAATGCGGTGATCCATTCCCTTGGTCACCTCTTTGTACTCCTCCCCGACCTGAAACGCAATTTCATAGTTCCTGAAGGACGTGAGCGTCCTGATGATGAATTGATTGCCGTCTTGCTTGATCACTTTCTGGGGCTTCAGCAAGGCCGCCACTTTGCGGGTTGCAAAATCGATCCCTGCGGAAACCGGGGGAGATGTGATATTGCGCGGCACAGTTTTCACTTGGAATCAGACGAAACCTTTTGACACCATAAATGCTTGCGGCTCAATGTGCTTGATTATATATTTTAAAAAGTAATCAAAAAGAACACATAGCAACACCATTACCCACTATTGACTCAATATTTACTGCAATCACCCACTCAGATTTATTTTGGTGAATATTGGTCATTGGTAATAACAGAATGAGCAATAGCAGCATAACAGGATACGCAGCAGTTGCAAAGGCTTACCGAGAGCGATCATGTATCCCTCAAAGTTGACATTGCTGATCATGTCCCACGTGCCAGTGTAGTTGACCGCCATCTCGGACGTTCTTGTGGCTCCACAATCGCAAGTAAGTGAATTTGTTTCACAGCTCTGGGGTGGATATGTAATGTTTCATTGTGTGTCAATATAGGGCAGAGGTGATAGCACCGCAGGGGTGGAACGGGACCTTTTACACATATTAGCCAACACAGCTCTTCCTGTTGTGGGGAATGTCCTTGCGGAAAAAGTGGTCTTTACAGTGCGCTACTATGGGTGGCTAAGGGTCAGCCGGGAGCGAACCTCGAGGCCCTGTCTTTAAAATAAAATCAGCAGAGCAGAACATGAGCCGCAGGTACCATCTTTGTGCGGTTTAGTGCAACACGATCCTGGCATTTGGAGAGACGGGCTTCAGGGGCTGAAATATGGAGTGGGATTAGAAGAGTTTTGTGTTTTATGGGCAGTCGTCAACCTTCGCTTCCGTGTTCCACCCACACACTATTATAAAAATTAAAAATAAACGAATATCCATCCATTTTCCGATCCGCTTGATCCTCACTAGGGTCGCGGAGGGTGCTAGAGCCTATCCCAGCCGTCTTAAGGCAGTAGGTGGGGGACACCCTGAACCGGTTGCCAGCCAATCGCAGGGCACACAGAGACAAACA
The DNA here is from genome assembly GCA_026261675.1 of Hippocampus mohnikei. NCBI lineage: Eukaryota > Metazoa > Chordata > Actinopteri > Syngnathiformes > Syngnathidae > Hippocampus > Hippocampus mohnikei. The sequence goes on along the minus strand of JAKGUB010000334.1, from coordinate 15,628,944 downwards.
ACCATCTGCGTTCAGATGCCCACCTCGGGACAATTTGGAGTGTTCAATCAGCCTACCATGCATGTTTTTGGAATGTGGGAGGAAACTGGAGTACCCGGAGAAAACCCACGCAGGCCCGGAGAACATACAAACTCCACACAGGAAGGCCGGAGCCAGGATTGAACCCACGACCTCTGCACCATGAGGTCGACGTGCTAACCACTGGATGGCCGGCTCGCCCATAAACGAATATTCTTTATAATTTAGCATCACACATTCGAGGGTTTTGTGTGTGTGTGTGCGTGTGTGTGTGTGTGTGATCGAAATTTGGTAGCAATTGGACATAATCTGAAGGACTTGTCTGAAGTCTATGTCTATGGAGGACCCCTGGAAATAGTCAAAATGGGACAAAATGGCCTGGTTCAAACCAAAACGGAAGACTTTCTGGGCCTTTTCAGCTGTGGCTTCTTGATATTTTTTTTTTTTTGGTAGCTCTACTCATGATAGACAAACCTACCAAACTGCATGTTGCTAAGTGACGCCAGCGTCGGAAGGGATTGTATTGCTGAGTGCAACACAATCCTCCCCGTGTTCACATTTTAGGCACCTGCTGTGAAGCTCGCGTCTGACGCAATGTTTCTCTACTTGCTGATCCTGATAGCGTACCGCAGTAGCAGATGGATACCCAGGAATCAGAGGCTTAAGTTGTACGTGCGCTTTTGCGCTCCCCGGAAGAAAAAAATCATCAATTTGTCTGTTTTTGAATGTTTTTTTCCCCGACAGCCAAATTGTCAACGCTGTGTTCACCGCCCTGGTGGTGTTCCCTCAGACGTACGTCATAGCAAGGTAGCTCAACAGCCGAAAGACTTTTGCCAATGATTTTGATATTCAAATGATATTTGTTTGATGTAAAAGGCCCACGTCGGCAAGGTACTGCAAGCAGCCTTTACTGAGCAGCCTGGCCGCTTCCATCGGCCTGTCCCTGGTGGCCTCAGGTAAACCACATTGAACCCCTAAAGTTGTAAAGCTAGAATACAGTAAAACTTGGCGTTTGAGAGGGAATGGGAAAAGGTTTTGCTGAAAAACACCGGGGGACGTTTGAGGTATGGCTGGAATAAAAAGCCGTTGCTCAATTTACGTTCTTACGTCCTTGTGATCTTGATTAAGTATTATCACTTGCGGCTCAAGTCCTGTTTAGGTTGAAATGACTTGTGAAGAACTGGCTGGGAAAATATCCCAAGATGCATTTCATGCTGTTATCCAAATATGTAATACAAGCGAATTACATTTTTCCGTTTTTTTTTTCCTCCCATAAGTTTATGTTTTCGAATAGATGCATTTTAATCAAGCGGTCACCTGAAAACAAAGAACGAAATCATGAAATCCATGGGCAGTTCAGTCTTCTTTGCAATTCCTTGTTCAATGTCAAAGCAAAACTTTTGAAGCAATAAAGCTCACCACGAGCTGATGACCAGTTTCATGAAATCTAGTCATGTGAATTAACGATGATGAAGTACGGAAATATGCCAGAACCAGCAGGGAAGTTCACACAGCCATTCTAATTAGGAAATAATTTCCTCAATTTCAAAAAACGCTCCGATCTTCCTAAGAATGTACTAGAGGAAAAAAAAACGTCCTAAGAACGTGTGTCTCTTTGTACTCGGAATGGCTTTGTTGTGAATTTCCCAGCTAACCCGGACACATTTCCGAAAATGATCAAAAGGGGGTTAAAAAAAAAATCCCTCCTCATTCATTTTGATGCAATTTGGGATCTATTCCCAGTTAAGTCCCCAACCACTGCATCCTTGGTTCAAGCTAGCAGACGAGTACAACATCCGTGCAGACAACGCGCTGTTGCTTTTTGCGTACTTTCAATTGAAACAGGACTTGGGCTGTGATTGATGACGTTTCAGGATATCACAACGACGTAAGGATGGACAGGAACACAAATTGAGTAACAGATTCGTACTTTTCTTTGGAAATACATTCGTTCAGACCGGGTTTACAAAACCATATCCTGCCATCTTGATATTGAGAAACTGCTCACGTTTCATCTTTTCTCGTCATTCATTTCTGTCAGTAGCCATTTTGCTATCAGGCACAGTACACCTGACGGTTAAAACTCCTCCATTTTCTATAAAAACGTTTTCCTTATTTGTGAGGAAAGCAGGATACTTGAAAGTACTCCCAACTCTCTGCAGGTTTTTCTGTGGTCTTCACGCTCATAGATCAAGTCCCTCAGGGCTTGTGGGCGTCCTATCACATGTTCGGACTTCTGTCGTTTGGACACGGGCTGTGCTGCGCCATCTTGACGCTCACTGCGACCGCATGCGTAAGAAACTTAACTCAAACTTCAATCACGGGGCACAAACAGACCAACAACCAGGAACTATCCTAACATTTCTCTTTGTACCTCTGCAGGCCAGAACCACACCTGAGCTGTACCACATGTCCCTTTTCATCACAGTGGCATCCATTTTGAGCACAGGTAAAAAGCACATGATGTCATTTAAATTTGCGCGCACACACCTATAATCGCGTCGAAATTGAGCAGTTTTGCTTTTTTCACAAAGTCAGCAAAGGCCCATTTATCAGGTCTCTCCCAAAGATGATCTGGAGCGATTATCCTTTGATGTGGGGTGTGTCAAGAGTGTTCTCGGAAAACACTCGCAACCAAAACTTGTGAATGGCAAACCTCTTAACTATTTCTTAAGGTGAATGCTTCCGTGTGGTCAACATCGATTTCGACCGAGACTCATACTCGTCACCGTGACGTCAAGTTGAACAATAGCCCAATGAGCAGCGTACACGCAAAGATCACCGGTTGCAATTTTAGCTTATTTCTTCTCTTATGATCAAAATCAGGCCTTTGTCGATTTGCATGTCTCGAAAAGATAATCAATCATATTAGGGCAGGGGTGTGAAACTCATTTTTGTCGCGGGCCGCATTGAAGTGAGCATTTTCCTTGGAGGGCCTTTATGACTGTGAAAGCGTGTAAAGAAGTCAAGAATAATGGTTGAGTCAACGATTGTTTAAGTTACTGTAATGAGGGGTTTGGTAAGAAGAAAATGCTTACAATTATTACATATGAGTAGTTGAAATTTTGGTCCAGATTTCATGGTAGAAGTTGACATGTTTGATTTGCATAATATGACGTGTCGGGCCAGATGTGGCCCAAGGGCCTTGAGTTTGACATTTGGTATGATTTCAAGTGTGATAAGGGGTGTGTGATTTTTTTTTTGTGTGGAAAACTGTTGGGGCAGAGAACCGTCAATGTTAACCCTCTGTGAAGATAATTTTGTGTGCGTGTAGCATCTAAGAGCAGCAAACACACACAGTACCGTATTGGCCCGAATATAAGACGACCCCCTCTTTTTCAAGACTCAAGTTCGAAAAAAAAAAAAAAAGACTTTTTGAACACCAAATGAATTTTTATACTTATATTTATGGGTATAATTTTTTTTTTTTTTTTTTCCTTCCAAGATGGCGCCCGTGTAGGCAGCCGTCGGCAAGTGCTCTTCAAGAGCCTTGCTTTTTTTGTTCTTTTTTGTAGTTTTTGTCTTTTGTTTTGTCACATGTTTGTTGTTTCGTCGTGTGGACCTGATGTGGACTGTTTTCAGCGTTTTTTGGCCACGACATTCGTCAAAGGAGAAGAATCTGTGCTTGGTGGTGGCGCCTTCTCGGCAGCACGCCTGTACCAGCACAGATTTTGATTGGGAGGAATGTCGGCGCCATTGACTGTCGGTGCTGGACAGCCCCGGGGTGCTTGTGTTTTTTGCGCCTGTAATGGGCAGCATTTTTCACAGCCCCGTTTTGTTCAGTGGAGACGTCGGCGCTGTTGGACAGTCTGCGTTGGTGCGGCTGGATGGATAACTGCTGAAGTTGAGGATGAGGAGAGAGGAGCGTTGGCTTCTGCGCCGATGCGTATTTGGAACTGAGAGTCACCGCTTGGAATTGGAATGGATTTACATGGGACAGGAGAAGTGAACCGATCTCTTTTTTCGTCAATGGATGCTACAGCTTCTTGTTGACTTTGAAACTTAGCTTGTAGCCGACGTGTGCACATTTTGAGCATGACGTCTCTGATCCACTGGTGAAAGGACACTTTGATTCTCTCCTCTTTCATCTCAAACTGCTTTAACAACAAAGCGTATGAGGGAAAAGTGGTTAGGACTGCACGACTGTCCGTGTTTTATGTCATGTGTTGTGTTCATTATTTTACTTTTTGTTCGTGTTTTATGTTGTGTGTTGTGTTTATTATTTTACTTTATGTTAACTGCTTTGTTAAGCGCTTTGTTACAACTGCCGCTGTTGTGAAAGCGCTATATAAATCAGCATGTATTGTATTGTATTGTATAATGTTTAGACCCCGAATATAAGACAAGACCCACTTTTTCAGTCTTATTTCAATGCAAAAAACACCGTCTTATATTCGGGCCAATACGGTATAATTTTTTTTTGGTCATGTGTGGGGTCACTCACATTTCAGAAATTGGGTGAAGATGTTCAACATGTGCATGCATTTACCCTGCTTAAGCTTTTCTGTTCTTTTATAACACCCACTTGTTTTTTTAGGTGCGCTGGCAGTCGAAGGCGGACTGCGGCTGACAAAAAGGCCGCAACAATGAGCAATAAAAGCAGCCCAGCTGTCTCACATCGACATCGGATAGCGCTCATATCAACGATTCATGCGGTTTCCATGCCGCCGGCGAGCCGGTAACTCAAAACCATGGGAATGAAAGAAGAGAAAGCGAGTTAATCCGGCTCACGTTTTAATGCTTAGCTTCATACAAAGCAGGTGTTTCCTTTTGCCGATCTTTGACGTTTTGGTTCCCGTTGTAACCTGTTGAAAATGTAACACATATGATCCAAAAAGATTTAGAGGTGATACAGGCCAGCAGCTGTTTAAAAAAAAAAAAAAAAATCACCAAGAAGCAGAAATGTGCCGCTGGAAATTTCCATGTGAAAGAAAAACAGCTCAGAGGAAGTCATACAATGTATAACTGCACAGCTAATGGGACACAACTTTGCAATCCAGCAAATGGATCACAGCAAGGCTCAGTAAGACATTCTTTTGACTTTTTGGAAAGCGGAACTACAGATACAGGTTCAAGACAATTTTAAAAAAAAGCAGCACAGAAATGTTCAACATCCTTTTTTTCTCCCCACATGATGTTAAAATTGACTATTGCTTTAGTTGGAATCGGTTTTCTGTCTTTACCTGAGATCTGATATTACCACAGTGGATACAATAAATAATTAAATCAAGGCACTGGACGTTTAGAAACGTTGTATCAACACAGCGTTTGACTGACTGCGGAGTTGTGAAGGATTGTCATTTCACCTTTCGAGCTTCAGAGCAGTCACAAAAAGAGGCAGGCATATTTGCATCGCAACCGAAAGGCCAGAGTGACGGGAATCAGTTGTGTCTGGATTTCCACCGTGTGGTTCAAGTCACACAATTCCGATTTGCTCCCTCAACTTTCACAATTAGGATATGCGTCACGGCAGGGGAATGAGAAAATAATACACGGAATCGAATGTCTTCAGATTAGACTCAGGCCACTTCCAAATGTGGATGGAAATCACTTGGGCATCCGTGCAGGTGGTGGTTTCATGTGGTCGGAAACGTGTCACTTGGAATGTAAATGGAAACGGACGGTCAAAAAAAGAAAAAAAAGAAATATAGTCATTCAATTGAAATTGGGCACTTGGGACTGAAGTGTCAATCCAGCCAGAAAGGATATTTAAATAAAGGGAGGTAGCTCGATCCCATCCAGTTCTCACAAAAGGAACCGGTTCTGAAAGGGCAGACTTTTTTTCACCAGTGTACGCTTTTGCTGAGGCTCAAAAGCATGTATGTCGGACGTACTATACATCATATTCAGTGAATCCTCAACGATTTGCCATTTGTGACCTCACCTATGCGTGAATATTTCTGAAAAACAAACCATTCACTGAAAAATGGACCCATTCTCATATTTATGTTTGCTTTCTTTAAACAACCAAAGGATGTCATCCAAATGCTAGTGGAGTCGTAACTCACAATTTAGGTGCGTTAAAAATATATATATAATAAAATAATGTCGAAAGCAATTATTTTAAAGGGTATGAATGTTATGATTTGGAAATGGGATCATCGTTTGGAGTGGCCCGGTGGTGTAGCGCATAGACCTCACAGTGCAGAGGTACCGGGTTCAATTCCAGCTGCCGCCTCCCTGTGTGGAGTTTGCATGTTCTCCCCGGGCTTGTGTGGGTTTTCTCTGGGTACTCTGGTTTCCTCCCACATTCCAAAAACATGCATGGCAGGCTGATTGAGCGCTCTAAATTGTCGCTAGGCGTGAGTGTGAGCGCAGATGGTTGTTCGTCTCTGTGTGCCTTGCGACTGACTGGCAACCGGTTCAGGGTGTCCGCCGCCTACTGCCCGAAGACAGCTGGGATAGGCTCCAGCACCCCCGCGACCTTTATGAGGAGAAAGCGGATTGGAAAATGGGTGGATGGATGGATCATCGTTTGGTTTATATTTAGAGGAAAGCAGGGGTGCCCAAGTCCGGTCCTAGAAAGCCCCTCTCCATCCTGTTCTGGATGTCTCCCTCTTCCAAGACATGTGATTGAAATGACAAGGCTAGTTATGAGGCTTCTCCGAGCTTGCTGATGAGCTCATCATTTGAATCAGGTACGTCGGGGGGACATCTAAAACAGGCTGGATGGGGGCTCTCGAGGGCCGGACTTGGGCACCCATGGTCGACGGCAAACCCCTCTGCTCTTCGTGGGGCTTGTGTCCTTACCACAAAGAGCGCAAAAAAGTGAGTTATTGATGGCCCCCAAAATTCATTGCAATTTGAAACTCGTCTTCTAAGAACATCATTAAAAAGATCCAAATATGTCCATACAGTATGACAAAGGCTGTCCTTAGCTTCCACTGACAATCAGGCGAAACTTTGCTCTTCCCCGACACAAACAGATCTCTAAATCGAGATGGATAACTTGGACAATGCTTTTTTTTTTTTTGCCGCTTACGGCATCTTAGAGCCTAACGGAAAGAGCACAAAAAAATTTAAAAATAGCTGAATTTGTGAAGATGGAACAGCAAATGGGCAGGGGTTCACTGTAAACTACTAATATAGGCAAATGTAAACATTTCAAGGAGAAGTGTCAACTGTGAGCACATTTTTGATATTCACCGGTATTGGTCCCTAACATTTGTGAAGAGCTTCACAGTAGCTGAATTGTAGGTAGGCATGAGGAACTTACGGTCTTGACATGTCGGGTTTATTGTGATCCCTAACCTAAAAGTGCGTCATAGTCCATGTACCAGGCGAGCGTGCCATCGGTGGGTTTCACCCCAGTGACGGGCCATTTGTTTTGCTCGTCCTTGACACGGCTCAGCTGGGTGACAAGCTCGTGTTTTCCCTTGCCCATCACCAGCAGCGCCACCCTGTGGGCTCGGTTGATCGCGCTGAGCGTGAGGCTCATGCGGCGGTGTGGCTTGACGGGACTCTCGGTGAGGACCACCAGGCCCTTGTCACTATGGGCCGCTTTGGCGCCAGGGAAGAGGGAGGCCGTGTGTCCGTCATGGCCGACGCCCAGGAGTATGAAGTGGAACCTGGAGCCATTGACTAATCTGCTGATGTCTTCCTGATACAGCAGCGCTGCGGCGTCGTCCTCCACGCACAGACGCTGCTTAAACTGCACCAGCATCGGGTGAATGTTGTAGTAGGGGATACGCACGTGCTGCAAAACGTGCTGGTGGATGTTGTGGAAGTTGGACTCCGGATCAGTCAATGGCACGCAGCGCTCGTCGACCATCCAAATATGGGTGTCGCTCCAGGGGAAGGAGAAATGGTGCAGAGCCAGCCTGTTGAAGAGCGCAATGGGTGTAGACCCGCCGGAGAGGGCCAAGTGGAAAACGCCGCCTTGAAGCACGGCCGCCTCCGCCGCTTCCTGGATGTCGGCGGCCAGACGCTCCACCAGCTCCTCGGCCCAGGCGGATACCATGTGAGCGCCGCGGTACTTCCCTTGCATGACTAGGAAACTCCTTGCAGACTCAACTCCTAACTGGTCCGGCCCGAGAAGCACCACATCTCTTTTGTAAGCAATCTCCTTCCCTTTCAAACGGATATCCAGCAGGTCGCCGTTGTCGACCCCTCCCGGGTAGACGCGGGGAAACGAGCCGGCTAAACTCTCAAGTAACGGGGTCCACAGGTCCCAAGAGGCAAGGAGATTCTCGGTACTGATAAAACTATTTTTGTGTCCAGCAAAAATGTGAGAAATTAATTCCGCATAAGCTTCCCGCTGCACCGTTGGAGTTTGGACGTAGTAGTCTGACAGAGGCGAGCCTAGGACGTTAACATTTGTGTGATCCGTCACTTCCTTCCACTCGCCCTCCGTCAGAGATGGCTTAAAAAGATTCTTGGAAATGAGAATGGCCGGGTATTGAAGGCTACCGTGTCCAAAGTAGAAGATTATCTCTTTGGGCTTGCAATGAAAGCCGTGCTGAAGACAGAACATGTCGTTCTTGAAAAGAACCCGTGCGTATCCCACTCGTTCGTCCAACATCTTCCCCGAGATCAGAAGGATGGGCACTCCGTCATACTGGGCCGAGTCCATGTGCGCCAACACAGCTGGAACACAAAAAGTCAATTGAGAAAGTCAGCCCCCCAAAAAAAAAAGCCACTTCAGTATTTCTCATCAAAACATCGTCCATTCTGACCTGCAAATGTTGGCGTGATGCTGACGTGGTCTTTGGTCTTGTTGAGCTCCTGCTGAACCTCGGCTTGGTATGCTTGGTACTGGCCGACCACTGCCTGATTCTTGCCCAGGGGCAACAAAGAACTGAAGAGCCGCAGCTTGTTTTGAAGAAGTTCCTCGCTGTCAGTGACATTGGTAGGAAGCCGCATGGTTAGGAGAGCCAGGACCTCCGTCAGGTGGTTCTGGATTACATCTCGGATCACGCCGTACTGGTCGTAGAAGGGAATACGACCTAGGAGGAAATAATGACAAGGACACATGCAGAATACAGTGGAGCATGCAAAGCGTGTGGAGTTTGCATGTTCTCCCCGCACGTAGACCATGGGATGTTGTTACTATTTAGCAAATGTGGACTTGTGGAGCCCTTTGAGACTCTTTTGTGATTAATTCAGGGCTATATAAATAAACTTGACTAAATTCCCCGTGTCCCGTAATTGACTGGCGACCAGTCCAGGATGGACAAATAGGTGCAAATTGTCAGGTACATTCAGGCAAACAAATATCTGCACACACTAATGGGAATCGTGCTTTTGGGCTGCGAGTGGAAGAGCGAGTACCCAGGAGAAAAGCCACGCAAACATGGGGAGACCATGCAAACTACAAAGAGATGTGGATATTCAAACCCTGAACTCTTGACCATGATGCAGAGGCTCTCACCACTACCGCACCGCTGATTATGGTGCCAAGTTGGATTACCTTGTACATCCAGAGTCTCTTTCAGTACAATCTCTATTCTCTCAATGTGGTGCTTGTTCCAGATGGGATCGAGGAATTTCTTGTTTTCTACTCTGAATGGAAGGATCTTTGCGACCACCTGATGCACAACAAAAGCAGAAAAAGCAACCAATCAATCAAACGTAAAAGATTTGCAAATGACATTTACGTGGTTGCCCTCACCTGCTTTCCCAAGTAATGGTCAATTCTGTACATTTCTTCATCGCGCAAGGCCTTCCCGAGGTCAGCCGCAAGTACCTGAGCGCTCCTCAGGTCGTGTCCGAAAGGTTTCTCCAAACCACTCGGAGCCAAGCCGCCCCGCCAACAGGCCTGCAGTTGGTGTTGATTTTATCCGCGATATCCGCGTACGCAAATGCCGGCACAGAGAGGTAGAATAGTCGCCCGGCCTCGGTTAGCCCTTCCTCCTGAGCCTGCTGCTCAATTTGCTGGGCCAAATCCCGGTAATCATCAGGGCTCTTGAGTTGCCGATACTGCGCTAGCCGCAAGAACTGCTCCTTGAGCAAGGCGCAGCGTTCATCAGAGACATCCTTCGGGCACGACACCGCCTTCAGGATACCAAAGAATATCGGCATGGCCTTGTCCGCGGGCGACATTCCACCAGCGTAGAAAGAGAAACTGTTCCTGCTGACTTGATTCGAGTACAACTGGAAGAAGCCCTGCCAGAGGTACTTCTTGGCCAAGTCCCCTGTGCCCCCAACTACCACCACGGAAACGTGGCCGCGACTTTGTTTCTCTTCTCCACGTCCTCCGCTGGCACACAGAGCGAGCAGAAGTAGAAGTGTAGTCGCGTACATGCTGTGGTGTTAAAATGTCCAAACCCTGGATAGAAACAGAAACAGAAACACATCTTACATCCTCATTAAGACCCTGTCATAAGTTGTACAGTTCTTGAGGAGATATTTTGCATAAATTACTAGCTGCAATACGAGTTTAAGATTAAAAAAAAAAAAAAAGAATACATTCTGGAAATCAGACGCGCTTGGTGACAAAAGAAACAATAGTTTGAAAACCCACAAAATCATCTGACACATTAGCAGTAGGAATGAAAACCAATGGGACGGCTTTCAGGAGTCACTTCCAACTACAGTATTTGCAATTGCACCCCGTCAACAGCACAGAACATCACAACTGCAGTTACAAATAACCCAACTACAGCAGTTTTCATGAGGTCCGGTGGTGGCCTGAAATTAGACATCATCAAACAGGAATCCAATAATGGATGAAAAGGCGGTTTGGATTGAGATATTTTTTTTTCTTTTAAATGCTTCGCTGATAGTAGCAGCATGGTGGGGGCTTCTTTCTTCTCAGAGAAAGTTTTCCTGGTCTTAGCCCTGCTCTAACATGCAAAGTGTCTTGAGATAACGGTTGATGTGATTTGGCGACATAAATACGATTGACTCCATAGCACACTGTATATACAAAGTGACTTGCGCAAAGCATATACGACATTGAAAAGTATCTGAAAACATAAAGGGGGCTACACTTACACTTGCCCCGTATCGACTAGACAGGGGGTCGGCAACAAGCGGCTCCTGAGCCGCATGCGGCTCTTTAGCTACATCTAGTGGCTCCCTGGAGCTTTATAAAAAAGGTTTGAAAATGGAAAAAAGATTTTGATAGTAGGCTAATATAGCTCGAATAGATATAGATACATGTTGCAACTCCGAAAAAGGAGAGCTGTGGTGTTGTTTTTTTAAATGTGCACTTTATTTATGCTTTTAACAGTCTCAACAAACACAGACACGTCTGCGTCCGACTCCGTGCCTTCTCTCTTCTCGTTCGACTCGAGAGGCGTTCAAAGACAGCCTCCAAAAACGGAAATTAATGATCACTTCACTTCACACAGTCCAGGCTCCTACATACTGTAACATACAGCATGTGTGTCCTTCATTGTAAGTTTTATAGAAGGCTTTTATTTTTTTGCAGCTCCAGACATATTTGTTTTTTGTCCTATATGGCTCTTTCAACATTTTGGGTTGCCGACCCCTGGACTAGACACTCAGACAATGCATTTGATGTCAGTAATCAACGTAAATCTAAATTCAACAAGGATATTAAGAAATGAAATCGAACCTACCCAAAATTTCGACGCGGTGGTAAAAAGAAGACTGAAATTCTCTGCTGCAATTTGGGAAAGTCAAATCGAGAGCTACTAATTCTTGTGTTGCGTTGTCATGAGCGCAGTGATCTGGGGACACCAGCCAGTAGGATTTGTACTGGTGGGAACTTTGTACTTTGCTCAGGGGCACTGAGCTTCTCTCGGTACAATAGTACCGCTGTCCATAGTAGGCGAGAAAAGTTCAACGGCCCTGCTGATTTCCGAGAAGATGGAGTTAAGTATTGGGCAAAATGGGGAGAGACAACATTACAGTAAAAACATCAAACGTTGCTACATATGAAAAGAAAGAAAGTAATACCGGTCTTTAACGAACATTTGTTGTGCATCACATTTGGAAATAGCGAGAATTAAAGCTGTTTTTTTTCGCAATTAATCCTCAAAATAATCATCAAATGTTAATGTCATGCTTCATCCATGGTGTACCTAAAAAGTGTTTGTCAATTTAGCATCACCCATTTGTCAAGGACACTTTCCAAACTGGGGCTCATTTGCGCAAATTCCATAGTAGGACTTTGTGCTTTTGAGCCTTGGAAGTCGTCTAAAATGGCCGACTTCCTGTTAAATATTAGGTATATGGTTCCTTCAGACATGCGTCACATTATGGTAAATTTCATGTAGAATAGTGAAACTGATTCCATATGCTTTTTTTTTTTTTTTTTGGGTAGCTTTCCAGGTCAATCTTCGAAGTGACTTTTGAAGGGTCTGGTTTGGCAGCCCTATAATACACACAGTACATTTTTGCCAGGATACACGCACACTACTATTAGAAGTGAAAGATGACAAATCAGCAAGCTCATGCATTACTTCGAAACAAGCAACGTTACACTGCTGTCAGCACAGACGGCAAGCTGGAGCTTGCATTTTATTAGACATACTATACAGGGCATTGTGGGACTCTGGATGCCTCATATGCAGTTTACAGTGATAAAAACGAATGGCAAAAGGCCAGCTCAGCAGCTACTTATTAGAAGTTCTGATTCACCAGTGATGTCGAAAGGGCTGCTTTACAAATATTTGACGATAATGACATACTGGCAAACTGTTCTGCTCATGCAGAACTTGCAACCCAAATTTGCATGCATCGCCACCGCAGGAACAGAACTCAGATAGCGGTTGTTTGCAGTGCCTTTCAAACACTGTGTCGCTTGTACTAATGGATTCTGCTCGCTTTTACAAATGAGTTGATTTGCACACATTAATCAGCAAATGGCCATACTTTCATTGAAAGACACTGCGCTTATTCAGGACCTCACAAGATCTTCTACGGAGCCATGTGATGCCGCAATGGCGAGGCCAGCCATTCCGACGCTGCATTGTATAGCACTGGCATTTGTTATTTGAACGTAGATTTTGGCAGGAGTCTTTACATCAATAAGATGGCACAAAAATACTGTTACACCCCCGCGGTTATATTGGAATGTTGGTCCAGTTCCTCTGCAATGGCTAGATATTGTAAGATAAATTGCTGGATATTGGCAGGAGCTGGAACATGCTGTCCTTGACAGTAATCCAGAGTATCTCAAATATGCTCAATGGGTGGCATGTCCGGTGGGTACGCTGGCCATGCAACAACCAGGATGTTTTCAGCTTCCGGGAATTATTTACAGAATTTTGCAACATGGGGCCGTGCATTATCATGCTGCAACATGAGGTGGTCGATGAATGGCTTAACAATGGATCTCGTCACGGTATTTCTGTGCAATCAATAAAACGCACCTGTGTTTGTTGCTCATAACATACGCCTGCCCATACCATAGGCCCACCACCACCATAGGCCACTCGATCCACAATATCGATATCAGCAAACCACTCACCCACACGCTGTCTGCCATCTGCGATATTGTATGAGTGGTGTACTGCATTGGTAATCTCGAGTAACTTAATCACTATATAAGCAGTGAGCACACACTTGTGAACTTTTTCCTCGCCATGTATGGTATCTCTCACATTTAAAAAATGTTAATGGTAAAATCATTAGGAGTGTTTCTTACTTTTAGACTGAAGCCTTTCAACATAATGCCAGTTTCAACCAAGCCAGACTTACCTAGATCATGCTATACATAATAAAGTTTACCGAATACTACCAAAATGTGGAACACGCACACTTCTGCATTTTCATGATAACCCGGTTCTTTTTATTTTGCAGCAAAAGTGCTGCTCTTAACATTATGCTCCATTATTTTTCCTTGAAACTATACTGTAGCGTTGGTACATGACTTGAATGAATGTCAGCATACGCAAACAACTGTACGACAAGACTAAAATGAAACTTATGAATGCCGTGATTTATCTGTATATTTTTCCATAAAGTGGCGAAAAAACTTAGGACATCGTTGATGCCACCTGCTAACTGTCAAACTCAATTTCCGCGTTGACGTAATAGCTTTCGCGTTTGCGTGATGTGTGTGTGGGGGTGGGGGGGTTCGACCAAGTGGCTTAGCGGCGAATATATTACACACATAGATGACTAATATGAAAGTTAAAAAAAATACTTATACGTACCAGTGTGCCATTTCGTGTCAACATTTGTGAACCTGAGCCTTACACTTCCTGCTCTAGTCACGTGATCTCATAACTGACGCTACCAGGCGGCCGCCGCCCCCCCCCCCAAAAAGAAACGATTTTTTTTTTCAAAGCCTATTCAATGACTTTATTCCCTTCTTCCGTTGTAAGAGTATAAACCCAAGATTACCGGTACATAAAATTGTGGCTACAAAATGCTAAATTGTCGTTTTGTATACAGTACTGTAATTCCTGGACAGGCTTCAGAAACTCTGGCAAATGCGCGTTCCACTTGATCACCAGGACGTCCAAGGTGTAAATAGAAAACAAACTCGCATTTTTTGCGCACGTTATAGTTTTTCGTGGACAGAAATTAATATATTGTGACATAGTATAGTCATTTTTGTCCCCAAATAGTGCGCACTTTATGTCTTGTTAGTGCCTTGACTTTCAAGTTTAATTCGTTCCTGACCATGCTCGTAACTCATATCTTTCCTCATTGAAATTACTTGCAATTACATTACAGTAATCGTTTCCAGTGGACCAAAAAACACACAAATTTAAATTAGAAAATTATCACTCTATACTATTGTACTTTTATTTAAAATAATCAGTGTTACATATGAAGGCTCCAGCACGCCACGCGACCCTTGTGAGGATAAGCGAGTCAGAAAATGGATGGATGGATAGTACATAAGAATGTAAAAAAATAAAAATAAAATAATAATAATAATCTGGGTTGCACACCATGGCCACCAGGCGGCAGTAAAATATATATACAGTACAGTACTGTACTGTTGAGCCTATCGTAACTGACTTTGGGCAAGAGGCGGGGTACACCCTGAATTGGTCGCCAGCTAATGTCAAGGCACATACAAAGAAACAATCATTCATACTCAAATTTACACCTATGGCCAATTAGAGTGTTAACCCACCATGCATTTTTTGGCAACATGGGAGGAAATCGGAGTGAGTGGAAAAAACCCAGGCAGGCAGCGGGACAACATGCAAACACCACGCAGGAAGAAGCCTAGATTTTAACACATGACCTCAGACAGATGTGCCAACCCACTGTGCCGGCACATACAAATAGATATACGACATGTAAATTTGATGATGAAGCAGAAGAAGATTGTTGCAACTATGCTGCAATGTTTTTTTTTTTGTTTATTCACAGAGGATAAAGAATAAATGCCTGTGAGTATCATTGTGGTTGACTGGGCGGCACGTCCACCTCACAGTACAAAGGTCCAGGGTTTGAATATGGGTTCCGGCTTTCCTGTGTGGAGTGTGCATGTTCAAGGCTGCGTGGGTTTTCTCTGGGTAATCCGGTTTTCTCCCACATTCCAAAAAAAAAAAGAAGAACACATCCATGGAAGGTCACTTAACACTCTATATTGTTCTAGGTGTGATTGCGAGTGTGAGTGGTTGATGTTTGTCGATGTGTGCCCTGTGATTGGCTAGCATCCAGTTCGGGGTGTACCCCGCCTACTGCCTGAAAACTGCTGGGTTGCCCGTGACCCTCATGAGGATAAGTAGCTCGGCTAATGGATAGAGGGAGTATCATTGTATGCTCTGTTCGCATATGATGCTACTGTTTGTGTTAAAAAAATTTGGGGGTTTCGGTTTATAACGACAGTGACATCAAGTCTAGTTGCGTTAACATTAACATTTGCATTTTCTATGAACAAAGGTAAAAAGACTCTCAAAATTAGAAATGGTATTTTTGTGCATAAAATTTATTTAATGTTATTTTATTTTATTTTTTATTTTAAAATGAAAACACAGTTTAAGGCTGTTAAAAACAAATAGTTATAATGATGCATATTGGTTATAGACAGCTAGCAGTATAAAAGAAGTGCAAATACTTGTGTCATCACAGCTGGTGTGTCAGACAGTCACTTGGGGGCAGCTGAACACTGAGAGGGGGGACGTCTTCATCTTACTGAGAAATGTGCCTATATACACAGACAACTGTATACTTTTTTAAAACAGCAAAATCCATTTTATCGCCTCCATCGTGGGTTCAGGGTTTGCAGTCCCGCTACTTTGCTTCTTTTTTGTGCGATTCATAATTCTATTGTTTGTAATTCCACTGTCGACCACTAGATTGTGGTACACTATTCAATTTTACTCTGTATATTTGACTGAATAAGAACATTGAAAAAAGGAAGTGGAGTATTTCTGCTCTGTCTAGTTTTTGCTATATATTATTGAAGGTCAATTCTCTTCATTCCTGCTTTTCACCCCTCAGAAAGTGAGCGCTGTAGCTTTATTTTATAATGTACATCACTGGACATGATTATTGACATATATTGTGAGATAATAAGTTTGTTAGTTTGAGAAAAAAAGAATATTCACTTGAAACACAAGATCGGGACAATGTTACACTGTTTGGACAATTCTTTTGTGTTATTCATTGCTCTTACTCTCTCGCAAATGTGTTCAAATGTGTTCATATTATTGTAAAATTGTGTTGAAAGACCTTTAAAAAGTGCCATAAATGGTAGAAAACATGCCAAGGTATATTTAAAGAGGGTGTTTCTATATAACAAATGCAACTTTTTTGCAGGTGTGGTCTCATCTAGAACATAAGCCCTTCGACGGGGGGGACTGCTGTATACTATGAATGAAATGTCAGCACTGAAAAATGAATCTGGAATTAGAAAAATGTGACTGACTAATTTTGCTGTGGCGTAAGAAAGTGCCTCTGCACATTGTTCAGCTGTGTGCGACTCATTGCCCTCCCGCGTGACGGCCCGCCACAAACAAAACAGGTGTCCCTTTTGGCTAAATAATGATCCAATTGTTGTGGACCACACTGCTGACCCGGGTCCTCCCTTTGACTGCTGACCAGTTGTCAATGCAGGACCTTCCCTTTAGCCAACAGATTCCATTCCCAAACATGTCTGTCGAGCAGCTTTACATCTCATTACTTACGTTACTATTTTGACTTTTACACCCACTTGTTTTACATTCTCAGAAGAAATGTTTTATATTTATCTAGCAGGGCAGCTGGAGCTTTTGAGTTATTTCATACAATTTACATTGTATTATTAACACATTTTTAGGGTGTACCAAAAATGCTACTGAAAAAATACTTGCACTGCACACCCGCGAGGATAGGCAGGTGTGTAAAATGATACATTGCAAAAATCAAAGAAAGAAAAAAAATCTAAACACATATGAAAAAATATATGAATATGAAAGTTGTTTCAAAATTATTTCTGAATATAATTTTTAATACAAAATATCAATCTTAAATTATACCTCAGTAAATGATAATATATTTTATATAGATTTTTTTCTATTATTATGCCAAATAACTTGAAGGCAACTTTATAGAAATACCGAACATATAAAAACATACAAATCTTTTTTTTTTCTAAAAATGCACAAAATCCCCAGGTGTAGCAAAAAAATTAAATAAAAATACTAATTTAAAAAATCTACAGAAATATTAAAAAATAAAGCAAATCTACCAACCATGGAATGTTCATTTTTTTCCACTACAAAGTTATCCATCCATCCATCCATCTATCATCCATCCATCCATCCATCCATTGTCTACTGCTTATTCAGGGTTGGTTCGCAGGGGCAGTCAGTCAGTTTTCTTGAAATTCAGTATATGTCACTTTTCATTCATTCATTCATTCATTCATTCATTCATCTTCTGAACCGCTTGATCCTCACTAGGGTCGCGGGGGGTGCTGGAGCCTATCCCAGCTGTCTCCGGGCAGTAGGCGGGGACACCCTGAACCGGTTGCCAGCCCATTGTGGGGCACACACAGATAAACAACCATGCACACTCACACCTAGGGACAATTTAGAGTGTTCCATTAACTTGCCATGCATGTTTTTGGAATGTGGGAGGAAGCCGGAGTACCCGGAGAAAACCCACGCCGGCGCAGGGAGAACATGCAAACTCCACACAGGGAGGCCAGAGCCGGAATCGAACCCTGCACCTCTGAACTGTGAGGATGACACGCTAACCACTGGATCACCAGGCCTCCTACAGTACTACATTTTACAGTCATTATTAAGTTATGTTGGTGAATTACTCTTTAACAATAATTGTATTTCATTTGTACCTCCCACCACCTTATTCACCCCTGTTTTTAAGTTACTTACAATTTGAAAATTCCACATGGACGAAGGACGATAAAAATTGTGATCAAAGCCTCCCAAAAAAAAAAGAAAGGAAAAAAAGCATCCACTTTGTCTCCCAGTTGCTGTTGACCAATTTGAAAATTCAATTTGGACTGTTTGTTATAGTTCAGCTCTGAAATTTCACGGCAAAGCGTCTGCACACGCTCTGACAAACAGCTGTAATGCCAATGCAGTGGCCTCCCAGGTTGGCTGGCCACTGTGAAAAGTAAATAGTAAACAGGATGCTGCATCCTGTGTGTGTGTGTGTGTGTGTGTGTGTGTATGAGAATATGTGCGCATGTGCATGTGTGTCAGAATTGGCTATTGAAGCAAGCAAAAGCCCATACAGAGTGTGCTATCCCACCTGACCAATCTGGAGGGCCCCTTTTTGGGTGGGATGTGTGAATGTGTTCAAGTATTCATGGAAAAATCTGCATTAGTCAAATAAATTAAATAAAAACATCTTTCAAGAAATGTAAGATCTTTTCCCGAATACAAAAGAGGTCAAAGAAAACATCGCAAACGATAATTGAAAAATAATCAAAGAATATACTGTATAAACCAAAAAAATAAAAGAAATGTTTCTACGCAGGTAACAGAAGCCCAGTAAGGAGAAGGAGCCAGATGGACTGTCATGGAAAGACAAGGCCCTGCATGGCATGTACCACCGGCAGATTAAAGAAAACGTAGCAGTGGGTGGAAAAGGCTGGAGTGAAAGACAGCATGAAGGCACTAATCATGGCAGCACAAAACACTCCCTAAATATAAGATCAGTAGAGGCTGGGCAGTGCCTTGCGAAAGTATTAACGCCACTTGAACTCGTTTTTCCTTTTGCCACATTTCAGGTTTCAAACAAAGAAAAACAATTGAAGAATTTTGAAGAAGAAGAATCAACACCAAGCACAACACCATCATGAAGTGGAACAAAATTTGTATGATATTTTAAACTATTTTTACAAAACAAAACAAAAAAATCCTGAAAAGTAGGACATGTCCCTCCGAGTTAAAGACTTTGTAGAACCACCTTTTGCTGCAAGTCTTTTGGAGCATGTCTCAGTTTTGAGACCATTTTTTTGCCTACCGTATTCTTCCTTGTAAAAGAGCGCCAACTTTGGTGGATTAGATGGAGAGTGTTTGTGAATAGCAGTTTTCAGATTTGACCACATCTTCTCAATTGGATTCAGGTCTTGATTTTGACTTGGCCATTGTAACACCTGAACATGTTTAGTTTTGAACCATTGCATTGTCGATTTTGCTTTTAGGTTTTCGGACCATTGTCCTGCTGGAAGGTAAAAAAAACCTCAGCAGTTTGGTGTGTTCAGGGTGATGTGTTGTATTACTTTCATGCCAAAGATAATGTTTTGCATTTTGCCCAAAAAGTTCAGTTTTCTCATCTGATGAGAGCACCTTCGTCCACTTGTTTGGTGTGTTTTCCAGGTGGCTTGGAAATTTGTATGGTTTTCGTTGAGAAATGACTTTCTACTTGCCGCTGTTCCATAGAGGCAAGATTTGTGCAGTGTGCAACTAATAGTTGTTCTATGGACACAATTCCACACTTTAACTGCGGATCCCTTCAATTCATCCGGAGTGATCATGAGCCTCTTGGCTGCATCTCTGATCACTTCTCTCCTTATTTGGGCTGAAAGTTTAGAACAACGGCAGGTAGGTTTGCCAAGGTCTGATACTTTCTCCATTTCAACTGAAAGCTTGTGAAATGTTTTTATATCCTTATCTTGCTCTCCACAATGTTATCCCCAACCGGCCTGGTGTGTTCATTGGCCTTCATGATGTTGTTTGCGCTCCAATATTCTTTTAGCGGCCCTCTGAGATAATCACAGAGCAGGTACATTCATATTAAGACTAGATGGAGTCTATTAAAACTCATTCAGTACCAGCCAATTCTGGACCAAGTCTGAAAAGACGTTTAAAAACGTCTTTGGGAGTGAATGAGTTAAGGCAGGTGGATATTAATCAATACATGCCTCAAGGCATCTTGTAAAACTAAAATATAAATAACACAAAAGGAAGCATTCAAATACAAATAAATGTGATTTTTTCTGTGTGTGTGTGTGTGTGTGTGTGTGTGTGTGTGTGTGTGTGTGTGTGTGTGTGTGTGTGTGTGTGTGTGTGTTGGCTACTAAAGCAATCGTAAGGCCATGCATGCCGAGCGTGCTAGCCCAGCTGTCCTCTGACTTCAGGCTTAAGAGACCCACAGGGCACAAGCTGGAGGACCACTGTTTGGTTGGTATGTGTGGCTGTGGGCTTTACCGCGCGCGTGCGTGCGCGTGTGTTATTGCCCCACACCCCCTGAGGCATTTTACTCAGCCCCCTGGCTTCCTTCCTCCCCTTTGTTAAGGCTTGCGAGGCAGACTTAGTCAAGCTGAGCACACAAGCGAATGCATATGAATGTGTGCTGTCATCTTTATTAGGCCCCTCAGCCCACATCCATTACAGCTCCCTGCGAGAGATTTCACTTTTAGTTAGTTGGGCCCCTCTTCCCCAATTCCCCCCCCCCTCCCCATTTCGACTTGCCAGACGAGGGGGATTATAGGGAACCCAGCATGGGAGGAATCTGAATATACAACCTCTTACTTATTTGAATACAGACCGTAAAGCAGCGCAATTAACAGAGATTACGACTCAAACCATTCCTGCCTTTGTTCCATGATGTAACACTGCTCAAAAGCCAAAGAAAAAGCAAGACACTGGGCACTTAATCCTTTGATTCTGACTAAACTGAGCTTTGATGTAACATGAGTCTATGTGAATTTAGAGGCGTATGTTTTCACTTGGTGCCCTGCGACTGACTGGCGACCAGTTCAGGGTGCAGTCTGCCTTGCGCTCAAAGTCCGTTTTCAATTACAACTTTTCTGGGATAGGGTCTTCCAGTTTACACACAACCCAAATGATGACAAGAATGAGAAACTGAGTGGATGGATGGTTTATTTATTATATTTATATAATGGACCGTAGTATTTATTGAATAAAAATATCAACACGACGCTTGGGTTTTTGTTTTGTTTTTAAGTTCTAAGACTTTTTCTATGTACACAAAAAGTCTATTTCTCTCAAATATTCTTCAAAATGGGCAGAGCTTTACTGTTTTAGATGAAAACAGTCCATTTTCCTAATGCAGCGCACGTACGGACTTTTATTGTGGGCAGCTGTAAGATAATACAAATACTAAACATGCTATCCAATCAACAGTTTGATGTACCACATCTGTGAGGTGATGGATTATCTTGGCAAATGAGAATTGTTCACGAACACAGATTTAGGCAGTTATTAACAAAGTTTGAGAAAAATAGACCTTTTGCGTCCTTAATCAAAAGCCTTCAATCTTTGAAATGACCCCTTGAAAAATGGAGCGTAGACAAGTCTTACAAGTCTTCTAGTTTTTAGTCGTTTACCTTACAAAGAGTAGATAACCCTGTCCTTCTTGCGGTTCGATTCTTAAAGGAGCAACCTAAAGCATTCATTATCGTGCAGCTGCTCTACATCAGCGAAGTCGGCGTCATGCTCGGCGTGATGAGCGACAAGGCCAGAAGCCACTAATAGACTTAACCCAGCTATGTCTGAGTAATGCCTGTGTTCTGCCGCCGCATTCTCACATTTCCCTTCTTCCGAAGAGAGACACTTGTCGGAGCATGCTCTCGCTTTTGTCACGCAACGCAACGGCGCACGCGGAGTGGGCCCGACGCGGGCAACGTGCACACTGGATTCCATTTGGGCGGCTGGGGTTGTTTTCAGGAGGGGCGTGTGGATTTTTTTCTTTTCAACAGAAGACCACACAGAATGTGAGGAAAATGCGGCACACTTACACGTACTGCAACCACAATGAGCCTCTGTGACTTGTTTGAAGATGAACAGTGTTTGTGTGTTTTTTTAGAATGCGCCGCTCAACATGTATATGCATGCATGTGTTCAACCTGACATGATGTCATTGTTTCGGCAATGTCTTGCACAGTTTCACCAAGCATATAAAAACAAAGGCACGATCCATTCATCTGCTTTATGTAACACTCATTAGAAAAAGCCCAGCTGAGTATTTGTTGAGAGATGCAGGTTACACCTTGTTTGGGCATGTGGATGGGGATGTGTCGGGTAACAGAAGGAAGAATTAGCCATTCACTCTGGTTATACATCCGCCTTTTATCCGAGACGGATGCCCCTTCATAAACTATCATCAGCGGGAAGTGGATGGAATCGTTTTTTTTTTCTTGACATTCATCTGGGGAATTGCTCGGCAAAAGAAAGGGAGAGGGTATGTGGAGGGGTTCGGTGGATGCCCCCTTGCCCCCACCCCCCACACCCACCGCAGGTGGATGCCATGGGCCCCTGACCGCACCTCACCCCCTCCTTTGCATACCATTGTGTGGATGGTTGTTCATCTGTTCGTAAGTTAATATGCAAGCGAAGGCGGTTTTATTCATCGAGCACATTTCATACATACAGGGCAACTTAATGCGCTTCGCACAACAGAATGCACAACACTGAAAACTATTTCAAAGCAACAGCGAAAGCCATTCAAAGGCAGGGCAAAGAGAACAATAGAAGATGATCAAAATTATGAAAAGAACATACGTTGACAACATTTAAATACATTTCCCAAAAAAGTCTTAAAGACAAAGGCAAAAGAAAGAAAAAAGTAGCTTTCAAAAATGGCGAAAAGACCGTTTTGTGAAATGTATTTTTAAATGTTGAAAAGATTTTAATCAAAGTGATGTTCGGAACGCATTAGAACAGGGCTAGCAAGCTATTTTGACTGAAGATCTACTCTTCAGGCCAACCAAACACACACACACACACACACACACACACACACACACACACACACACACACACACACACACACACACTTAAGCGTGCGCACCCATGCACGCACACACACATGCTATCATGAGCAACAGCCATAACGGGCCCTAACATGAACGAAACCGAAAAATGGAGTAGATGCAAGAATTTGAGAGTTTGTGAAAAGGAAATCGCTTGCCTACCTTAGTGGGAGACCTGACGCAGAGGCAGGGAATGCACTTTTGCAGCTTTTTAAATGCATGAACCTCACTTTCATACCTCACATGGACTGTTTTAAAATGCTTCTTCTGGCGCTCCATATTCCCATTCTTTGCCAGTATCATTGGTGAATTGCAGATGAAACAAACTGAATGAGAACAAAAAATATATACGTCGCAACAGCTCTGATAGCGAGCTGCAATTTCAGACTGCTAACAACTTCCCGTGATGGAGGTCACGCGCCACCGTATGTTAAAGATGACCAGCATTTTTATTTTATTTTATTTAAAAAAAAACGTTTTCTGTGAAACTGAAACTAACAAGATGCTTAGGTTACATTGTACACCAACACAAAAATATATATAATATAATGACACACACCCAAACACACAAATCTTTTTTTCCCCCTCATTTCCCTTTACACCCACCACAACCAGACTGGTTGGGCACCCCCGGTTTATTAACCTGGATTTAAAGATATTTATATTTGTGACTGACTTTACCTCTGTTACCAACTTATTCCTTTTGAATGCAGCATAACAGCTAAATGCTGCTTCACCGTGTTTGCTTTGAAAGCTGGGCTCCACTATTCGACCCAAGTTTTTAAACTTCATAGCCCAACCGGGTTCATATTCAATCAGAATTTCTTTCATGTATTCAGGACTCATTATATTATTATTTATAGACTAGTAGCAGAGTGTTAAACTCTATTCTACAGCTGATTGGGAGTCAGTGTCAAGACTTTAGGGCTCGAGTAACATGTTGACAATTGATGGAAACACTTTGCGCGACCTGTACGGTACCTGGCAGGATGCACCAAAAAGCTATAATCCGTCCCCCGTAGTCATTTGGGATATGCTCCAGCTTACCCGAGAACCAAACAAGCACTATATTGAAAATGATCGGATAGAATGTACGCATGGAGCGACAAAGAAAACTTAAAATGCACAAACAAAGGCATGAATCCATAAGTCTTAGCAAGAGTTCTGGAGGCTGCGAGTGGCTTAGGGGACTAACTGTGAAAATGAATTTCGTGTTAGCGGTGCACGAAAACTCCCATGTTGCTTTGAATAGCGGCGCACCTCTGTGTTTGTCGTTACCGCGAGAAGGCGTGAGGGTCGGCGGGGTGAGGGGTGCTGAATGGCGTGACGTTGCCACTTGAGCCGCTGCTCGGTGACCCACAAAACACAGATCCAGCCCCCTCCGCCCCTACCATGCCCCCGCTGGGAGGTACTTTTTTTGTGCTGTCATCGTCCCTCAGAAGCTAGTGATGAGGGGGTGGTTAGGGTGGGAAATGTGGGGTGTTTGGAGTGCTCCTAGGCCTCATGCTCTGTCAGCGCAATCAAAAGAAACTCTCATTGTGTGTCGAGCGTTTGCATACTTGTGCGTTAGAGGGGGTGTTAACCTTTGGCACCCCTGACTAGTCGCGGACAACAGAAAGGACTTGTCGTGAGGAGTTGGGGGTGATGCACGTTAACATGCTCTGAGGTAACGCCTCACGTATCGAAACAAGCACTACAAGGACGAGAGATAGCATTATACTTGGGGTGCTTGAAATTGGAGTGGCCGTTCACGGCGGAATACAAAGTGCACCAGCTAATTTGAAAGTATGGCTCAGGATGTGCTGAGAATGCCACTCATGTTTTTTTTTTTTCAAAGGTGGGGGAGGCATCCTTGTAACAAGACAATATGGCCTTGAAATAAAATCCTCTCAAATGAGTAACGTGTTTTGTTTTGTTTAATAAATAAAAATAAAACACCAAGGCTTGAGATAACTTCGTGGCGCTGGCTTCATTTGCGGAGCAACTTTGTAATTTAGAGGAGGAATTATTCTGCTCGTTAATTGCAGACTTGAAGCAAGGGTTTTATCCATCCGTCCATTTTATGAACTGTTTAACCTCAAAAGCATCACAGACGTGCTACATCCTATCCCAGCCATCTTCAGGCAGAAGGTGGAGTACACGCAAAACTGGTTGCTAGCCAATCACAGGGCACACATAGATGAACAACCATTCGCGCTCACAATCAAGAACTTAACTTTTTTCTTTAAAAAAACGTAAAAACATTTTCTCAATAGTCTACAACTTTTCCCCAAAAATATAAAATTTCTCTTTAAACAGTATGGTTTGCACCGGGAAATTTTATATTACTCTTTATCTCCAACACATATGCCTACAACTTTTTCTTCTTATCCCAGCTGCAAATGGGAAGAGACTGCGAGAGAAGTGAGACACATCCTGGACTGGTCGCTGGCCAGTCACGCTTACCCAAACCACAAAAATGCAAACCGAATGCCGTGAATAGCATAAGACACTTGTATGCTCTCCCACTCCTGTTGGTTGGACCCTTATTGTGTTTAACTACAATTTACGTTCGTACGCCATTGAAGTGATTGAAAAGGTCAAGAAGAAGCAATTCATCACTTAACTTGGTCATGTATTTTTCTCAAGCAACATATTTTACTCGTGCTGTTGTTTGATTAATGTGCATGTGACAATATCCACCTTGTCCGTTGATTTTTTTTTTTTTTCAAGAGTGGTGCCTTTGTCAGGCTCGCCGTCTGTGCAGAGGGCCTCTTGTTCCCAAGTGCACACCGCTTCACAGAGAGGACTTGACTCCTAAAATTCCTCCCATCAAAGTTGCTAGGCGACGGCGTTGTCCCCTTCGCCTTTGCGGACACATATTCATATACCCGAAGGCTCTTTTATGAAGAGCGTCTCATTAGTAGTCATATATTCATACCGGGGCCACCTCCCCACTTGACCCCTCCTTTGCCAGTCGTGGGAAAGATAAGACTGATGAGGAGGGGGGATGCGGTGCTTTGTGCTATTACTTGCTTAAAATATTGTCCAATATGAACACTTGCGACCAAAGCGCAGATGCTTTTTAACGGTCTACTGATTGAAACGTTACAAGAAAGTTTATCTAAAGATAGAACATCAGCCCACCCAAAATGTGACGTCACTCGAAACACAGTGTCATCTGTAGTTATTTATCAATACTTTAATTGCATCCATTTGGAGTTGTGATGTTAGCATTTATTGAAAACTCTGGAGCTTTTTGTGTGACGTTCACCATTGGATATGTTCTTATACGTATAAAAGTTTTTTTGTGAATTAAAAGTGGGCCATGTGTATTTTGTGTACTGTATTGTGAAATGTGTGTGGGAGTACTGGCAATATTGATGGATACTGTGGTGACACAACCCACTCTTCCTGCTCTAATACATTGATTTTAGTCACCATTATCTAGCACAGGCGTGGGGCATAATTTTCCTATCACAGGGCCAGTTCAGTCCTCCAAAGCCCATTTCAATTTCAAGTGGACTGTTGTTTTCTATTTATCATGAACATTTGGGAATGACGTGTTTTAGGGATTTTTATCAGAGTTCTTCTACGGTTTTATTTGCAGCTACTATTTATTGCTTCAAACTGCCTTTAAATGTATTTAACTCTTCTCTGCGTAAATGCTTTTGAATATCATTTTAATTATGTGAAGCACACTGGGTTACTTTGTGTATGCTATATAAATAATGCTGCATTGCCTTGTCCTCACCTTTAATCTCGAATATATGTGAATTTTTCTGTAGGATTTTAATCGGGGAATTATCTAACTTCTATCTAGAAAATATGCGACTGTATTCTTCTCACCAGAAAATAATATTCAAAAACATTATAGTTTTTATATCAAGAAACAACTTCGTTCTTGCAAAGTATACAACTTTAATCTTGAAAGTAAACAACTTTTGAAGTTGAAATGTTTGAAAACAAACATTTTAACACTGTCTTAACATGTTAAAAATATACAACATTTTCCTAAAAATATTGTGGTTATTCGCTAAAATATTACATTTTTACCCTGGAAATTAAACATCTTTATTCATGTATGCTACTTTTACTTTTTATCAGGAAAATATACAACTTTTCTTTAAAATAAAAATTCAATCTTGAAAATAATTTCTGAAAAATATTTAATTTAAATCTATACTTTTCACCTCAAAATTCATTACTTTATTCTTTTCAAATTACAACTTTATTTAATTAAAAAATACACACCGTCTATCAAGAGAACAATAAAACATCTTGAAAATATTCTTTCATTTTGAGCATATAAAAAAAAATACAATTTGTATCTCACGAGATTACGACTTGACTAAAGAAAGGCTACATACTTTATTCATCCACAACGGGAACACAGCTTTGTTTTAAATCTTGATAAATAACTAGAAAATACACAACGATATTTCCGTAATATTTTGACTGTACTCTAGAAAATACACAACTTTTTTCTTGAAAGTAGACAACTCTCTCAAAAATATCCCACTTTTTTTCGTGTAAAATTATGTCTTCAATCTCATGGTGCCATTTTTTTCTCTTTTTTTACTGTATGACTCGACTTAGTTGAATTCCGTGATGTATTATGTGAATAATAAAGAGGCGAAGATGAGTGACAGTCGGTAATGAATGGCCACCAGGCTTCCTCGTGAGCCTGGTATAGCCCCGCCCTTCAATGTCCATATTGGGAAAATTTCCGCATTCCATGGGACGCATGGAGGCGGTGTGAATGACGTCCCCTGATGCCACCTGTTTTCTGAATGGGCTGTCTTGCCTTGGTGGCTTGTGCTCCAGTCAGTCGGTCGTTCGGAGGCTCGTCGGAGGTGGAGTGGGAGAGAGTCGAAAGGATTCACTTTATCTCGGAAAGCATGGAGCACCGGCGCCTTCACTTATTTGTGTTTTTATTCGTCAACGCCATATTCGTCAGCCTCCAGTCGAGAGAAGGTGAGTGACTTTTGCGTGCAAAAATAAAAATATAGCTTGCTTTTTAGCCTGACGCGTGAGTCAGGACTTCGGAATGTCAGCGTCCGGTGTGACGTTTTCTCGTTTTAATCAACTATCGTACTAACTTCTCAAGAAAAAAAACTGTCTTTGTCACTACTTTACTTTTAATTTAAAAAAGTAACTCTCTCCGACTCCTTTTAAATGTTGTGTACAGCGAAACAGCTCCCGATGAAGATAAATTGGGACTAAAATCCAGACGTTTTAACATGGGAATAGTTCGTGAGTGGCGTCAGCGAGCCTCGGGGCGTGGGAGCACCTGTGCACGATGCCCCGACATGTTTCACTCCTACTGTAGTTTCACTTCCAATTGCACACTGTATGCGGTGTACCCACGCCTTTCTCAGACACGATTAGAGAAGTTTCTTCACGCTTAATGGTGTGTTGAATCACACCGACATGCTTGATTAGACTGTCAATAGGGCTGGCATGTGTGCCCACTGAACTCCCCATAAAAGCTGATGGTTCCCTGAACGCAGCACGTGCCTTGGACTTTGTTGTACTTCCAGAGGCACAAACAATAAACATAATCAAGAGAGAAAAAAAATACAAGCCACAATATATTTACATTTACCAGTCTCATAGCCGAAGCACGCAACCGCATGCTTTTTTTTTTTTTAATCTTGCTTTTGGAGACCAATTATGTGTCCCAAATGACTAATTTATATTATCATTATTATTTTAAATATTGCCTAGTCTTAAATCTGGGTAATTGCATTCTTAAACCCAATACTGTTTTAAACAGAGGACCCCCTATACAAGACGGAGTTCAACGCCCCCCCCCCCCAACCCCCCACCCCAGACACCTTCTACTGTTTTAAACAAGTTGTCGCAACATAACGATGATAAATTATAGTATATTTTAGGGCGCAACTAACGATTATTTTAAAAATCAATTAATCTGTTGATTATTATGTCAGTGAATCAAATAACAGATGTGTTTATTCAAAAACAGGACACTGTTTCAAAATGGCAGTGGAGAAAATGCACAAACAAAAATTATTATTAGCAATTCATTTTGGAAATCAATTTGGAACCAGCATGAAAACCGGAGAGCTGTGAAAAACAAGCAATTATGAGAGCCATCTCACAAACATATTTATCCTAGCCACTACAGGGCTTGACAATGGATAACTAAACTTTGCCAGCACTCTCATACAGTCATAAATACAGTGAATATGAATATGAAAAACACTTATAGTCCATAAGCTGCATAACCACATATTATTATGCCACACGCCATTCGCAACCTTAAAATGATGGGTTCCGTCATAAACGGAGGACCCCAGTCATAATTATATTTCCTCTTTTTTAAAATCTCATCTTTAATAGCCCCTTATTCATTTCTCATAAGTGATGAAGTGCGTTAGTACTGCCAGCATGCGAGCGCTCGAAAGGATTCCGAAATCCCATGACTCGTCACTTCTTCTCCGTCTCTTAAAACTCTTTAATTTCAATGCCACAAATGTAAGTTGGTACTCCACAGTAGTATTTTTCATGTCGGTGTGGATGGATTAATAAGCTGTTTATAACTCATTTCTGCGTGTGTCTACAGAAGTATTGCTGGACATGAGGTCTTCAGGAGGAGAGCTGGGCTGGCTGACGCTGCCATATGAGAACGGGGTGAGTATTTATACCCCGACCAGCATTTTAAAAACCTCTGGGTCAAAGACTTTCTCTTCTCTGATGTATTTACAGTTTAAGGATGTTTAAAATGGCCTCTCGGCTTGTGCTATACGTGTCATTGATCATTGTTGGCATCTGGGTGATGTTTCTGAAGTCGGCACGTCGTAAATAGACAAGAATCTGATTCAATTATTATTATAATTTTTTTTTTTTTTACCACACGTACATTTCAAGTGACACAAATCCAGACACTGACGGAACACAAATAAACAACCTGCATGCACAATTCCGTAATCCAAACTATACGTCAATTAAGACCGGGCAGTGACATCAGGAAGCAAACAATACTGCATGGATAATACAAATATCACATTTGACATAGCATTTAATTGTCCTGTGCTGATTTTTTTCCCCCTATTGATTTAAATGAGGGGAGCCCTCCCACACACCCCCACCACTATCCTTTTAGCTCACTGTGTTTAAATGCCATGGCCACATCTACTGTGGAATATTGAGCCCATATTTCTCAACGCTTTATCTGTAGTTTAGATTTACAGCGGATTTTGGTCAGTGTGTGTGTTTGTGCTTTGTGTTTGGGCAGACGTGCACGTATGTATACGCGACGCCAATGATCGATGCATCGTGATCATGTCAAACTGGCTTTGACATGGTAGATCCAATCTGTGTGCTTATTGCATACGCATTGCATGGTGGCTTTTGATTCACATTTGGTCTTGTTCCGGTCTGAATGATATCCAATATGGCACATTCCGATTGCGCCACCTGAGAGCAAAACACCGGAATTGTGTCACTTGAACCAATCCAGCTAATGTGTCCCGCCGAGACATATAACAGCAGCTTTGCGTCATTGTAGTTATACCAGGCCCGGAAACATCCGCCTATCTATAGTCGAGTGGTTTTCAGGCTGGGGGTGCAAGTCTGAAAAGATTCCAACATGTGTTTTATGGTCCCGGGATTCCCTTGCCTGTCGGAAGTTTGTTTTTATCTCTGTGTACTTTGTACCTATCACCTTCGCTCATAATGTTGTGAAGTGGTTTCATGTTCGGGTCTTGAACAGCGGATGGAAAAAGTCTACACACCCCTGGTCAAATGCCAGGTTTTTTTTCCATTCAGTATAAACAAATCTGAGTTACAGATAAATCATATTTGTGTTTTGTCCTGGAATTTGTACAGCTCGTTCAAGAAAAAAATCTTTGAGTGTGTAAGTGCATACTCCAGTTAACTTCTTTTATTGATAGTTTTATCTGTTGTTTTATTGTTTTGTTCTTGATTGTAAAGTGTCATTGAGTGTTTTAAAAGGCGCTTATAAATAAAATGTATTATTATTATTATTAAATATAAACAACTGAGATTATGAAGGCTGTAGAGTGTGTACACTCTTTTGTAACTGGCATGTTGCCGTCTTCAAACCGAACCTGCCACCATTTAAAGCGATTCTTATTCAAGCCAAATAAATGTCATATGTCCTATTGGGCTTTCGCAGGCATTTTCTTGACTTTCGAGCAGAAGGCTGAAGCCTTTGTGCTAACACTCACTGGGATTTCGAACTGTTCATAATTCCTTCAAACTTTTTCTAAAGTAGCAGATGAAGACAAAAAGCCCCAAAGCATGATGCTGCTACCGCCAACCTTTACTCTCGTCACAGTATGATGTCCTTTTGTGGAACATACCTTTTGGCATTATATTTAGTTTCATCGGAACTCGAAATCTTCTGAACCATGTTGCGCATACCGATCCAATGTTGTGTGTCAGGACCATCGTCATCTAGTGACGCTGTCTATTAATTACAGTCCCGTTTGATTCCAATTTTTAATGTACCCTTATTTACCCCGGATACCAGAGAAACTGACACCCCCATGAAGCACAGTACTACTGCCAGGAATGCGAGTGCTGAAAAATGACTTTGACCCCGCGACTCGTCACCGCTTCTCCGTCTCTCCAAACTCTTTAATTGCAATGCGGCAGTGACTATAAAGCGCAATTAACTGCCCCAAATGTTAGTTGGTATTCCACAGTAGTATTTGTTGGATTTGTGTGTGCGTCACAGTCTCTCTCACACACACACACACACACACACACACACACACACACACACACGGGCCCCCTCGTGTGTTACTGGAAAACCACACACGTCGACACATGTCTGGGCCAATAATGCTAACGTGTGGAAAAGAAGCTCAAACTCACAAACTGTGCTTTATTGGCTTCTTAGTACACCAACAAAGTAGGGCCACATCTCCAGTGATGGGAAGTAACAAAGTACACATACTTGGCTGCAGTAGTGTACTGAGTGGATTTACAAGAAGTCTACACAGCCTTGTTCAAATGCCAGGGGTTTGTGAGGTCCAAAAAAATAAGACCAAGATGAATTGTTTCAAAACTTTTTCCAACATTAATATGATCTATGACCTTTAGGGAAAAATGGGCAAAAAGGTTGAAACTTGGTTTCATTGAAAAGTAACATGTTGTTGGTCCCTAATGGTGGGAAAAAAGGTTTCGAAATGATTTACCTTGGTTTCCTTTTTTTTTTTAATGTGTCGCAAAAACCTGTCAATTAGACGGGTGTGTGTAGACTTTTTATGTCCGAGTTATATTTACACGCCACTCCTTTTGTCATTCTGAACAAAGACAAAACGGTGAAGGTGTATTTGTTCTCTCTTTTTTTTATCATTAGCTAATTTGGCATTCTTGGGTGCGTTAGAAGACATTGTTTTGTCAGCAAAAGACCAGCCGACAAATTGGGCGCAGTCATTTCAAAGGAATTTTTCTTTTGTATTCAATATTTTCCTTTTGTGCTTAAGTATTGTTCAGAGTTTTACTCTTTTACTTCAGGTGTTTGATTCAGTACGACTACGTTTGCTTTTTTAATTTTTCATGCAAGTATCTGTTCATTAGTTTGAGTATTTTGCCCCCACTGCAACTCTATGAAACACAGCCTCAAAGTTCATGTTTTTTGTTTTTTTTTTGGTCTTCCAGTGGGAGATCGTCCAAACGGTGGTGAACGGCTCGCTCTTCTACACCTACAGCGTGTGCAACATAGACGCCGTGGAGCAGGACAACTGGTTGCGCACGACATTCATCCAGCGGCGTCCGGGCGCCACGCGCGTTTCCGTGGAGCTCCGCTTTACCGTGCGCGACTGCAACAGCTTTGGCGGCGCCTCCGTTTCCTGCAAGGAGACCTTCAACTTCTTCATTTACGAGACGGACGCCGATGTGGGCACCAACTTCCGCAAGGGCCAGTTCCGCAAGGTGGCCACCATCGCTCCGGATGAAGTGACACGAGACCAAGTTCTTCTGGTCAACACCGAGACGAAGACGGTGGGCCCGCTGTCCCGGAAGGGCTTCTACCTGGCCTTCCAGGACATGGGCGCCTGCGTGGGGATCCTCTCGGTGCGCGTGTACTACAAGACGTGCCCGTCCAGCGTGCAGAGCCTGGCAGCCTTCCCGGAGACGGTGGCCAACGGTCTGCGGGAGGTGGAGGGCGCCTGCGTGGAGAACGCCATGAGTCAGTTCACCCCACGCATCTTCTGCACCGCAGAGGGCGAGTGGGTGGGTCCCGTGGTCCATTGCGAGTGCTTCGCCGGCTACGAACCCGTCGGGGACTTGTGCCAAGGTAGGGAGGCCGATGGCGTGCCACATATTCATGACGTACGAGACTCAAAGTAGAATCAAAAGGCATCACAGATGCCGCCGCGTTGGCAGCGTGTGTAAAGAAATGTTCATTAACTCGTCTGGTTTCTTTTGGGGAAGTCTGACACTCAAAGCCTCCACATGCCTTCAAGGAAGTCATGCTCGGGCAAATTAGCCATAGAAAAGGGTGGATGCCTAAACCCTTTTGTTCTTTATTTAGATTGGAGTCAGTTATGGATTATAATATTTTCTCATTTCCGGATTGTCACATTCCTTCGGCCATCTTGCCGTCAGATCTCGTAAAAAGTTAAGCCAAGTCTTGATGTGGTCGAGGGAGACGTATGCTGCATCGCGCCACAAAAGAGGTCTACTTTTAGCACGTTGTACTTATACGGGAAAAGAACAACAATGCTCCAAGTCCTCTGTGGGGATGAAAGAGCTGCTTGAAGCTGGGAAAAGAAGCAGAACGCCTCTCAAAAGTGGATTTTTTTTTTTTTTTTGCACCTGCGTTATGTGGAGAAAAATAGGAAGTCACCATCTTAATCGCCTCTTGGTGATTGTTTGAAAAAATGCATTTGCACTTGTACAAATGTATTGTTCATGTTAATTATAACCTCATGTAACCTTTTGTTTTCGTACAAAGATGAGAATGTAGAACTTGGCTCTGTGGTTGAGTGCTCGTTGCCCAACCCAGCGGTAGGTTGTTCGATCTCCAGCCATTGCGAGCATGTCGAAGTGTCCTTGAGCAAGACACCGAACCCTCAGTTTCTCCTAACGCTGCGCCATCAGTAGGTGAATGAGGTAACGGTGTGAAGCGCTTTGAGTACCCGAGGTAGACAAGCGCTACACAAATGGCAGCCCCTTTACCCTTTACAAGGCATTGAAGGGAATTTTGACATTCGATTCGTAAACGTACGAGCTTGGAAGTTTATGTGAACCAGACATACTATGTATGCAGAAATGTTGGGCAATGTCATGCCCTGAGGAAAGAGCAGCAATTCAATGAAAAAAAAACAAACAGAGGTGTGAGACTAAAAAGACATAGTTGCGGCGTGCCTACTGTATGCACTGCGAAAAACGGTCTTTCTTTGGCATGCTGGGGTGTGGTGTGTGTGTGTGTGTGCGTGTGTGGAGGAAGTGCGGGGAGGACAGTGGCGAGCACAGGAAGGAGGGAGGAAGGGCACGGGGCGGTGCGGGGATTTCTGAAAGGAATTCTTTCACCCTGGCGTCACCTGCTGCACTGATTGACTAAAGGAAGGCCCGTGTGAATTTGTCTCGGGCGCCTACCTGAAACGCTTTCTGTCCCCCTTCCGCCAGTATTTTGTTTCTGCCCGTCGCCCGGGCAACCGTAACCGCAGATTACAGGGACGGGGCCCCGGCACGCCTCTCTTAGTCAGGGCTGCGGTTTATGACTCCTGCTGTTTTCCAGTCACCTTGACTGGCAGCGTCTCCATTCCTTCCATGTGAACAGATCATTCATAGCGGTGACGGGTCGGCGCTTCAAAGAAGGGACGCTTCCACTCACTCGCAGGGCAGGATGAGGGTGGAGGAAGTCCAAGGCAGAGGAATGTTTCTCGCCCCGACTGCTGACAGACTCTGAGCTCCGGAAACAGACGTTGTGCATGAATAGCTAGAGAGGAAGACAGGAAATATTTATGAGGGATCAGAATGATTTCATAGCCGGGAGTTAGACCTGCTATTGTACATTAGGAGCAAGGTTGTTGGATTTTTAAATCAGCCCTGGCTTCCTCCCACATTCTCAAAACATTCAATTTAAGTTCACGGAATGGAAGATTCAAACATTTCGATTGGCGTGAACGTGAGTCTGAATTATTGGTTGTCCTGGAGTTGACGAGCGACCAGGCCATGCGTGTTCCCCTGCTTCTCGCACCCAAACATGAGTTTTGACCAGGCAATAAGGGCGAGGCCGATGGAAAATGGATTTGTGGTTGTTTCCAATCAAAATAAATAAAATCCTGATTAAAAAGGTACTTATCTAATAATGACACAATTATACAGTACAGTACTCTGAGATGAAGCAACCTTTGTGTCGAATTCTTGAATCAGCCATTTTAATAACAGTGTGATGTGGTAAGGAGGGAGTCAAATTAACCATAAACCATTCCACTTGATAATACCCATTAAAAATACTTTGCATTGCTTGGGTTGATATAACCCAAAAAGTATTAGTGAGGCGCTGTTACTCTGTATTATAAATTGTGCTGGTCTGTAAATGAATAACTGGACAAGAAGTCCTTTTTCAAACATGAAATGAAATTGATTGAATCGCGTTTATTCATCATAAGGTATGAAAATTAGATTCCCATTTTTATGAGACACCATTAAAAACTTCTCTTTTTTTCTTTAACTCTGATGGGGACGGAAGCAACACTGCGGGCGTTTTGTTCCACGCTAATGCGGCGACTTCATTCCGGGCTTTAGGTGTCAGAGAAAGTGATATTCTGGAAGACTTACGGTCCCGCATGTGTCTCGCAATGAAGAGCGCATCTGTTGTGGGAAAAGGAAGCAGGCCGAGAAGGAATGCCGACTGACACAAATAAGCAGGTTGTCTCGCAGCGGACCAACAGTTGGCACATGAAGGGGAGGTTGGTTTCCGTGGCTGCTTAGTTAGGTGTGGAGCGTAATTTAGTCAAGAGGATTAGTGGAGCAACGGGACAGCTGTTACGTGGCCCTGCTTTACCTCCCCTCGGGTCCTTTCATCCGGCAGTTAACACACGCAACGAGCCGACTAATCCGTGTTCCCACTCATTAGAACAATGGCAGCAAAAGCCCAGATTCAATTAACAGATGCACCGGTGCGGAAGGCGAGTCCTTTTCACGTGTGCGCCATCGTCCAAAGGGAGTGTGGGGCAATTAGAGGCACAAGTTCCATCAACAAGTGACCATACGATTGAATTCACTCAATCGGCGTGAGTAGATTTGTGGCACGTAACCACAGTAAGAGGGTCAGTTTACGACGGCGTGACGTCACGGCCGTAAAGTGTTGATATAAAAAGGTGACTACTGACAATAAACGGCAGTGAGCACAGAGTCAGACTCCCCGCTTTTTGTTGAACAGTAAACACAACAAGATTGTCCAAACGCAACTTGGTTTGTGTGTGTGTGTGCATTCGCAGCGTTGCACACATGTCGCCATTTTACAAGCTGCAATGACTAATGCAACGTATTTATGGCACCACTCCATCCAGTCCTGCCAGACAATAGATGAATAGAGCCGAGAGTTTCTTTGCGCCGTGACAGAAGTCCTAGCACTCGGGCTCAAGATTAAAATGGGCTGGTCTCCTTTTCTCATGCGAAGAGACCCCCCACTCGCGCTGAGTGACTCCCCAGAGAGAACTTCTGTTTGGTGCTCCAGCCCGCATCCCTTCCTCCTCTTTTAAGGCCTTCTATTCATCCTCCTGCTCAACTCAACCTGCTGCTTATCCTTCACCATGGTGATACTTGAGCCGCCTTTCTGCCAAATGGTACAATCCAGTGCTGATTGCCGCGGTATGCTTTGGAATGGGAAACAACGATACCGTAATGTCAAGTTGTCGGAACGGTGCAGATGAATATTTCTTTGGACAATTACAGGGCCCGTGTCGATCGCAAAGCCCAAGGGCATGCAATCCCACCGCGTCTTTTTTGTGGCCCGCTAAAGTCAAGTCAAGTTTCTTTCTATAAACCTTCATCACCAAAGAGTCTAAAAAGGGTTCCACAAGCCCACAGTTCACAAAAAGCAATGACATCCCAAGAGGGCATGGAAAAACTCAAGAAAACCCAATTGAGGCATGGGAGGGGAGGGCGGGGGGGAACCTTAGGGAAGGGACCACAAATTGAAGCCCCCCCCCCCCTTCTAGGATGGCCAAACTACAGTGGATGCGCAACGTCAATCAAATGGTATCATGCTCTCCAACGATACACCATGAGAGGCCATTTAATGAAATGAAGTGCTGCAGGTCGATGCTTGAATCCTCCACAATGACATTCTTACTTGTCTGCACTTGGAGGCGGGGGGGAGAAGTGGCATGTAACTGGCCCAAAATTCAAATGTCGGGGGTGTGAGGCGGGGCTAAACGGATTTGTTCTTTTCATTTTTATAAGAAGTCTGGACAAGAATTACAATTTTCTTTCCTTTTGAACAAATATCAAAATGTGTTTTTTTTTTTACCAAATCCATTCTTAACACACTGTACACAGTACATTGAATTGAACCGTGTTCATATTGAGCTGTCACTCGTCCATGACTCGTCTGGATGTTAAGATCAGTTTATTGTTATAAGGAGAATCACATGAAGGAAATGCTGGGGCAGTTGTGTATACAAAGTAATTTAAGGAGGTGATGAAACATTTACAGGATGTGCTTTTAAGAGTCACAATTTCCCCCCTGGGGGAAACTTCACTACAATGTGGCCTGTGATGAAAATGAGTCGGGCACAGGTTGATGACAAAGTACTGTTTTAGTGACTGTAACGTAATCCCAATTTGTAGTGTACAGTATTCTGGGCCTGGAAGCGTACCTCTATCTATAGAGGGGTTTTCGTTCTAAATAAAGACCCAGGACACGGCTCGGCATATCGTCCAAAAAGATCCGAACACGTGTTGGATGATGGAGGGATTTCCTTGCCCGTTGAAAGCTTGCTTTCATCCGAAAGTACTTTGTCCATATCATATACAGTAGTTATGTTGTGTCGTCAACAATCAACAGTCAAGTTGGGAATGAAGAAACACAACCCCCGTCTTCAGTCCAGGCTCCTCTCATGAGAGAAGACTTGCTGCCGGGTGCAACAAGCAGATAGACGGCCTCTAAATACTGTACAAAGTGTGCAGGTGCTGTTGTTGTGTTTCCATGAAAACTGGAAAGGGGCTCCGACAGTGTTTCCTCTTCTTCTTTCCTCTACATCCCCCCTCATTTAACTCTTCACCCTTGCCTGTCATACTGTGCAACGAATGGGAGGGAAGAGGAAAGAGAGGAAACATCGTCCGTGCGGTCCTCATGACGACCATTTTTGTTCCATCCGCGCTTTCATTAACCTCCCGTGCCCTGGAAAAGCCGCTCGCTTATCGCTTTTGCTAAGATGTTCATCACGGCATGCCACCGGTATCCGATGTGCCATTTCCTTTGGCAAAAACACTTCGATTACAGGGGAAGGTGATGTCTGGGATAGTTCTGTTTGAATGCATGAGGACGTCACCCGAATTTGTACATACCGGTACTGTAAATCAAATGGCTCTGTAATGTATCACTAACCGACACTAATGCAGTAGTAAAGTCATAATTGCAGTAACGATGACAACGAAGGTCTTATCTTGTTGCAACGGAACTATGTTGAGGTTTTTTTTTGTTCATGACGGGCTCTGTCCCTATTAAGGGCGTAATCATCAAATGAAAAAAAAACCCTGTTCTTTACGGCGGTAACTGAGTGTGTCTTCTTGTGACGTGTTATAATATGTACTCGCACCGCTGAACAAACTAACTAGTCCATTGTGTGGACCCTCGAAAGTTGTATGTCGTAAACCGAGGATCGGCCAGAGGGCGCCTGAATGCAGAGTTCACAGTTAAGAAGGCAGATCGCATAACTTGATGGATTGAATGCTCGGGTGTCATGCGGGCCGAGTCGTCAACGCGTGACCTGAGACGAGGCCTTCAGGTGGAGAAGGCAAGTGGGGGCACATTGCGGAGGGAATGTTCAAATCATTCCTCGCCGTACAAAAGCTCAGTGATTATAGGTTACTCGCAACAAAAGCTTCCTGTTCGGCGGAAAGGCCCAACGTTACGCACACTGCCTCATTGTTTTTCTTTTGTTCCGTCATTCCTTCTGGTTTTTTCCCCTCCCTTAAAATGCACGTCATCGTCATCTGAAGAGAGTAGAGGCGTACGTACGGATGACTAAAATCTGAATTGATTTTTTTAGATGTGTGTACATGACAAGGTTAGGCTCGCTGAGCGTGCTTACTCCTTTTCCGGTGTGTGGTCTACTTGAGATGATCAACAAGGCACACCACACGCAGCGTTGTCCGTTGGCCTGATTTCCGTGCAGGCGGCGTGGGTGCCGCTCAGAATGGTTGTCCATCGTTATGCGTGCCCCGTGGTTGGCTGGCAAACGGCCCAAGGTGTAGTCTGTCTTTCACCCCAAGTCGGCTGGGATACACTCCAGCTCTCGGCGACTGAATAGTAACTGAACGGCCTTCAATATTGAACAGGATTAATACATCATTTCCACATATTGCTTTTGACCGTTCTTTTAATCAGATCTGTAGCTTTTAGCGCAAGGCAGGATCAATACGCAAATTCAGCCCCGATTTTGATATGAGAGTACCCCGCTTAGTGGATAAAGGACAGGACATCATGTGCAATTTCAAAAGGGAAGCCACTGTTGGAAAATGAGACCTTTTGTGTGCACCTCACCGAAAATCCTTTTTTTTGTGTTTTGACACAGAATGCAAGCCGGGCTACTTCAAGCCATCCGCGAGCTCTGAGCCGTGTCTGGTGTGTCCCGACAACACCGAGCCCTCTGCGGCCGGCGCCACCAGCTGCGAATGCGAGGACGGTTTCTTCCGCTCGCCGTCGGACTCGCCCACGTCGCCTTGTTCCGGTAAGACTTCCTTCCGCTGACTGATACTGTAACACAGTTAGTTGAGCATACTCGGGATGTTTGGGCTAACTCCTCGGATTTCCCCTAATAGCGCCTCCCAGCGCTCCGCGTGACCTGATTGTCACCACGCTGTCTACTGACGGCCGGCTGCAGCTGTCCTGGAGTTCGCCGCGAGTGACGGGGGGCCGCGCCGACCTCACCTACAGCGTGCTGTGCGAGCAGTGCGACAGGGCCTCGTGCTCTCCCTGCAGCGAGAAGGTCCACTTCGAGCCCGGCCCCGCCGACCTGCAGGACACCGAGGTCATAGTCTGCGACCTGGACTCGCATCTCAACTACACGTTTACGGTGGAAGCGCACAGCGGGGTGTCCCAGTATGGCGCCGCGAGGCCCGCCGCCAGCATCACCACCGCTCTGGACTATACTGGTGAGCTAAGGCTTATTTTAAGCTTGATTCCATCCTGTTTCCCCTCTTAGCTTGATCTTGATCTCATTATTGTTTAAGGTTGAACAATAGCAACATCTTTGTGTACAGATTTGGACCTTTTTAAAGTGCAGTTGCATTCAGCATTGTTGATGGGGCCGTAACACTGAGAAAGAGTTCATTTTAAAAATAAAAATAACCAGACACAGTGCACGACAGGGAGTCCTCGGTTTACGATGCAATGCGGTTCATGCGACGACAATGCAAACATTTTTACGCAAGTCGGAACGCACCGTAGTCTCTCGCTAACCAATTCTAACGCCGTTGTTCAGTCACTTTTACGGTAAATATTTGTTAGAAAACATCATACCCACTCAAACGCAATGGATGGCAAATGTCCGTTATATATATATATATATATATATATATATATATATATATATATATTTTTTTTTTTGCTCTGGAGGTTTCTCATCAACTATACGTTTAGAACATTGGATATGCATGTTTGAGTAATTCTAGACACGGAATTGGAAAAATGAAAGGGCAAATATTGTTTGAACACAACTTCTTACAGTGTTTTGCCACTGCCATGTGTCCTTTCCGATTGAAATAGTCAAGAAGTAATAATAAACACATTTGTGTTTTTAATGTAGAAATGCTTTTGCCTTCAACATGTCGCTCGCCCTCAAACCTTAAGACAGTGTTTTTAACATATTTGCAAACAGTTAGCTTTCCCCACAAGGGAAATTCAGTCCACCCACTGAATCCCAAAAGGTCTCATTCCAAGAAGGCCCACAAGTGCGATGCGTCACTTACTGTTGTTTTTGTTCCGTGCCTCTCGCCGACCATTCGGGCAGATCCCCCAAAGGTGACGTTGATCCATCTGGATGGTCACAGCCCCACCAGCCTGACCCTGTCCTGGGCTCTGTCTCACCGACCTCCGGCGCACATCAGTCATCGCTATGAGCTCATGTACCGCAGAAAAGTAAGACAGAGTGCTTTTTACGAGATTCCATCATTGGGGCTCCTCCATGTTTTCCCGGGAAAACGATCCTAATGCACCTTTCGACCTTTTGTTCTTTTGAAGGACGGTGACGGGGAGCGTGACGTAACCACCTACACGGTCCTGATCCTAGACAAGAACATCGTGCACGTTAATGACCTCACACCAGACACGGCGTACCTGTTCCGGGTGCAGGCGCTCAGTTCTGAAGGGAACCCTGGAAGCTACAGCACGGAGTACGAGTTCCATACGTCCCCACTAGGTAACAAACAGCTCTCACGCCTCAAATCAAGTCTCTTTCATTCAGAATAGCCTCTGGTGGTATAAGTTTGGTTACTCCCTCGGTGCTTGCGTCGGTTTTTACTCCAGCTACTCCGGTTTCCTCACACGTTCCAAAAACACACATTCAGTGAAGACTCTAAATCTGGGGTCACCACCTCCAGTCCTCGAGGGCCCCTATCCCGCACGTTTTAGATATTTCCCGCCTCCAACACACCTGATTCAAATGATCAGCTCATCAGCCGGCTCTCCAGAAGCCCGAGAACAATCCTGATCATTTGAGTCAGGTGTGTTGGAGGCGGGAGGATCGAAAACAGCAGAGCCCAACCGATCACGTCAATCGGGGGAGACTGGCTGCTTGAAAAGTCGATCTTCGTTCAAAAAATGATTGGGCATCCCCTGATCTAAAACATGCAGGAGGGGGTCCCCCGGGGACCGGAGTTGCTCTGAATTATCCATCGCTGTGAATGTTTGCTTATCTCCAGTAAACAGTATGTGCCCGGCGATTGGCTGGCAACCGGTCAAGATGGCTTTGCTTCGTTTTATTGAATTTGTTTTTTTTTTTTGTTTTTTTCAACAGCGGAATCTCAGATCCAAAGCCCCTCCACCATGGTGATGGGAGCGGTC
Source organism: Hippocampus mohnikei (assembly GCA_026261675.1). Lineage (NCBI taxonomy): Eukaryota > Metazoa > Chordata > Actinopteri > Syngnathiformes > Syngnathidae > Hippocampus > Hippocampus mohnikei. Next base: position 15,586,654 of record JAKGUB010000334.1, on the reverse strand, counting down.
GCTGGAGTCGCAGTTGTTCTGCTCGTGGTTGTGGCTGTCCTGCTGCTACGCAAAAGGTTGGTCTAGAATGCATTTAAAGAGTGCGGGAGCGTCATTTCAGGCTCGAACGATGGCATGACTCATTTTTTTTGAAGGGTTGGAGTGTTGGGCATTGGTGGAGTTTTGGTTTTTATGTTTGTTTTTTTTTTTGCGTAAACCCTGTGAAAAATTGGGATTACTGTCTACTGGTATGAAGGTTTAGACTAGAGGGATCTTTTCCAACCCAACTGCAGTCTATAACATTCCTGTCTGTATTATGTGCACTACCTCTGTAATTATTCTTTTTTTTTTCCTCCCACTCAGGAGACTGCAAGCTCATCGTCGGGGAGGCCCCGAGGATCCCTACTTTTCAGGTAGACGCCCAATTCTAACATCCATTTGTAATTTTAAAGACAGTTCCACGGTCTAAAACTCTGGATCATTTCTTTTCCCCTCAGATCAGCTGAAGCCTATTAAGACTTATGTGGATCCACACATGTACGAGGACCCCAACATCGCCATCCAGAAGTTTGTCACGGAAATCGACCCGAATGCCATCAGCAAGCAAAAAGTCATTGGCGTGGGTGAGTGTTAAGATCGCCTACCTCCCATTCCACAACGGCTCCGAGTTCAAAGTGTGACCGTGTGTTCTACCCGTCAACCAGGAGAGTTTGGCGAAGTGTTCCGAGGTGCGATGAAGTCCCCCGCTCGAGGGGAGGTGGCCGTGGCCATCAAGACCCTCAAGCCGGGCTACTCTGAGAAGCAGAGGCAAGACTTCCTGAGCGAGGCCAGCATCATGGGCCAGTTCTCGCACCCTAACATCATCCGCTTGGAGGGCGTCGTCACCAAATGTGAGCCTAAAACAGCGGAAAAAAAAAAAAAAAAAAATTTTAAAGTCCAAGTCATAAATCTCACTTTTTTTCTCTTGCAGTCAAGCACGCCATGATAGTAACGGAGTACATGGAGAACGGAGCTCTCGACATCTATCTCAAGGTACCAACGAGATGTCAAATGGATTTGACCATACTATTGTCGGTCCTCAGTTTATGACGGCCCCAACATCTCGAGATAACGGCAATTAATTAGTTTGCAGCCGAGTTAAAAAAACATGTAATTGCTCGGTTACCTCCAAACGTACTACTTTTCATTTCACGGCCTACAAGTGTTATTCAGTCAAGATTTATGACAATTATGACATTTACTACTGCCATAGGTCACTGAAAAATGACGGCACGTTCTGACTGACGTACAAACCCGGGTTACATCGATGATCAAAATTCCGTTGTAAATTGAGGATCCCCTGGAATGATATTCAGGACAACGTCTCATTAGATTGCACGGGGGTCTCGAATGTGTCAAGATTCTTTTTCACTCACTTGTTTACCGTTCACACAGGACCGCGACGGTGAGATTCCCACCTACCAGCTTGCGGGAATGCTGCGCGGAATTGCCGCCGGCATGAAGTACCTCTCAGACATGAACTACGTGCACCGAGATCTGGCAGCCAGGAACGTCCTTGTCAACAGCGACTTGGAGTGCAAGGTGTCCGACTTCGGCCTGTCGCGTGTCCTGGAGGACGATGCGGAGGGGACGTACACAACCAGAGTAAGTGTAATCAACTTTTGGTTGTTGTCTTTTTCGGGTCCCCAGCACAACATTCCAGAAACTAACTCAGTAGCTCCCCCTGGAAGATTAATTTAAAAAAAAAAAAGCTCCTGACTTAACTTTGTCTCATTGACATGGAATTGGTGGTGGGGGAGGCATCTCAAGGAGCAGCCATTTTGCCTCATTCTGCCATTTTCTGGCAACGGAAAATGACATCACAGTGCCAAAGGGTTTGGTTAAAGTTTTGTGGGTTTGGTCATGTGATGTTCGCAAGCCTCCTATTGGAAAGAATTTTGTTTGACTTGACTTCTGGATTGTCCTCTCCGTATGACTCAATGTTGCTTTGTGTCTTGACAGGGAGGTAAAATCCCCATCCGCTGGACAGCCCCCGAAGCCATCGCCTACAGGAAGTTCACTTCAGCCAGCGACGTGTGGAGCTTTGGCATCGTCATGTGGGAAGTGATGGCATTTGGCGAGCGGCCCTACTGGGACATGAGCAACCATGAGGTAACGCCGGCTTTGTCAAGACCCCCTCGCTGGGGTGAATGATTGTTTAATTTAATCAGGGGGAGGTTCCACCGCTCCTGTTAAACAGCACACACGCAGCCAATTTGTGAATGCTAAACTGCGGCTTTTTTGGGGCAGGTCATGAAAGCCATCAACGAGGCCTTCAGGCTGCCCGCTCCCATGGACTGCCCCTCGGCCATCTACCAGCTCATGCTCCAGTGTTGGCTGCACGACCGCTCCAAAAGACCCTGCTTCACCGACATTGTCAACATGCTGGACAAGCTGCTCCAGAGTCCGGAGTCTTTGAGCACCATCGCAGACTTTGATCCACGGTATGTGGCGGGGAAAAGAAAAGAAAAAAAAAAGACGTTTGTGGTACACTGCTACAAATGTTATACTGTACAGTACAGTGTTTTTATTATTCACGGTGTTGTTATTCTTTTGGGGCTACAATATGCGAGAAAACTCACAGAATTTTACAAATGAGGGTATACTGGTGAAAATAGATGTACAGGGTCAGGCAAAATGATCTGACACATTTGTGGGTTAAATAAAAGTCAAATTTATTTTCCAAAAGTACATATAATGCCATTCTGTTTCATTATGTTTTAAAAATTAAATCAGTCAAATGGGACGTTTGCCACATTTTCTGGAGTTCTGGCGGCACGAGGTCGGACGGTTGATTTTCCGTTTCAATGCAGATCAAGTAGCTCTGAAGATGGTAACCCATAACGAGATCGTGTTTCGAGCGAAAACAATGGCGTTGTATGTACTTAAAAATATATATATTTCTATACTTTATTTAACGTACAAATGTGTCAGATCATTTTGCCTGACCCTATATTATAGTGGTCACCATGCAACTCCCCTTAGAGCTCACTAATGGCACCCCCCCCTGCCCCCATGCATATTGTCTTCTATGCTTTGGAATGCCACCCTAGTGAATCAAATGAAATGGTGAAGCTGCACGGCGAGTGACCCAAGTGCATGTTGACTGTCCTCTTGCAGCGTGTCCATCCGCTTGCCCAGCACCAGCGGTTGCGACGGCACCATGTTCCGGTCGGTTCCCGAGTGGTTGGAGTCCATCAAAATGAGCCAGTACAACGAGAGCTTTGCCCGGGCAGGGGTCTCCACAATGGAAGATGTGCTCGCCCTGAGGCATGAGTAAGTACAAACGGGACACAGGTGCACCTGGCATTTGGTATCGGGCCATTTCTTCGCCAAGACAATCCACCGAGCTCACAAGACTTGCCAGGACCACTTCTGCTCACGTTAGCTTTGCATTGGTGGTTATTAAATTGGCTCTGCCGGCTGTAGCATTTGAAATAATGATGGTGTATCATTTTAAAAAGTGCTTGGGACCGACAGCTAGTGAAACAGATATAAATTACCTTTTTTTTTCCCCCCCAAGAAGAGAGTCAATACAGGAATAAAGTCCTATTCTTTACACCCTCTGCACTGCCTAGTTTTGAAACCACACTCTGTACAGTTTGTAACAGTGTCAGAGGCTTAAACTGTCTCCTTACCCTCCTCCCAGGGACATCAGGAACATTGGAGTCCGCTTGCCAGGCCACATGAAGAGGATAGCCTACAGCATCCTGGGACTGAAAGACGAATGCAGCTCCCTTAGCGTGTTCGCAGTGTGACTGAAGCAATCCCGCATTTCCACGTGCACTACAAGCGACCAGGCCACATTAAACCTTGTGGACGACGAGGACTGAAAGTGCAGGGGTAGACCCCCTCGCTGTAAAAAAAAAAAAAAAATCCAGTGTGGCAAGACTGAACTGGATCCTGGAGGCCACCCTAACAGGAATAAGACTCGAAAAACAATACTTCTTAACTTGATAGCCATGTTGAACATAAGTTTGTATTGAGCAAACTCAAAGAAACCGGAAGAGAAACAAGAGCGCTTAGGACTTGTGTCGATCTAAATAAGGCTCTTTGTGATTAAGGGCACATTTTTTTTCTTTTGTTTTTTTAAAAATAAGTTTTCAGGATCAAAACATATATTTTTGTATGTTCTGTAATCGAACTATTTGCAAAGATTGTTGCGCTCAGGGTAAAGGATCACACGTTATTGGACTTTGTGTAGTTTGTGCTCCACCTTATGTCTTACTCAAATCATCTTATTTGTTTACATGTCTTAATACAGCTGTAAATTTTTATTTAATATTTATTTTATTTTCTATTTATGGCATTGTTAGACCAGGAAGAATTGTATTGTTGAGCATGTAATGTCGGGCAATTGATTTTGGAGTGTAAATAAAATCAACAGTTACCTTTATGGTTCTGGTTTGTTTCATTTGTGGTTCCATGACGATGGAAATGGTGCTAAATATTAAAACAGTGACCGCATTCTAACAGTCTCTCATCTGCCACAACATTAGGGAAACTTGCATTTGCAAGGCCAATAATGTCATAATGTGACAGGGCCATTATTATTCTGTACTGCCACAAAGAATCACAGAGAAATGTAATATTCAAACCCCATCATGTTACTGTGGTTTAACTTTTTTTTTTTGTGTACGTTTGATTTTAGCAGTCAGGCAAGAGAGCCTATGTCCAGACTGCCATGAATGGCATGTGCACACCACTGCTAATTCAACGCTGTCCAATAGCTTCCCTACCACACCCATTTTCAGAAATAGACAAACAAATATTTACTTGTTTAACTCTACACTCCGGAGAAACACTTAATTGCCCCCAATTAAGTCCTTGACTGAAGTGACTTGTCGGAAGAACTTTCACCTAAATCCACATTCAATACTTAATCCACCTGGGAAATCTCCTAAATTTCCTCATTTTCGAGAATGGAGGTCAAGCGAGGTGATCGAGAGAAAAAATGTGAGGGCAGCACATTTTTCAGTGAGGAATTATCAAGATTTGAGTGGGGATTTCACCATGGCAGAGCCCCTAATCTTATTAAAGATTGGAAACCCACTCGAAATATGTTTAACCCATGATCCCTCACGTGACATGATGTAAATAACCAACATGAATCTACAATGGATATTACAGTGAATTAAGGAACACTTTAAAAAAATGTATTATCTAATTAATCGGTTATCAGAATTTAGTTTTGCCAAATATCAGAATAGATCTTAAAAAATTTAAATAAAATACAAGACTGGAGTTTTGGAACAAACTGAGAAACAGAGTTCCTTTGCCAGAGCCAAGTAGAATGTCACAGCTACACACAAGAGTATTCCGTCAGCGTGGCTACATTTCCTTTGGTGTTCACCCCCGTAAAGAAGGTCTTATCGTCCCTGTTTACATTCTCATGCTTTCAAGGAACTGCTAAAATGGGGTACATGTGATCTTTTTATATATATTTTTTAAGGTCAGAATTAATTTTTGGAAACGTGAGAGTCAAAAGGATTTGTGATCGTAAATCCATCCATCCATCCATCCATTTTCCGAATCGCTTCATCCTCACTAGGGTCACGGGGGTGCTGAAGCCTATCCCAGCTGTCTTCGGGCAGTAGGCAGGGGACACCCTTAATCAGTTGCCAGCCAATCGCAGGGCACACAGAGACGAACAACCATCCACGCCCACACTCATACCTAGGGACAATTTAGAGTGCTCAATCAGTCTGCCATGCATGTTTTTGGAATGTCAAGTCAAGTCAAGTGTATTTATATAGCACTTTCAAACAGCCATCGCTGCATATGTGGGAGGAAACCGGAGCACCCGGAGAAAACCCACACAGGCCCGGGGAGAACATGCAAACTCCACACAGGGAGGCCGGAGCTGGAATCAAAGCTGGTACCTCTGCACTGTGAAGGCAACGTGCTAACCACTGGACTACCGGGCCGCCGTGATCGTAAATAGTGAACAGTTTTAACGTTTATGATTGTCAGCCGCCAAACGCAAATGTCACAAAAAGTGGGTGCATATGTCATTTATATACGTTCTGCCATCTAATGGAAGATCGTGTATTTGTTCTGTCTGTCTCTGTAAATTGCTAGCATCGAAAGACGGGGGGAAAAAAAAAAGACCTTTAGATTTCTCACAGCACACTAATGTGTCTTGACACACCAGTTGAGAATCACTGTCTTATGATAGATAATCTTTTAGGAACATCTGAAGCTCACATTTGACCCGATTATCTCAATGTGTGTACATGTACTGTAGATTGTTTTACAAAATGTTAACCGGCATCAAAATGTACCACAAACGTGTTACAAAACTGATGGGGGCAACAAACAAAGAAAATCTGGCCAAATTAGAGCATTTTTCCTCCATTGCAATCAAAATTGAGAAAAAGCCTGATTATCGAATGTTTCTGAAAGATGATCCTGAGTGATTATATTGTGGCTTGGGGTCATTTTCCCAATTGATCAGCTCGGACAAGCAGGAAGAAAAATCACTTGTAACACAACCTACCCCACATCATAACCGGTCAGGATAATAGTTTGGAGACATGTGCCATACATATTCTTGCAAACTTTTTATTGGCTGGGAACAAACAGTGAGCAGGTTTAACATTTGCGACAGTCAGCCTCAATCATCCTTGATTTTGGAGGTAAAATCACTCTTGACACAACTCACAGCACAATTGCTGAGAATATATATATATTTTTAACATCCAATAGGAGCTTTGGAGGAAACAAAAAATGCTCAAATTCAGCTTGATATTCAGCACACATATACCTTGCTCTACATTGTCTTACTAACTGTTGACTGGCATCATATTTTTGGACTTTTAGGGCTCAATAAGCGCCAGAAAGGAAATGTACCATTATCCCCTTGCACAGTTTCTGAGTCATGGGAGACCTGGTTGATAGGAATGCAACACCCCCATATAAAGTAGATTCTTTCAGGAATTAAACATGTGAGTATCTAGTGTGGAATTTTCGGTATTACTGCCTCAGGAAAACATTAAAGTTCACAAGTTTATAGGTCAGACCTGCAAAGGCTTGCGCAGATACCTTATACCTAGGATAATATTATACCGTGTGATGCTGTGCCTGGAACACCTGCTTTTTTTTTTTTTCCTAACCAAGCCAAACAAAGAGAAAATATGTGTCACGGTCCTCATATTTTATGAGCTGTAAAAGCAATGCTGCCAATGCATTTTTTGTACTTTGGGTGTGGAAGGATAGAGGAATATTCCAGTTCAAAGTTCAAAGAATATCTTAAAGGCAGAAATAGTATAAATGTTGCTGGAAAGATGGGTGCTCACAATATGAGTTGTTTACACATATAATATAAAATGTAACAATAATAAACATAATAATCCCCTTGGGTGGCCCGGTGTACCAGTGGTTAGTGTATTGACCTCACAGTGCAGAGGTACCGGGTTCGATTCCAGCTACGGCCTTCCTGCGTGGAGTTTGCATGTTCTCCCCGTGCCTGCGTGGGTTTTCTCCAGGTACTTCGGTTTCCTCCCACATTCCAACATCCAACAACATGCATAAGAGTCTGACTGAACACTAAATTGTCCCTGGGTGTGGGTGTGAGTGTGAGCGCGGATGGTTGTTCGTCTCTGTGTGCCCTGCGATTGGCCGGCAACCGGTTCAGGGTGTCCCCTGCCTACTGCCGAAGCCAGCTGGGATAGGCTCCAGCACGCCCCGTGACCCTTGTGAAGGTAAAGTGGTTCAGAAAATGGATGGATGGATAATCCCCTTTTGTAGTACAATTTGTATTCTATTAAACTCCACCAGATGTGAGCTCTGTAAATGTTTTACAGTGAAAAGGGACTTAGTGACATCTAGCGGCGTTATTAAGCGAGGACAGTCTAAGCAATTTTACGTCTCGAAATGCTATTTTGTCAAATACGTGAATAAATTAAAGCAAAGGTATGACAATGAACACAAAACCACAGAGTTAAATTCTTAGTGTCGACGATTATAATGATAATTGTTGTCCGTTGACTGGCGTAGTTAAAAGATAACATGTTTTCCACCAAACGTCAGTGAGGTGCCGATGAGCAAATACTGTAACGATTTATGAGGGGATTTAAAGGCGGCGCTCGCTTCAGTTCCCATCACATTTACCCGACCATTTAGATTTTTATGCAACCGTGATCATACAAAGGGGGTTAGATTAAATTTAAGGCGTAACAGTTGACTGAATAAAGGGGAGCCAAAACAACTAATTTGCTTGCTAGTTTGAACAAAACTGGATTTGCCACAATGAAAATAAAGTAAAACGCAAAGCTAGATGTTCAATACTTAACCTGTCAATATTTGAAACACAATTAGATTTTTTAAGTGATTATTTTTACGATGACGTGAATGCAAACAGGAATTGATAGGAAAGTAGGAGTATTGTTGACACGACACGTGAATATCATTTTTAGGAAATGTCGATCAAGTATTTTTTTTATTAGTACAATTTACTTTTATTTGGGAATGCAAACGTCGCTGGCTTTCACGAGGCGAGGCGGAAATGACGTTTATAAACAGATGGTGCCAGCCAGGCGATACCTTATAGACCTTTCGATGACACATTGCGTCAGGATTCCAGTCGTTTTACTACAATGTGGGGGTATGAGTTCATTTCAAACCAAGGTTAACTTGGTAGTTGGATAATTCACTAATTCGGGTTAACGGAATACGTTTCGTTTCACATAGTTGTGAGAGGGAAGCTAGGAGAAGATTTTTTTTCTTCGGAGTCGGCAAGTCATGTTTTGAGAAGGCGAGATGTTTTGTTCTTGGGGACAAGAATGTAACGAGATGGAAGTCTTTTCTAAACGCACGCTTTGGTGGACAAAAACTTGAACACCTTTGGAGGGAACCAACAACACGACGCCTCTTTATTGCGTCATAAGCTCTCCGACACTAGCTGCGAGCCCTAAACAAAAATGACTCAAGTTCCCAAACCCGGCTCTATCATCGTAGCTGATTGGCACCGATGCAAAGACAGCAAAGAATACTTCAGCAAGATACTACACAAGAAGAAACGCAAGATTTTCGGTACCCCCGTCCCCACCCCCCCAAAAAACAACAAAAACAAACTAGTGATATTTGGTCAGCGGATGAATTGAGGTTTGTATCTAAATTTGTGTGGACAGGACTACTGGAGTCTCCGGTGATGCCTCCACATGTCCCCGTGGACACAGTCCACTACAAGGTCTTCCTCTCTGGCAAGAGTGGGGTTGGTAAAAGTGCCCTCGCAGCACACCTGGCAGGACTGAAAATACCCAGCACGCACTACGAAACTACAGGTAGCAGCACCCTGCATTTGGACATTCACACAATTTTCGCCAATCCAGCTTAGTACAACAAAGCAATGGATTTCACATTTAAACAATCAAGATGTGCTTTAAGTGCAGACTCTGAACTTCGGTTATTTGCACCCAAATCAGGTGAACGGTGTAGAATTACAACCCATTTTATGTACTATGTACTTTTTAAATGACATGAAAGTAATGGGACAAGCTAATGCTCATAAATCAGATCACTTTTTCAATACTTTGTTGCAAACCTTTTGCAACAAAGTATTGCCTAAAGTCTCGAAACCATGGACATCACCACATGCTAGGTTTCGCCCCCAATGATGGACTGCCGGGCCTCTGCTGCATTTCAAATCCAATGTGGGGTTGTACAGAGCTGTATTGCAGCAAATTGTCTCAATGTCCCAAAAAAATTATGGATCTGACTGTAGGTTACGTTCATTGAAGACTCAAAATATTTTATAGGTGTGAATATTGACTGGTGACCAGTCCTGGGTTGGCCCGCGCTTCTCTTGCCTCATATCTCCTGTGATACGGTCCAGATTGGAACAACCACGAATCTGCCATGTTTGTCTTTTTTTTTTTTTGCATCCAAGGCATTGAGACAACGGTAGTTTACTGGCCAGCCAAGCTGAAAGAAAGCGGCAGAGTGCTCTTCTTTCGTTTCCAGCTATGGGACTGTGGCGAAAATGCGTTGCGACGATTTGACCATCTGCTCCCGGTATGCATTACCGTACTTATACTGTATACCTATTACCGTTAAACTATTGTAAAGAATATGGAAAAAAATAAGTTTACCATTCTCTTCGACTTCCAGTCTTGTAAGGAGAAGGTGGATGCCGTTCTCTTCCTCTTCTCCTTCACTGACAGAACCTCTTTTGATGATCTCTCCAATCAAATTGCAAAATGGAATGAGTCATCCGAAGGGAGCCCAGTTGTGACTATGGTGGTCGGGACAAAGTATCCTTGAGTTGACTTTCATGGAACACAAGCATGAACGTGATTATTTCTTAGCACAGCCACATCCCATCACAACGGTTTGCGCTCTTGCACAAGAGCAAAACTCAAAAATTTCCTTAATGTTTTGCTCCGATTTGACCTTTTCATGCACTGTGATGTCTCAGAGAAGGATGTGAGGGGCTTCCAGGAGACGTGGCAGTTACCAGTGTTTCGCATGGGCTGCGGTGAGGACAATGATAGACTGGATGTTACCGCGCCCCTCTTCAACAGCCTGGCAGAAAGTCTGTGGCATCAGGACTGTGTCATAGCTGGACAGCAAGTCTAAGTTGAGGCATTGAGGGAAAAAAAACATTAAAAATGTACAGTACTTTGGAAGAGTAGAACTTATTTTCTTCTTACTACCCCACTGCCACCAAAGAATTACTGTCTGGAAACAAACAAAAGCGTGTGTCTTATACTACCCCTGATGTAATTTTGTTTTCATGAAGAACAATAGTACGGTGTGCTCATTTAAAATTTCTGGCGTGGTCACGAAACGAATCAAACCCTAGGCACTGTCGATGTTAATTTTCAAATATTTTTGCAGATAAAATTGTACCTTAATGACCGTCACTTCACTTTGATAAAATGAAGAAAAACGTCTAAAACGCTTTTAAGAAACAGTCAGGAGTTCCAGCCCACCCGTGAAGAGCAAATCCAGCCAGTAAATATTTTATCTGCCCCTTTCTGAAAATGTGCAACACAACAGTGGGGTAATTTACATAAAGACCCTCACATACACCACTTTCACAATTAAACTGAATTTCTTCACGCATTATAATATATGACAAAATACAATTTTTATTAGCAGTCAATCTGAATGAACAGTTCAATACATTAAAATCAAAAATCATTTAAAAACAACAAAAAAGATGTGCCACTGTTGCCACAAAGTGATCCCAACACCTTAGCTATAGATGTGCTGAGAGAAAGAGGTAAGTGATTGAATTTTTCAGGTGAATTTCAGTTGTGATTGTGCTGAAGGACCTTGAACTTTGTGTTTAGTATGTTAGATTGCCACCAAAGTGCACACAGGATGTGAGGGGGGAAAAAAAGAAAAAAAAATCAGTCACTGCTCTTTAGCACCCTCATCCACTGCTCCTTGTCTGACCTGTGGCCAAAAGCAAACTGTTAAATATGGACAGCTCCAAACAAGGAAAGTACAGTAATCCTTGCACCATTTGCAAATTTCAACACCAGTAGACCACCCCTTGTAACTTGCCTGTCCCCAGCTGTGTGTGAGGGCTGATATGAAATGCTTAGAATGGGCAATTTTTCCACTGCTCCAATTTCAGTGTTATGCTTTGCAGATGAACCAGTATTATTTTGCACTCAAGTTTATTTTGAACAAAAACTACAAAAGCTGAGTTGTCACTTTTGGTCATTTATTACAATTGAATCCTAAAATCAGAGTGAGTTGTTTGCATTTCCTGAGAGAGTGTTGAAGTGAGTTGAGGAGCTTTAGACAAAAAGGTGGTACTTTGCTGCGAATGTTTAAGTTATTTGAAGAGCTTAATTTCAACCAAAGTGGTGCTTTGCCACTATTTGTTTAATTAAACCTATTGTTTGTTGGGGGGAATCAATCCTTCACAAACTTTCACACATCACAGCATGCCTCATAAACCTTATGCCAGGGATTCAAATGCTTTGGGATCAAAACTATAGTTACAAATTAAAGGTATTAATAGCCAATTCTAAGCATTGTTTTAATGGGTTCAGTCGCTACCCAGGGGGATTACTGTACTCGCTATACAATTCCGCCCTTCAACCTTTCTTTCGTACCTGCTGTGTGCAACGAGTATCATGGCGGTTGCGTGTCCGGTGCGACTTCGAGAAAGATGCAACAGGAAGGATTCTGGCGGTAGACCATGAGCTCCAAGAGCTTCCGTCTTCAGCGATGCAACGCGCACATATGTGGGGAACTTTGCATGGTCCTCCACCAGGAAGCGCTGCTCCCTGACATGAAAACCGAGATTTAGTCTTTGATTGCAGTGGGACGTTACCAAGTACATCTAGCTTTACTTCTATAGGTACATTTGGCTTGATGCCACACTACAAGTCAAGTACTTTTTTGAGGAGAGGATCAACAAGTCGTTGAAGAGGTGAAGGTAGATATTGATGAGGGGCATTCTGGGGTTCGGGCCGGTCTCCACGGTCAGCAGGCTCAAGGGACCCTGGTGCACCAAAAAACGTCCGCTTATGACGAGAGGAATCGCCTGAAAGGTAGAAATTATATTTCCTCAGAATTATCCACCGTTTTGATATTAGCAATATCAAAACCGTTTTGATATTAGCAATATCAAAACGGTCTCGTTTTTGCTCGGGGGCCCATATTTTTTGGTTGCGCTAAGCTTTGACACTGGGCAGGACATTTTGCTCCTGTATATCTTTTTAGTTTGGGGAATTTATTGTACAGCACAACACAACCAATATCGGACAATGAAAACAACAGCCCCAGGATTTTTATCTGGCCATCATGATTCAAGCTTTGCAAATTGCCACAACCTTTTACCAAGCACAGAGTTTTGTTTTGTTTTTTTGTGAGAGAAAATTAGACATTTTGTCAGCAATTATACTCTTAGACCTGGGACGGACAAGGTACATGCTCTCACGATATATTGTATTTTTTGTAATATATTTCTAAATGCATGAAGATCCAGGCTTCTGCAACAATTAAAAAAACCCCAAATCAAAACACCCTATAGATTTCAACAAAAAAAAAAAAAGTTCCATCAAAAACGTTTTTTTTTAATTGGGGGAAAGAAGGGAGCATTGAAATACCGGTAAATAAAATTCTGCAAAAAAGTGAAATTGCAATTGCTGAGCCATGAGTATTCGAGGTCCACTGTCGTAGAGGAAACATGTTTACACTCATCCCCCCACAATAGTTTTGTCAGAACTTTTCCATGAAAATTGAAAATCTACATTGCAAACAACAACCAATTGTTTTGTTTCAAAATGTATTGTGGTGCTATGTATAAAAATGTACCATCCATATACTTCTGAAACAAAGTGGGTTCTGTTGTTTCATCAGTCTGACAAAGAAAAATGAGGGATAACCTTCAGTTTGCCAAAATCCAGCATCATCTCGAGGGAGACCAGTTGCTCGATGACTTTCATTTTCTTGACCCCCTCGTTGCACTCAATCACGATCTGGCTCGAACAAAAATAAAGGATAAAATGAGCTGTGAATTTATTTAATTTAATTGCATGGAATTAAAGAAACTATACTCCGTGTATGGCCTCCTTTGCTTTGTGAAGATATGACACGTCATCTGAATCCACTTCAGTCAGTTTTAGGATATTCTAAGAAAAATTAGACACCCAGATTTATTAGGTACACGATCTAATCAATTTTAAAAATGGTTTCAAAGTACTGCACACCACCATCAGTGGTAATTCATGTTGATTGAATTAAATTGCATTTTCACATAGTTAAATTTTTCGCAATGTAAAGGCTGTCTTGATGACGAGACAAGTGAACACATGTCAAATGCAAATTACCTCCAGAATGAGCTTAATCCGAGTGATTCTTTGGAAAGGAAGGACAAGGAAGGACTTAAGACGCTGCCTCTGGCACACCGGCTCACCCTCGAGCTGCTCGAGACACGACACGAAGTCACGGTTCTGCTGCCTTGAAATGGAAGAAGAGCGATGAGGGCGAGTGCACATGGAATCGGCGGCAAAACACGGCACACTCACAACAGCTGGTTGATAAGTGCCTCCTGGTACATCATGTTGGTAATGTAGGGCACGTAGTGGGTGCGGAAGGCGGGGCAGTGGTCAAGTACAATGTCTCCAAGCTGGGATAAAAACACGCTCTTGCCCAGGCGGCTCTCCAGGTCCATGAGAAACCTCAAGAATAGATTTTAAAAGGGGCAGCACAGAGAGGCTCCATTTTACCCGCAAGGACAAACAAACAGTCTTTAAACATGCAGTATAAGGTGTAAAGTAGCGTCACTCTTACTTCTCACTCGCGGCTTTAATGTGACGGACGTTGGAGAACAAAGTATGGTGCTCCATCTGGGACAAGGTGTACTTGAGGGCCTCGGAAGAGCAGAAGTGATCCACAGCGACGTCCAGGCTCCTCAAGTAAGATGCCTCGGAGCTGATCAACTCAAACATTGACTGTAGTCAATGTTTGAGTTGATCAGAAAGGGAAAAAAAAGAATTTAAAATTACTGTATATTGGAAATTTAGTGATAAGCAACCAAAATATACAAACATTATGTCCAGTTGCTTCACTGACTCCCATTTATATCATATTAAAATAAATTTAAAAAATAGCAAGAGAGTTTTTTTGAGTGACCCCCCCTCCCCAACCCCTCGCCGGACTGTTCCTTTAATATCAATCCATTCCTTTTCTATAGCGCTTATCCTCATTAGGGTCTGGAGCCTATGCCAGTTGACATTTGGAGAGGCACATGTAGACAAACAACCATTCACACCTATGGACAACTTTGAGTAATCAATCCATGAGGAAGCAGAGGACGAACACATACTACAAAGTTAGAATCTCTGCTCCGACCCTGGACCGTACAACTGTGGCCGATGTGCAGACCATCCCTCACAAATCCTATTCAAAACCACTTAACCAGATTATATCCGAGAACGACGCCGCACCTCCTGAAGTCGAATCTGTCGGGCCGTCAGACTGCTGAGCAGACCGGCAGCCTGTACCTCGTCCAGGTCTTGCCACAGTGTGCACGGCGCCACGCGAATCACGCGGCGATCCGGTGAAGCGGGTGAGGTTGACCCAGGTGAGCTCTGTTGGGGGGACTCTTGGTGACTGAGACGGGACTGCAGACACTGCAGGTACTGGGGGGCAATCAGTTCAGACAGAGAGGTCTTTGTGTTGAGCCTCTGGAGGTCGTCTCTGACCGCCTGTACACAATAGTCCTGGTAGAGGGGGCCTACACATTCAAAAAAGTAAGTCATTTGAAAGAATATTACCAATATTCCTCAATGAAACATTTAGATTAAAAAAAAAAAATGGTACCACTATCAGTTTACAAAAATTCAATCACTAAACCAGGAAAACATAACATCCATTTTCTTTATCCATCCACCCATTTTCGAATGGCTTTATCCTCACAAGGATCACGGGCGCGCTGGAGCCTATCCCAGCTTTCTTCTGGCAGCAGGCGGTGTACACCCGGAATCTGTCGTCAGCCAATTGCAGGGGTCACATTGATTAACAACCGTTTGCGCTCACACTCACACCCAGGGACAATTTAGAGCAGGGGTGTCCAAAGTCGGTCCTCAAGGGCCGCTGTCCTGTCAGTTTTCCAGCTCTCCAAAGAGCAACGCACCCGATTCAAATCATCAGGATCGTTCTGATGCTGGTTCAGCCGGGAGAGATGGAAAACAAGCAGGACAGTGGCCCTCCAGGCCCGGAGCTGGACATGATGATTTAGAGTGTTCCCTTAACCTTCAACATATGTTTTTGGAATGTGGGAGGAACCAGGAGAAAACCCATGCAGACACGGGGAAACATGCAAACTCCACACAGGAAGGATGAAGCCGGAATCTAACCCTGCACATCTGCACTGTGTAGCCGGCATGCTAATCAGTCGCTCACCGTGCTGCCCCCATTTTCTATAAAAGTGTGTGTGAGTATGTACATTCCAAAAACATGCATGGCAGGCTGATTGAACACTCAAAATTGTCCCTCGGTGAGAGTGTGAGCACGAATGGTTGTTCTTTTCTGTGTGCCCTGCGATTGGCTGGTAACCGGTTCAGGGTGTCCCCCGCCTACTGCCCGAAGACAGCTGGGATAGGCTCCAGCAGCCCCCGAGACCCTTGTGAGGATAAGCTGGTCGGAAAATGGATGGATGGATATATTAGAGACAGACAGACTCTACTCCAACAGCTCAACAATTGAGTAAAGGCTTCTTGCTACTATATGAGGCTGTACAATATGGAACTACACTTACATTTGTGAATGTACTTTGAGTGGAAGAACACAAAGGGCGGTCGCTGCTGCTGCTGCTGCTGCTGCTGCTGCTGCTCCTCCTGCTGCTCCTCGTCCCCCTGCACAGGCCTGGAGGCGCAATTAGTTTAAATGCCATCCCATATAGGTCTACTACAGTCTTTCACAAAACCTTACTCTTCTTCTGTGGTGTCCTGATCCACTGGAGGAAACAAAGGAGACTCGTTTTCTTCATGTCCGGGAGTCCAAAATAACTTGGGCATGGAATGCATTTTCCCAAAATTCCACATTCCCATCGCAGCAACCGACTTCATGGCTGTTGATATGTCTAATAAAGGAGGACTAAAAGACAATTGATTAGGATTAAAAGCTTTTTTTCCCCCCCACAACAGTATATGTGAAATTGTTCATGTATATAACTGGGAAATTTATCATATTCCTGTGTTTTATTTCCCAGCCTGGGAGGCATCACTTCATCACCAAATTACTTTGTGTACTTGTCAATTAGTGTAGCGTTTGGCTTTAGCCACATGGGCTTCAACAGGTAAGAGCTCACTGCCTTGAGGCGCCTGTCGCTAAAACCCAAACTGTGGCAATTATTTTTTTTTATCTTTCTGGACTTGGAATGACACCTCAATACTGTATACATACAGCAGACACGTTGCCACAAATATCCCACACAACCCCTGTCGACGACTTAGCTGGATATTTGAAGAAGTCCTGCTTATCGTAGCATTGCACCTCTTTATTACGAACACATCTATATTCTAAAAATACCCAGTCATTTGGATGCAACTTTACACCCCACCCATATACTGCAAGGCCAATAGTAAATCCAGCTTTCGTTACCAGATAGGGTGGGAGGGAAGACAGCATTTCATAATTTACAAGTGCACAAAAATGGTTTTAAAAAATGCATGCATGGAGTACATTACTGTATATGCTGTTCTATGTGACTCGCTGTTGTTTTGCAGCTTCTCGCGGACCGTTTGCGGACATTTTGCTGACTTAAAATTAACCTGTATATGTTAATTGGTCGCTACTTTGCGGATTTTCGTTTATCGCGTGTGGTTTTGGTCACCATTAACCGCGATAAACGAGGGATTACTGTATCCCACTCGAGGGCAACGTGAAACAAATGTTTTTACATTATTTGGTTAAAAAAAAAAGCTTCAGAGTTGAGCTGCATCAATTTGTGACAGCAGGGCTCATATAAAACTTGTACGTAGAGACAAAACTTTCTCAAGTTTTCACTTTATCCTCTGACAAAACGCAAATTTGTTACGGAACAGTGGGGTGGTGATTCTGAACGGCTCACTCACCGCAGCTCAAACTAGTGTCTTGACTTGCGATTGTTACTTTAATAGGTCAATGTTTTACTTCACCTGATTGGAGTGGGAGAAAGCACGAGGTTCACATGCGTCTTTGATCAGGGTTTGCAAGTTAAGGCAAAGCCCCCAACAACACTTAAGGTCTTACCTGTGATTTTGGCTCGGTTCCATCGGGCCACTTAAAGATTCTTCCGGGTTCAAGACCAGCATATCAGGCTGCTCCGTTGTCGTGGTCATAGTAAGAAACCGGGGCTTGAGGTTATTTCCTTCTCCTGCCCAAGGGCCTTCAAAGTAGGCAAGCAGTTGAGCGAAGACGTCTTCACCTATGCCGCAGCTGCTGCTGGCTTGGTCGGTGGTGTCCAGGTCAGCCATTTTGCCTTCAGAGCGACCATCGTCCCTCTGATTAAATGGCATGTCAATCAAAAACCGCACAGCACGTGCGATGAGTTTTAAAAGTTATCCAATCGACCTACATTTGGGATTGTACTTGTTTCATGCTTTTTAACTCTTAAAAAGGCTACACACATACACAGAGTATACAAATACTAATATCGGGTTTTATTTGTCATTCAGAATCGCATACAAGATATAAGTAAATAAATCAAAAACATTGTATGCCAGATGACTCTGATGACGCCATGTGATACAAGTTGAATCGTAAATTTTATTCCATGTTCTCAGACAGAAAAGAAAAAAAAGAATGCACATAAAAAATATGTGCACCCGTCTTAATATGACATACAAAATAAATGGACAACATACATTTTTTAAAAGCCATAAAATTTGATATTTGTGTCCAATGTTATTTGTGCACTAATTTTTGGTAGATTTGTAAACTTGTTTAATCTGCTGTATTGTGGCAACTTTTTGAGAGCATTTACAGATACTCTTACAACGGTAATACTTGGTACACAAACATTTAAGAAAATAAGTAAAGGCAATTTTGATGCCCAAAAAATAAATAAATCAATCAATAAATTGTAGTAATCACCGAAAGCAAGATAAACACTGTCTTAAATTGAGTATTGTCCAATCAAGATCAGACTGCTTATATGTCTGAAAGATAATGTGGGGTGTTGTTAAAAGTGATTTTTTCTGCTCATTCTTCTCAAAAAGGGTCAGGGCTGGCAATCAGAGTGAGGTACACACTAAACAATAATCGGGCCAAAGTGGAGCATTGTCTATCCCCTTGCGATCAAATTCTGCAAAGAGCTGATTTTCTGATGGCTCGAAAAGATTATCCTCTCATCCAGTGGCATGGTGTGCATTAGGAGTCATTTTTCCTCCCCGATAAACTCCTAAAACAGTCAGAGATGACTTTTATAAAGCGGGGCATAAACCTCCCAATGAGCAGGGAAAATGTATGTATTTTCTCTCCCTTGTAATCAAAGTCAGCAGTGGCTCGATAATGGGATGACTTTAAAATATCTCATGGTGCAAGGTGTTTTGAATTATTTGTCCTTCCCAGTATGCTTGGAAAACTCTCAATTACAGACAATCATAAGTGTTTAAACCTGTTCAATATTTTACTATTGTGGATCCTTGTGTGGTGTCAACACTGGTATATCTAGCCTGAGTCATGGACTCTGTGATTGTGACGGCCAATCTGGAAAGTCACTTTCTTCTTCTATTTCTACTACTAATCTTTGTTGTTTGTATTCTCCTGCAGTTTGGATGTCCGGCGGCACCATGCTGCCTCTCACTGGGCGGCCTTGAGACTAAGACAGAGTGGAAGAGAATCACGATTGTCTGTGGTGAACCATGTTGGGCATCTAGAGCCGTAATCACACACTTGTCAATTTTTTCCTCCTGTCATGTGGGGTCTCTTACAATTAAAAACAAAAACAAAAACAAAAAATGGTGTACCCTGCTTGGGATAACAAAGAGCAGACTGTATCTTTTTTTGGTTCAACAATAAATGATATAGGGGCCAAGGTTGGATGACGAAAGAAAACAAAATCAATTTATAATAGAACATTTTTTTAAATCATTGCGGTGGATGCTCGCCGAAGATGTTGGCATGCAAATACCCACCACAAATATCCGCTATGTCAAGAAAGAGGATAATCAGTACAGTGTGACAGCATATCCCTGTTAAGACACGTTTCCCTTCAAAGAGGGGCACGAGACATCTGGATCAAAAACCAAGAGCACAAAAGGAGACAAGATGTTGGTGGGGGCAGGCTCGGAGTCTTAGGTGGGCACAGTGATGGTGCGGGCCAGGAGCACCAGCAGAGCCAGCTCCACGACCCCGTGCGCCTGCTCTAGAGCCTCTGTAGCATCGCGAGCAGAAAAACCTGCAGCCTGGATTCTCTGAATGTGTTCGGCTGGGAATTGTTCTGTAAAGGTTACGGGCAGGAGTGAGGCGGATGTGCCAGAGACAAGACTGTCCGAGGTGTTTGTGTCCGAGACTCGTCCATGCACATCCCCGCTCTCCTGCTGCCCTTCTGGGGGTTCCCTGAAGCCCCCGTCACACTTTGGAGGACTTGCCGACTCAGGATTATAAATGCTGGGGCCTCTGTCTTCGTCTGGAGGCTTCGGAGGATTTGCCGACTCAGGATTATAAATGCTGGGGCCTCTGTCTTCGTCTGGAGGCTTCGGAGGATTTGCCGACTCAGGATTATAAATGCTGGGGCCTCTGTCTTCGTCTGGAGGCTTCGGAGGATTTGCCGACTCAGGATTATAAATGCTGGGGTCTCTGGCTTCAGCAGGGGACTCTGGAGGACTCACTGACTTGGGATGATAAATGTTGGAGTCGCTGGCTTTGGATGGAGACTCCAGAGCTCCCTCCGAAAAGTCTGCCCCTTCTCTCTCTGGGGGACCCTCACAAGCAACACATGGTTTGGCTTTGGCATTGCTTGGTTCTGGTCTAATTCGTGTTGGATCCTCCTCTTCGGAATGCGTTGAGGGGCAGGGGGCGCCACACTTGTTGGAGAGCAGCAGTTCATGGAGCTCCAAGAGAGCAGCGGCCAGTGATGGAATTCCGTCAGAGCCCTCAGGCTGATCCCTGCTTGAGGTGTCCATTTCGACAGAGTCCGGCTGGCAGGGATTCATCATTTCGGACCCAGCTGCCTCATGCTCCATGGGACTGTGTGCTACTTCTGGATAGGGGAGGTTTGAACTGTTCTCCACCTTGGATGGTTCCGTAGTCTCCTTCTCACCAGCCTCTGGACAATGGAGGTCTTCAGCTGACTGACCGGGTGCCAGGGCTTCTCCTATAGAGAGAGTATGATCTTCCAGAGGGGGATGCTTGAGCTGATCCTGCTCTGTAGGCAGATGAGGCTCCTGGAGGCCAAGTTGGTCTGGCCCTGAGGCCTGCTCCACAGGGACCTGGGTGGACTCTGAGCAAACTGAGTCAGGGTTCTGGGGATGGGAGCTTGAGGACATTTGGTCTGAGGCTGTGGGTAGTGACAATGTCGGCGGCTGCGGTGAGGTAGTCTGTCCGTCTGCAGTGGAGGTTTTTTTTTGGGGGATTACAGATGACACAACCAAACGTGAGAAGGTGGAGCCTCGTTGAAAGCTATCAAGAAGTCACAACACTTTCTCCGTAGTTTACGTTACATCCTTATTCCAATGGATCCCCCCCCATTCAAAATACTACACACAACACCCCCTAAATACAACATGTTTTTGGAGATTTACTTTGGAAATGTATTAATTGTGGGGACTTACTGTATAGAGAGAGAGAGAGAGAGAGAGAGAGAGAGAGAGAGAGAGAGAGAGAGAGAGAGAGAGAGAGAGAGAGAGAGAGAGAGAGAGAGAGAGAGACATTATGGTTTGTTGTGTGGACAACTGACGAATTGTAGAAAAAGTAAAGCACCGTGGACACTTTCCAGGTGCACTGTACAGGTGTTAACAAAACAGCGGAAACTCAACCGATAATTTCCACTAAAGTTAAGTAAGTTCAAAGTGATGTCATGCGCCATGGCACCTCTGGGTGCTGTGTTTGTTTGTTTTTGGGTGGGGGTCTTTTTTCTTTGATGGGTTATCTTCAACCACCATGAAGGTGTAGCTTGCAAGCGCATCAATGAATCAGGAGTGTTAAGAGAAGAACAAAAGGCAGCATGGCGTAGACGGGCGTCCCGATATTTTTGTCCATAATCAAACGAGATAGGTTCCAGCTCAACCTTGAGCCAAATGAGGACAAGTGCTAGAGAACGTTTGGATAGGTAGAAAAGTTTCAGAAATCCAAATGAATTGGGTTCGACCTCAGAGAGTCCACTGTTTGTTTGCACATTCACTTAAGTTAGTTTCCTGGGCTTCTCTTGAACCATCCTCAGGCTACATGCAAAAATACACACACAAAAAAAGTAGCAGCTCATGTGGCAAAAATCAAATCATAACCAGGGTGGTAAAATAATACAGAAAAATGCAATGGACTGCAGCACTGGCAATGGCTGTGGCTTCTGAGTTTTTGCAGTACCTGATTGTTTGGCCCCTCTCCAGCTGTCTCCATTTGCATCAATGCTGTCCTGCTCAGGGGTTAAGGCGCACACCACACACATCATGCGGAGGGACGGAGAAAGTTAGCAGTGGCACACAAAACGTGCAGCAACCTAATCACACTTTTTTTCGCATGCGTGTCTTTGTGCTGTTGCGCTATCTATCCATCCATTTATCCAGGCTTTAGCGATAAGGCTGACAAGTAAAATTCCAGTTTTTCTTTTTTTAAACAAAATTAACATTACTGATTTTAATTATTTTCCCCCTTAAAGTAATAGCAAATGACAAAGATATAATTCAAATCAAATTTTTCTTTTGTTTTTTTTTCTGCTTCTGGGATTTCCTTTAATTGGCCTGAGACTAAAGCTTTTAGGTGTTTTTTTCGTCTTCTCAGCATTAACTTCAAAAGAAACAATACATTTTCTTTACAGATAATGTAAATAAATGTAGTAAATGTAAGCACTGTAATATTGGCACTTCTTTACACTGACTGTAAATATCAGTAAATGTAAACAAATGCTTTGATAAAAAGTGTAAACTTGAGCCGTAGTAATTTAACATTTAAAAAAAAAAAATTTTAATTTGATCATAAATGAGATATCAAACTCAGTTGCTTGGCATGTCCATGCCTGTTCTCATAAACCGAGGCCTCTTGTATCTCAGGTGATGGCATGACATGATCATGTGACAGCATGAATAAAGTTTATGTGGCCCATGCAATTGTCATTCTAACAGGGTGTGGGGTGTTGTGGGGGGGAGCTCAAAGAAACATGAAACAAAAACAAGCCAATGGTAGCAGAGACCAAGCATACCGCTTTCATGTATGGACCGCTGAAGCGCTTCCGCGAGCTCCCTATCCGCCATCTCTTCGGGGCGGTTTTCCTCACGTCCTTCAGGCCCGTAGGCCAGCCGGGCGCATTCAGGCAACTCGGCCTCGGACAAGAAGCGAGTCTCAGTGCCCGTTGTGCCGATGAGAAGCACGCTTTTCTTCAGGTCGATTGAGCACTATTGAGAAAAGTTAGCTTCAGGGTTAGATTTTGCATCCTAAAATCGGGGATCGAGAGAGGCGAAGACAGGTGGTTCGTACCTGGTGTCTCTTGAGCATGTCCAGGCCGAGCAGCATGTCCATCGGCTGGTCCTCCAAAATGGAGAAAGAGCAGGGAAGAAAGTCCCCTTCAATCTGGACCTGAGCTGCATGTACACAAGCGACACATCATGCATGTGAGCACGTGACGCAGTACTGTACCCTCTTTCTCATCGAAGGACTCCACCCAAAAACACCCACCCAAATGAACCCTGCCGATGATCTTTTGCGTGCCGACGCCCTTTGCGATGCCTGCCCAGCGGCGATCTACTAATCGCATGATGTTGCAGCGGTCCGCACAGGCTTGGCTCATGATGGTCATTTGGGCGCCTGAGAGCAAAACAAAAGACACCTTGTTGAAAATATAAAGATACATAAGATGAATTCTAATTGTACACTACAGGGTAGGGCTCAATGATTTCAGGAAAAAATGGAATGGCGACTTTTCCGACAGATATTGCGTTACAATTAACAATTTTCTTCAAATTACTCTAAAAATGCAAGGACACCTGAGAGGCTGTTAGTGGAAGGCAGTCCTTTTTCAAGGTTTTAAACTGGTTCAATAAAGCAAGACCTACTGCTTGTCATCACGCGTGCATGGAAATAATGTTTTGTAATTACGTTTTTAAGTTTAGGTTGAACAGTGTATGTGAAAATATTTTTTTAACCAAAAATGTTTTACATTTATATTAATGTACATGTTCTTTGCACGTAAACGTGAGATTATATGTAAATCTTTTTTCAACATTTCTGTCAGAGACTTAACTGCTTCAAATGGAAATGGAGGGTTTCGTGATGTGGTCTGAAATTCATATCATGGTATGAATTGAATTTCTTGACAGTAATGTTGACTGTAAACGTGTAAAAACATATATATTTCTGGATGTGTAATTCTAATGTGAAAGGTTTCCATGTCAACGTGTATGATTTTTCTTTTTATGTCATTAAATCAATCCGACAAATAAAGAACATAGTCCCTTCTCGAAGCTAAAATTAAAAAAGAAAAGATTTAGAATCTGTTAGAGTACAGTATCATTCCTCTCTTCTTAGTTAGATTTGATTGTTAAAGTATCATTCATTCTCCTCTGTGTTATTCCTCTCTTCTTAAGGTGTCGGTTCTCTCTGTTAACAATCACCTTTGGTACCCCCTGACCCCCACTACTTTAGGACCCCTCCAGAGGACATGCCAACATCAAAAGAAGAAATGTTATCTTTAGTGTCTATGTTGCAGCTATCAAGGGACAGCGCCTTACTATGAGTACTATTGATCTCGGTTTCTTTCCTGAACATCTGTTCGCACACTTAAAACAACGTATGTAGTGTAAATGTTATCTTCTTCCTCCTTGGTTGATTAAGTGTCTCCTGTTGTTCCCCTCCACCTTGGGTCGGTCCCTGATTGTTGTTAAGCCCCCCTGGGAAGACCTCTTATCTTAGGATGTATGCACAGCGGGGGTTCTGGAACTTGCCATCACACCAAATGGTGGGTAGTGGTGGTCTGGTCTCACCTCACCACTCCCACCTTCTTCCAACCATACCGGGTCAGAAGGCATGGTACTTTCTTTGTTTCTGGGATTTGCATGAGAGGCATACCTCCCCGCCTCTCATTATCATATTGTCTCTATATAATCTCATGTATGTGTTTCTTCTACGCTTCCTGATTGAAATCTGGACCCCTCAGGAGCCCGAATCGATTTGTAAGCTGCAGAAAATAAAATTAAAACCCTTCGAAGTAACTGTTCATCGCCTCCAGCCTTTATTTGGATTACCAACATTCTCCTCATCCGAAAGACAACAAACACGCGGGGAAGAGGAGGCCGCTCTGACCCCAACAAATCCTTTTGAGACCTGTTATTGTGTAGATCTAAAACTTGGTCCAATAGGTTACTTTGTGGTGCAAATAACACGTTTGCTTGTAAATGACTGACTAATTCAGGAAAGCTCGTTTTTATACCCACTCATGGCAAAAATGGATGAAATCCTTTAGACTTTGACCAAACAAGAATTACCTGAGTCCACAAAAGCTTTCACAGGGTGCCCGTTGACTTTGCAGTTAATGTAGAGCATAACAACCTGCCCGAAGCTTTCTGGGGCCTCCTCCATTGCAATCGTCATATTTTCTTCAACATTGTGCTGCCTGGAATGTGCACAGATTCAAGTGTTGAGCGAAGATAAAAACAGACTATAACCTGCTTCTGCCCATTCGTATTTGTTTTCTTGACATTGACAATGGGTAAATAAAAATTTGAGTAAACCTGATATCCTCCTCGATCTTTGCCTGCGCTTCCAAATCGAAAGGATCGGCAGTCAGCAGTCGGATTCGCTCTTGCTCCCGCTTAGCTCGATCCTGTTGTTGCTCCAGCAGCACTTTGGTGAAACGCTCTGAAAACAGAACATACACACCAACATCAGCTGATGGCATACACAGTAGAACACAGCAGGTCGTGATGCAGTAAGGCAGGGGCCGATATTACACTGACAGGTTGAGAACCGTGAGCAAAAATATCACAGTATCACTGTGTTAAAATGACAGCTCTTAATGTCCTTTTTTGAAATGTTCAGGAAAATAAAAGCATATTATTTTCCACTGAACACAATCAATTTGATTTTTAAACAATAATATAATATTAAGAAATGTTTACTATAGTAAACTAAACCAAAACAATAAATATGAACATTCTTTTCCTCTTAATTCTTATTAGTAAGCCACAATGTCCCATGACTGGTGAATGTGGTGGTGGTTTGTTGTGGTTATGTTTAGTTTAGAACAGACCCGTGAGGCTACTCACACTGGATACACCGTGTTCCAAGTCAGAGCGCCGAGAGTGCGGTCTGTCACTCCTTTTTGGAGCACTCTGAATAACCAAACTGCACATTTGAGCAACGCTCTGAGTTTCTGAACGACTGGAGTGAAGCATTGCACGTTCTATCATATTTAACACCGAGTCATAAATGTGATAACGGCCTGGAGAGTAGTAATAGTTTTTTTTTTGAACAAGCTTTAAATAAAATAATGTGTACACCATTTGCTTTTGAGCAGCTAAGAGAAGTTTCCGTCATGTGGCTTCGTCCCTAATTGCTGAAAACAGTTAGGGCTCACTGTATGTCATAACAGCAGTTTTATCTACCAAGATCTCCGCTCAGCAAAGCCTCAGCAAGCGGTGGGTTTCGCTCTTTCAGGAGGGAGAGTTCATGTGGATTGGACAGGAGCATCTGCTGGAGTAAGGCGGGGTCGTCAAGCCCCTGAGAAGAGGAGCCGCGAAAGGCCGGGAGGTTAAGGTTGGAGGGTTGCGCACTGCGCTGCGGCTGCTGCTGAGGTGGTGGTAGTTGTTGCTGCTGCGGCTGGTGTTGCTGCTGCGGCTGGTGTTGCTGCTGGCTGCTGCTGCTGCAGCGGCGGTGCGGCCTGTTGTTGCCGCGGCCTGATGATACTATGGGAAGCGTTTGAAGTCGATGCGCCAGGGACTGCGATGGAACGAAAGTCGATATGGGGCAGACCTACAAGGTGAAGAGGAGGAAAGGTTAGTAGGTTAACGAGATTTGAAAACAACAAAGGCTTGATTACCAAAAAGATAACAAGAATAAAAACATAAGGGGTCCTCAGTTTTTATTCCAGCCACAGCGGCATGACCCAAATTTGTACACACGTAATTGGGAATGCCCCATAGTCTGCTAAACTACACTAATGCAAAGTACCGGTACATTTTTTGGCAAGGATGTGAGTTAAACCATTCCACACGACAACTTGCGGTAAGAAAGGGTCGCACAGCATCACAGACTAACGACGGCAGTCTGGTTGCAAGTCTGCTCATATTTGGAAGCATTGACTTAGCAGCAGGGTGATGTCGTGCATGAGCAAAAATCCCACCAAGACGACATTAAGGTATAGTTCAAGCTAAGCAGGGAGCAGTGTCTTCTTAGACACGTCAGTCTAAAAGCTGAGACACCACATTTGAGAGACACACTGAGACACCACATTTATGAAGCAATCCTCATGTCAATACACATAAAATCGTCAGCCAAAATAGCACGAAATCACTCCACCAGCTCCTCTCCTATTGGAGGCGCTTTTGGTTCAGTATAAATTAACATATTCTCATTCATTCTCACTTTGATTTGCTCTTGTGGTCTGTCTCCACCTTTTCAGTCATGGATTACATGACATGTACTCACCTGGGAAGGCAGGCTGAGGGGGTGGTGGCCTTCTATCGGCTTGCCTGAGGACCACCACGTCTCCATCCTTCACACCATAGGTCCCCAAGGCACGAGTTGGGTCATTTAGGGGCTGCTCTCCATAGGAGATCTTAAAAGAGAATAAGAAAAAGATTGTAAACACACAGCAACCAACCACAACAGTATAACCACCGTTAACATCTACTAAGTTGTATGGAAAACGTTTAATATTGTGGTTGTGCAGGGGCTCATAGTGTGGAACTGCACGCACCATACACACACTCGCTCTTGGAGCTAAAAGAGGCAACCGCAATATTAGAAGCAGCTCTTGGGATGATGCAATCCAATTGTACATGGCTCTAGTCTAAACCATTGTGCAACCACAATAATCAACTGAGATGGCGCAACTTGAGACAACCGGGCGTCCTCAGTTTTCGACGGTACCCACATATGTTTCAAATCACTTCGAGTGCAACCGTATATAGGGCTTGCAATAGTAGAACACAGTTCCATGTTTACAGATTGCTACAAGGAAAAGTATCTTTTTGCTCTTTTTTTTTTTAAACACACACACACACACACAAAACCGCGACCCTCATGAAGATAAGCGGTTTCAGATAATGAATGGGGGGATGTTACGAAGTGCCCCCCCCCCAAAAGAAAATCATGTTTGAAAATGCCTTACTTGATTAAATAAAGATAAGCAGTCTGCTTTCATAAAACGGTACAGAAACCACAGAATATTCACTGTAGAGAGGCTGAAATCACAGGATTTTGATCATGGCTGTAAATGACTCATTGAATTATCAAAATAATTGACAATTAATCGATTGTGACTCCTATTGGGCAATATCTGAATTTGCACATTCAAATTTAATAGTTTGTCTATTTGGTGACCGTGCTCTGGTTTACAGGCTTAAGGTTATTCACCAGTTACTAAGGACTGGAATAGGGTAGTTTGTGTCTCTCCGCCAATACTTTCTATTAAAGTACAGTACTGTAATTATATGGAGCACTACTTTTTACTTCAAGACGATCAATATTTTATTTCAAAGTAACAGTATTTTTCTCCCCCAAACGTTTCCTTCATATCCCTTTATTTTAATGGCAAACATTAAACCTCAGACCCACAAATAGGCCACCTGTTTATAACGCCGTATCGTGATTGTGTTGTTAAACCGTTAGCCTTCAGCAGCAGATCTGCGCTAGTCTGACGTGATCCCACGAAAAATCGTTTAAACGACGTGATCCCCCCCCCCCCCCCACACATGTGTGAATGACACCCAATTGAGCACGTATTGTTACTAACGCTTCATAACAAATGGCCTATAGTTGGCGAATTTCAACGCTGCCTGGTTCCCAAAACGCAAGCTAAAGTATGATTCATGCTAGCAGAGCCGGTAGGGCTAACTAGCCAAATGCTATGCTAGCTCGGCGTCTGGAGCTAAACAGCTCGTCGCCGCCGGGTGTCCTTACCTGAATTTCCCCCGCCGGGATTCCCGACTCGAGTTCACAAAGTGCCACAAAGTCTCTCAGTTCCAGCTCCGGGGACACATCGAGGGCGAATGTGGTTTCTGGGCGATCCCTCGGCGCGCAGAAAACGGTGACCAGCATCGCTTAATTTTGGAAGCAGAATCGGTTGGCAAACCGCTGCAACATAAAGGCACTCACTGCATTTCCTTTACTCAGACATGCGAACGCCGCATGCTCATACTGGATTTTGGTCACTATCATGCGTATTTCACGCCGCGAGGCCGTCAAATGAAATGCGTGGAGCTAAAATAAAGGTAACGAGTGTTGTCCACTTACTCAAAGGCGTGTGATGTGACAGCAAATCATTCAAAAACTCCAACATCAAGAAATGTTCTAATATTCGCCCAGCGATGCCGTACCTCGCCCAGCTGGTTTTTACGACATGTCGTATGACGAGGTCTGCAGTCGTAACCATTTCCAAGCTCCATTCCTACCTATGACAGACTATATTATCATGTCATAAGATGAAGATAGTACATTTACATGACGTATAGGAAATATGTTCAAGGAATAACATGCACATTATTATTTTTCACATATTTGATCTCAGAAAGAATTTAAACGTATTTTGTTTTTATTATTCATTAATGACGCACAGAAGTTTGACTAACTCGAAATGTTACACGCGGGAAGAAATGAAGCAGACTGATGAGCACCAATTTTAATCTTGCAATGGAATGCCAAATACCAACAAACAACTAAGAGTGAAACTGACAAGAGCACCTCAGTATACAATAAAAAGAATATGACAAAATAAAATATTTACTGGTATGTAATACAAATATTTAATAAACAGCTCAGAGAAGCTGATAACAACTTTTGATCACTTATGGCGGCAAATGAAATGACTTTAGAGGGGAAAACTGAAGTATGGCCTGGATGAGGCCGCGTGTATCATTACATGATCAGCAAATGTGTCTTGCATCATTTAGGCGCCTGATTAGTTCATGAAAAATCATTTGATTTTCATTAATAAAAATGTATTCACACCATCCCATGATATCATTAGCTAATTGATTTATTGTTAATACAATCAAGGATAGGGGTAAAAGCTTTAAGTCACTTAAGGGTATTGTCATGGTTTTGCTCTGTCTGTGTTTTTTTTTGGTGGGGTTTTTTCAGCACCAGCTGGAGTGGAGCGCGTGCCTCTTCAGCAGGTGCACCTCTGCCTTGTTACAATAAGGCCTGCCATGTATTTAAGGACTGCCAAGCTGCCTAGTCTCTTGTCGGATTACTGACCTTGCTCTCTGTTCATGCTCAAGTGAAATGTTCTCGACCTTTTGCCTATGTTCATAGTCGCTCTTGTTTCGCTAGATTCTTGTTCAGTAAATATTTTGAGTCATGCAATCTGCTTTTGTGCTAAAACCAGGTAGTGACGGCAGTTCATATTCCATATATCCATAATTTCTTGTCAGTGTTCGCAGATCTAGCCTGAAGCACTTTTGTGGTGGCAACCTTGCAACGATTAATCAAGAGTGCGTGGTGGTTTCCATCGGCCCACATGCAAAGTACCGTGTCATCTTCTTACCGGCAGAAATGGTAGCATAATTTCCGTTCCTTTGCTGCAGATAGATAAAGATGAAAAACAGACAAAGGTTAAAACATGATTAAATTTCTCAAATGAATGTACATGTTTTTTTCCTATCTGAGTTGGTGCCTTTACAGATGTGAAATATTAATTACTATTTTGTTTTTTCGAGGTTCATTTATTGTATTGCTATCATTTATTGTTTGTAAAATATATGTGATAAAATAATCAAACAAACACTTTGGTATTGATTGTTTTAATTGAATTAAACTCAATAAATTACTTCACCCATAGTTTGAAATATGCAGACTATATAAGTTAAATTACGATACTGGAAAAAAAAATTGGCATTATTGTGTCCATCTTTTTCATTCAAAAAGGAATGGCATGCATTGTATTAAATCATACATAAGTCAAAAATATATATATTTTTGATATATATTTCAAGTTTAATTCTCAGAACTTAATTTCTGTTTATCTCTCAGAACCCACATAATGCAATGCGTCGGTGTCGTACAGGAAGTGATATTCATGAAGTGAGAGACATGTGGCTCACATAAGTAATTCATAACGGTGATTCCCTCTCACGGAGCTTATTTCTTTGTGATATCAAGCAAATACAAAACATGGTTCTTCTCAGAGTGCTCCTCCTGAGTCTGACCTTTAACAAATTCCTTGCTGATTCGGATACATTCTCTTGTCCAGAAGGTAAATTTATATTTTAGTCAAGCTTTCTCATGTTACTTTTTGTTACTCATACGAGACATGATGATGACTGTTGTTTTCTTCTAATCCAAACTGAAGGCCAACTGATTAAAATGCATGGTGTAAGTCTAAAATACTGTGCGGCATGTCCTGAAGGATACCACCAGCCTGCAAAGAATTATTCCAAACAGTGCAAAGCGTGCACAAAGTGTAATGAAGGTATGTCACATTGTGAGTGCTTTCTTGACATTGACTCTCATTGAAATACGCATCCATCCATTTTCTAATCCTCTTATCTTTCATTGAAATATGTGGTTTTCAAATTTCCACCTGAATTGAAGCGAAATAATGTTTTTGTCTCAGAGTCGGGAAGTGAGGTGACAGAGAAATGCACAAAGAAGACGGATACGAAATGTCAGTGCCGTAAAGGATTTGTTCCGGTGGAACCTGATTCTGCTACTTGCGAATGCGGCATTGGATTCGGGCTACACTATGGAGGTAAAGGAGGAAGCAAAGCATGACCGAATGCAACCTTACAGTAGTATTAATATTGTCTGATCTAACAAAATAACACCAAATAAAAAGATCACCAAAATGTCGAAATAATTATGACTTTGTCTCAAATTTACTCACAATTTTAGTTGGTCAGTGAGCCTGTTTTATGGAATGTAAAGCATTTGTTCTATTGCATATGGCAACAATTAGGGACACAGCTGCCTTGGCTGTAACTGTACCATCTGCAATCAAGTGGAAAAGCATTTAATTGTTCTGCCTGTCACCATACCTCGCGAGCGTGGATAGATATCGAAAGATACATTATTTCTCGTAAAGAATTCTGAGTTGGTGAAATTGGGTCGTTTCCTGAGGGACACCTTGGGCCCTAATTTTGTGCCCAGCGCAAGTCTAGTTCAAGGCGTGGTCCCACTGTGGGGATGGACGGAATTTTCTTTCTTTCGGTACAGTATATTTGCAGACGACCGGAGTTAGAAACGTTTGCGCCGTTGTGAGCGTGAACACAGCCGACTTGCTTCCCAGCCAATAGAAACTGTTCCTCTCATTCCTTTTAAATTCAGAGCAGTAACGCTTGGCTGGAGTCCATGCAGGAGATTTAACGTGTGCAAAGTATGTTGACAAGGAACTGCAAGAAGATTTCCACTTGAAAATGATGTTAAGTTGGTCAGGGTGATCACAGATCACCGCTATGGAGTGGGCAATTGGAGACTGCCTTCCACCCCAGTCGTTCCTCTCTGTGTGTGACCCTCCCCAATAGCTGTGCCCTGACCAGCAGGGTGAGTTAAAAAATATCCATCCATCTTCTAGTCATGCAGCTGTGAAAAGTGTGCCCGATTAAGCACGCACTAAATGGCATCAGGGGAATTGGCATGGCTTCACTGTCATTCCTCATCATCCCTTCATGAGAATGATACTTTTTAGAAGTGTATCTTATTTACCGCTCCTAAGGAGGATGATTACTGACTTACAAGCGACTCCGCAACTTGTATAGTCGCATCAGTAGCCAGCCAAAGCTCGTTGCTAAATAGCTGGTGCCGCATAAGGAGCATTGAGCTAACTGAGCCTCGACCTGGTGTGTTGTTCCATTTGAACGCAAGTGCGTCCAGCCTAGGGAACCGTCTTGGTGGTTGATTCTTAGTTTTGCTCATCAATGGTTTTTGATGATCCGCAAAATGCCAATTTTGTCTCACAGCCTGTGATGAGAAACTGCTTATTTCGAGCTTTGCCTTGTAAGAGGTTCCAGACCCCAAATGTTTGAGAAGCCCTGGCATATTGTGTCTTTTTTTTCTTCCAGAATGCTCAAAATGTGAGGATGGCTTCTTCAACAGTAATCCCAACAGCCGTTGCATTAAATGGAAGGAGTAAGCCACAGTATTCTTTTGAAAAAAATGTTCAAATTAAATACAACACCAACATCAAAAGCATTATAATAAATTACCTCTCTTCACCTCTCTTCATCCATATAAGGTGTAAATCCGGCGTGAACACCAGCGGAAGCAGCACCTCTGACGTCATCTGCAACGCCGAGCCAACGCGCCACTCACACAACTCCCCCACATCAAACCACACCGTTTCTGTCATCACACCCTGGCATGAGCGGGACCAAAGTCATGACAGCACTCGGCATGAGACAACCACCACCATCACCACCACGGCAGTGTATGATGTGCCATCTCAGTACCAAGTGCAGCCGACCCCTCCTTCAAACTCCACTAACCACCATATTGGTATGCTCCTTTTGAATTTAAGACACTTAGTGACATTTCTTGTCTTGATTGTACATTTCTTCTTCAGGTATGGCCTTTGTCATCCTTGGAATAGTTGCATTGCTTCTTCTCAGTGCTGCTGCCTGTAAAGTAGGGGTTACTACTTGTGTGAGGAGTCGGATGGCAATGCAAAGTATGTCATTTATTTTCTTGGGCAATACAATGTGCATAATGTGAAAGAAGTCAATTACAATGCATTGTCCAGCTGGGGTTATTTTGACTGTTAATGGCACTACTTGCAAGCTGTGTTGACCGAGTGACCTTGAAAAATACTAAAAATACAAATACAAAAAATTACAAAAGTTTTCCACCAAACGAGAATACTTTTGAAAAAACCCCCCCACATAATCTATTGCAGTTTTATCTCGCTATTTTGACCCGCTTTCTTGGAGAAAAACACAGATCAAGGCAGCGTATAATCAGCAACACTGTATTTGTGTTGCTGATTTGTTTTGAAGGGTTGGAACCGCGTGGGGGAGTTCATAATGGCTTTATGGAGGCTTAAATCCCTCCAAAAATATAATAAAATAAACATTTTTAGAAATATATTTTTTGAAAATCAATATAAAATGCCTACGTTGCATAAATTCACCTATTGCAGGAGTCAGGGGTGGGGGGCCTTGAAATGCACAGTATCACCAATAATTTACACACACACACACACACACACACACACACACACACACACACACACACACACACACACACACACACACACACACACACACACACACACACACACACACACACACACACACACACACACACACACACACACACACACACACACACACACACACACACACACACACAGAAAACTATTTCCTTATTCTGATTATTTCTATCAGGCGATTCGCTGTACCGCAGACCCGTTGAAGAAATCGGCGATGGCACTCACTCCCACCTGAAACCGAAGGAGCCTTAAAAAAACAGTTCATATGACCTTCTTTTTTGGTCTTATGGTGAGAATCACCTGAGATGTCTGCATGTTGTGTCCAACCTCACTCAACTGCTCCCATGTCTATTAAAGTTGCTGCAGTTTCTTCTGTTTTACTCAAAGTTTTTGTTGAGTTTTTTTTTATTTAATAGATAACACTGTCATCAATGTATTTTCAGTAACATGTGGGCTTTCTCTGAGTGACATCAAATGTGTTTTTTCGGCTTTGCAAAATGTTAACGCTCATGCATGTTTTTTCACCATTACCTCGCGTAGTAAATGTGAGGAGTTTATGACGAGTCTGCCTTAACCCTTATCTGTTCTCTAAATGAAAGACTTGAAAATTCAGATCAGATAAACTGCTTATATAAACTGCTTCACCATAAAGATGTGCACAAAGTAAGCATGTGCTGGGTTCCTGTGTGGCTGAAGTTGTTGGGCTTCAAAGAAATACTCAGCAGTTTGTGGGCTGCAGCTGTGTCGGGTTAGAATGTCGCTTCTTTCAAGTACAGAAACTTTGCTGAAACAAAACTGCGTGCCTAATAAACACTAAACACACACTCAAACTGTTTTATTGCTCTACTTTAGTGTGTTGTACTATACTGTACAATACTATACTGTAATATATTATGTTATACTGGAACATACATACCATACTTCTGTGTGCTGTACTATACTATGCTATATTATACTATACTACACTATACTAATGCCTGTTAAGACATACCTGTATTTTGTCACGTACCTGTAATTATACTTTGCATGTTTGTCAAATACAGTACTATATATTATTTTCAAAAGACCCTGCTTGCTGATAGACCATAACAGGGTCAAAAAGCACATTTACATCCATATAGGCACTTTCCCCATATGTAATTGCATTTTAAATTGAACAGACTGTCCTACTACAAGGTGTTTCTTCACAGATGAACTGATCATAGTTTGGAGTTTAGGCTTTTTGTTGATTAAAAAAAAGATGTCCTTTTCCACTCTGACAACTAGGTCTTAATCTCTTGCCTGAAAGCGGCCAGCTAAGACCCCTCCCACAGCCACCATAAAAACTTCCCGCAGAAGTGGACCGCTGTCCATAATGGTCTGTCTTTGCTGCTCCTTAGCAGCTCTTTATGCTTTGTGCATTTGGATTGTTAAATACGCCGCAGGGGCAATCTGTTCTGATTCACGGACAACTTTTATGAATGGGAGATGCTGCAAACTGTGCCCTCCAGGTAAGACGTTCTGTAAAAAGAACTGGAAACATTTTCTTCACAGCTGAATTGATGCCTTCAAAATGAACACAAAAGTCTGATTTCATTCATTTCTAATTCAAAGGGCAATATCTGGAGGGGTTCTGCACAGAAACAACAGAAACCGTCTGCCGCCCATGCCCTGACAACTTCTTCTCTCAACAGTATAATGCCTTTAACAAATGTATGTCATGTCAGTCGTGCCAAGGGGCCCACAGAGGTAAGAAATTATCCAGAAAATGATGCCAGCCAAGTAGAAGACGATAAACAAAGCAGAATAGAATGATTTGTGAAGAAAACAACAGGACATGGGGACAAAACATCTCACAGGAAGTGGTTGCATTTATTGTCTCTGGACAGAATATGAAGAGAAATGCTCCTCAACCACAAACGCCAAGTGTTTGTGTCACCCTGGTTTCTTGTGTTCGGATGACGCGTGCTCACACTGTGTGGAAAATATGTGTGATGTTGGCGAGAAGGCGGTGAAGACAGGTAAGACTGATGATTTGTGCTTGAAATGAAAAAGCCCATTTTGAAATGATATATACATATACTGTATATGAAGTCACATTTATTTGGGGGATCCATTCCGGACACACCTGCAGTACATGAAAGAATGCAATGTAAAGAGACTGGATACAGAAATTTAAAAAAATATATAGTTATACCCCTCCCACATTCATTAAATTGTACTTATGCTTATTAAAATGCATTCCTAGCAGCTCTTCTGATTCTCTCTCGACTACACTCGACTATTCTATGACATCACAGTGAGGTTCTCCAAATAAGGGTGAAAGTGTGCTTACTGCAAGCTATTTATTCATCACTCCCAGTTGATGTTTGGTGTATAACTGGCAAATGAAACAAAAGACGAATCAAGTCAAATTTATTTATACAGCCCTTCATCACAAAAAGTCTCGAAAGGCTTCACATGCCCACAGTTGACAAATATTAACGATATCCCCTAACACAGGGGTCACCAACCTTTTTGAGAGTGAGAGCTACTTCATGTGTACTGATTGTGTGAAGGGCTACCAAATTGATAACATCTGTACAAATTACATTTAATAATATTAGAATGTGTTATTTTTAATACTTGATGATTTATTTACATTTTCAGACTCTGATCATCTTAAAGATGTCTCACAATACTGCCAGTGTTTGCATTTTTAAATCATAATTTCTACGAGCAAATCACAATCCTAGCACTGGCGGGCGATCTGTGTGGTCCTCACGGGCTACCGAGTGCCCGCGGGCACCACGTTGGTGACCCCTGCCCTAACACAATACTGTGCCATACAATGTTAGTTAGAATGAAATGTCCATTTCACAAGATCAAAGCATTTCGTATTTAAACACGAAAAATGTTGAATGAAAGTCTGATAGCTTAACGCTAACATATAATGCAAAATAATGAGAATTTCCTCGCGTAAATTAGCATTGATGTGACTGTAATTTTAAACGTACGTGCTACTTTAACATGTACTGAAGCAGCATCTAAAATCGAACCAAATCATACAGTACATTACTCGCAGACCTTTTTTTTCCCCCTCTGGGCCATGGAAGCGAGTACAGTTACTGCAATTTAGCAGAGGACCTCTTTATCCTCTTCTTCTTTTTTCTTAATTACACTGCATCTCCATTCAGTCGAGCGGATTGCTACTCAGCAAGTAGCAGCATAATACAGTGCCACACTGAAGCCACTGAACGTTGAATTTGGTCTTGGCTTTTATATTTCAAAACCAGAAAAATACAACCGCGATGGTACAGAAAGAATGAAAAATGAGCTGTGATAAAGTGGGGATTCACTGAACAACAATCGAATGCGCAAATCTTCGTGATCTGCTGTAGGGCCAAAGCAGTACAAGTGCCAGCCATGCCGTGATGATGAATATTTGGACGTGAAAATGAATATCTGCAGGCCACGGCTACAGTAAGAAAAATGACTAGCTAAAACAACATACCGTGCATGACCGAATGACAGTAAGAAGTATGTTTCTTGGTCAACAGGTGCAGCAAGGAAGGACTTGTGGTGCAGTTTCCGGGAAACAAAACCCATAATGCAGTTTGCCGGAGACATGGTATGTGAATGCAAAATCAGTCTTGGTCTTGGACAACTTTGGCGTGCGTCATTTGTATGCCAGATTTATGACTCTTGATTTCTTTTTTCTCAAAGACAAGTCAATACTAACACGACGGACACAAAAGTACTTCACCTAAGGATTCAAAATGTTGTTTCTGAACTTCAGACTATAAATTACTGAGTACTTGTAGCCACTTGTTTTCACGTTTTTTCCCCCCAACATGGTGAAACTAGCCACTTTTGAGGGGGCAGTCCTGTCTTGTTGATGTTTGCAATAATGGGTGTCAAAAATGCATTTTCAGCTGAAGTATGACTTGATTCCTCACCAGAAAGAGATGTTTATATGATCCTTGGCATCGGATGTGCTGTGCTGGTTGTAATTCTTCTTGTGACCTTGTCTCACATCGGTACGAGTGTTACAAAGAAATGTAGAGCAGGTAAGTTTATGGTCATTTGATATGTTAAAATGCTCAACCATCCAACCCAACATATGATTTGTTAGTTCATTTAGAAGCTTGGATTTGGTTCCCACATTAAGTGGGGTACACACACACTGATATTTTACAATGTTACAATTTTCAACATAATTTTTTTTTTTTACATCTCATCTCATTTTTTTGACATTGTACTTTGTAAACAGATTTTAACTTCTTTCCTGATTTCCCCCATCTTTACCGCTTTTTAACATTTCAAACCATTTTTACCACCTCAACAGTTTTGTCCAGTTTTGAGCATCAGTAGCAATTTTTATTATTGTGATAGATTTTTTTTTTACACCTATGGCACTTTTTAACATTTTACTTTTGAATATCTTGACTGTTTTTTAACATTGTGCGGATTTTTAAAAAATGGCCTTAATTTTATACGATTTTTAACATCTTTACCATTTTTTTCATAATTTGAATTTTACAGTATGTTGGGTTATTTTTAAAGCAGAATGTACAAAATGTACAATCGTAGATAAACCTCATATTAAGCAACAATGCACAAGCAATCGAGTGAAACAGGCAGCACATAAAACAAAGAACTTATCAAGCTAAACAAAAGCAGAAAAAGAAAACAAATTCATTATCACAATGATAATAATAAGTAAGTCCAATGAAATATCACCCATTGATAGGATCCACAATTAGTACTCGGTCTTAACACAACTTCACTCAAACTGGCAAGATGTCCCATTTCAAGTGAAATCCAGTCTGAGTGTCCAAAAGCTTACAGGTCCTTCAATGCCGCTAATTTTCAAAGAAGCTGGTGTCACATTTTGATTTGAGGAGTCGAGGGAGATTTCCAACAGGACAAGATGAGGTTACACCACACAGGCAGAGCAGTCTGTAGCCATACTGCAGTGAGAGAGTAGAGACATCACCTAAAATAAATAACCACTTAGAAAAAGGTGCATTCTGCTTTATTATCAGTTTCTCAAACTGGGTTTTTTTGTGTGCCTGTTTAGTCAAAGGTGAGTTTTATCTCCATGACATTATTATTTGTTACTTTACTTTTTTTTGGTGTGTGCAAACCATGCATATATCCAGACTGGGGTTGATTTTGGTGTGGCGCTCAATGACTTGCACCTCCTGTTTCCCATTTTTGCAGCCTAATATGAATTGACTGTTATTGTATAACCTGAGGGTGGCCCGGTAGTCCAGTGGTTAGCACGTTGGGTTCACAGTGCAGAGGTACCGGGTTCAATTCCAGCCCTCCCTGTGTGGAGTTTGCATGTTCTCCCCGGGCCTGCGAGGGTTTTCTACGGGTCCTCCGGTTTCCTCCCACATTCCAAAAACATGCATGGCAGGCTGATTGAACACTCCAAATTCTCCCTAGGTGTTAGTGTGAGCGCGAATGGTTGTTTGTTTCTGTGTGCCCTGCGATTGGCTGGCAACCGGTTCAAGGTGTCCCCCGTCTACTGCCCGAAGACAGCCAGGATAGGCTCCAGCACCCCCCCTCAACCCTAGTGAGGATAAAGCGGTTCGGAAGATTAATGAATGATACATGCCATTTACATATTTTGCTCACTTCGATTGTCATTAAATAATGCATTAAGTCTTTGGAACTTAACTGTAATCAAACTACTCTATAAGCTATAGTAACACGTTAGATTACTCGTTCCAAAAAATCAGAAAACAATTTCCTTATTCTGGATGTTTCTATCAGGCGATTCGCTGTACCGCAGGCCCGTTCAAGAAATCGGTGATGGCACTCACTGCAACCTGAATCCAAAGAAGCCTTAATCACCTGTACAGTATCACGGCACATGTTCATATTACCTTCTTTTTTGATATTATAGTGAGAATGACCTGAGATGTTCGCATGTCGTGTCCAACTTACTGAATGCATATTAAAGTTGCTACAGTTTCTTCTACTAGTCTCAAAGTTTTTGTTGAGTGTTTTAAAAAAAATAGATAACAGTGTCCAACCTCACTCAACTGCTCCTATGTATATTAAAGTTGCTGCAGTTTCTTCTGTTTTTCTCAAAATTTTTGTTGAGTTTAAAAAAAAATAGATAACAGTGTCATCAAGGTGTTTTCAGCAACGTGTGGGCTCGGGGAATTCTCTGTGTGACATCAAATGTGGTTTTTCCGCTTTGCAAAATGTTAACGCTCATGCATGTTTTTTCACTGTAACCTCACTCCGAAAATGTGAGGAGTCTATGACGAGCCTGCCTTAACCCTTATCTGTTCTCTAAATGAAAGACTTGGAAATTCAAATGCTGTATACGTGATGAGGAATGAGCGTGGGATTTTCAGTGTCTGCCTTTTATGTTGAATGGAAAATATCTAACAGTACATGCATGTTTTGGACATACATTTGTCGGACATAAAATGGAGAGCAAATTATCAGAGTCCAGTGTTTTATAAATATCTGGAAAAGTTAGTAAGTGAAATTTGTTCTGCACCTGATTGACGACACTATAAATTCAATTCAACCAATGCAAAAAAAATGTTTCTTAAATAAACTGCCTCACCATAAAGATGTGTAAAAAGTAAGCATGTGCGGGGATTCTTTTTGTGGGTGAATTCGTTGGGCTTCAAAGAAATCTTCAGCAGGTTGTGGGCTGCAGCTGCGTCGGGTTAGAATGTCGCTTCTTTCGTGTCCAGTAACTTTGCTGGAACAAAAATACGTGCTGAACAAACAAACAAAAAAAGTACACACAAGTGGAGTGTTGTGTGTAATGGTCTGTCTTCACCCCTCCTTTTCAGCTCTTTATGCTTTGTGCGTTTCAATTCAATTAAAAAAAATGGATTTCCTTTTCCAGTCCGAC
Organism: Hippocampus mohnikei; assembly: GCA_026261675.1. Taxonomy (NCBI): domain Eukaryota; kingdom Metazoa; phylum Chordata; class Actinopteri; order Syngnathiformes; family Syngnathidae; genus Hippocampus; species Hippocampus mohnikei. The sequence goes on along the minus strand of JAKGUB010000334.1, from coordinate 15,545,819 downwards.
AACTTGGTCTTAATCTCTTGTCACATAGTGGGCAGCTAAGACCCCTCCCACAGCCACCATAAAAACCTCACGAATAAGGGGTCCGCTGTCCATAATGGTCTGTCTTCACTGCTCCTTAGCAGCCCTTCATGCTTTGTGCATTCGGATTGTTAAATACACCGCAGGCACAATCTGTTCTGATTCAAGGACAACTTTTATGAACGGGAGATGCTGCAAACTGTGCCCCCCAGGTAAGACGTTCTGTAAAAAAACTTGAAACATTTTCTTCACAGCTGAATCGATGCCTTCAAAATGAACACAAAAGTCTGATTTAATCCATTTCTAATTGAAAGGGCAATATCTGGAGGGGTTCTGCACAGAAACAACAGAAACCGTCTGTCGCCCATGTCCTGACAACGTCTTTAACCTTTAACAAAAGTATGCCATGTCAGTCGTGCCAAGGTGCTCACAAGAGGTAAGAATTTATTGAGTGATACAAACCAGGTAGAAGACAATCAACAAAACACCATACAATACGGAATTTATGAAGAAAACAACAGCACATGGGGACAAGACAGATCTCAACGGAAGTGGTTGGATTGTTTTGACTTTCGACAAAATACAAAGAGAAATGTTCCCCAACCTCACACTCGAAATGTTCGTGTCGCCCTGATTTCCTGTGTTGAGACGATGCATGATCGGCATGTGTGGAAAATAAATAACACTGACGTTCTGAGCTTAAAAGAAAATAAATGTCCATTGTATGGCCCATTTTGAAATGGTAAATACAGCGAATCCCCTTTCATCTCAAGGATTTATTCCAGGCCCACCTGCGACAGATAAAAGACGATATTAAGAGTCTTTGTAAAAAAATATATGCATTTCTTAACATACTTTTAGCCATTCCACATGCTCTAATCACATTCAAACTTATTAAAACATATTTTAAAGCATTGTTACAGACTGAATTCTGCTGAATTTTTCAAATCATCACCATTGGGAAGGTGATGATTCATTCATCGTCACCTCGACTCCTCTACGAGCAGGAGAGGAGGGGACCAGACACAGGGGAAGAGGGAGTAAAACAGGTCTACATGTAGTTTAACTCGATGCAAAAAAATAAAAATACTGTCGGTCTTAAATTGAGATTCAAACATTTCTACTGATACGGTGGCTCTAATTTCTACGGGCAGGGCGTTTCAGAGCACTGGAGTCGGAATAGAGAATGCTTGAGAACCTGTGGACTTAAAGGGTCTCTTTTAAATGAGCCACAACCACCCCTAGCCACCCCTGTGGGGTCAATTCAGAGTTAGGATTTTGTTTCTATGACAACTGGGGGCAGGTGGGTGGTAGAGTGGGAAACTAAGACGTTCCCAGATCTTGACGTTGACAGATCTTTGCCCAGTCCAGCTGCCAAGTCATAGGCAAAGAAACTTTGTGTTGCGGGGGTTGTGTAATGGCGATCAGAAATACTTCTATGTCATAATTCAGCAAAATTGTGACAATATGTGGCCTTCCTTTGCAGTGAATGGGAAAACAGATTAATTCACGATTACACAGAGAAAGCCTGCGCGGGCTTTCTCTGGGTGGTCTGGTTTCCTCCCACATTCCAAAAACAGGGCAGGTTAATGGAACACTCTAAATTGTCCCTAAGTGTGAGTGTGAGTGAAGATGGTTGTTGGTCTATGTGTGCCCTGCGATTCGCTGGCAACCAGTTCAGGGTATCACCCGCCTACTGCCCTAAGACAGCTGGGATAGGCTCCAGCACACCTTACGACTCTTGTCAAGATAAGGGGATCAGAAAATGGATGGATGGATGGATGGATGGATGGATGGATGGATGGAAAAGGAAATTAAAGTTATTTTTTCATTCATATACTACTTTCTTTGATAAAAATGCTACTTTTTCTGAAAATGCGTGTTTATTCACGTTTTTGTAATGTTAAACGTGATGTGGTGTAGTAACGGGTGGATTATTATTATTATTATTATTATTATTATTATTATTATTATTATTATTATTATTATTATTATTATTATTATGTATTTATTTTGCTGTGGTAAATTGTTTGAAAGGCGGCTGCAATGAGCCTGGCCCTGGTGCTTCCTTCCTCCGCCTGCAGCGGCGCTGGCTCATCCCCTGACGGTGCCCCAGACGGATGATCACATGACGGTCTGGCTGCCTCCCATTTCTCCGCCCTTCTTCCACTCCTGAGCTGGAAAAGCCCAACCAAACATCTAACAGGGAGGGAAGAGGACAACCACTACGGACTTCCCAAGATGCTGGCGTTAATAAACCGGCTTCTAGACTGGTTCAAGTCCCTCTTTTGGAAGGAGGAGATGGAGCTGACTCTGGTGGGCCTCCAGTATTCGGGAAAAACGACGTTCGTCAACGTAATCGCCGTAAGTCTCCACCTGCGAGCTACGGCTAACTAGCCTAATGCTAATAGCATTAACGCTAATAATGGGAGAACGATGACTCGGAAGAAATCGTTGTTGTAATCTTCGACTCCGCGGGTGAAAGAGCACATTATATTACCCCGTTGCGGTACTACCATAATTAAAAATGAAATTATATGCAAAGAAAAACGTCTCATTGCTTGCTAGGAGTTGAATGAGTTAGGCTGGCTAGCAGCATAAAGCTGTTTGGCTTTGAGATGAGTATGGTGCTATAAAAAAATATAAAACGACACATTTTCATTAAAACCCCCCAATATATTCTATACTACAAAGTGTGTACATTAAAAGCAGTGCTGTACATATATTTTAATAAAAGTATTACATTTTCTAGATTAAAATAATTATATTACGAGATTAAAGTTATCTGTTTTCAACTAACAATTTGCATATTTTTGAGTCATCGTTGATATTTGAAGTCGTAATTTTATGAGAAAACCAATTCACAAGGAATTCATTCTCTAATTTTATATTTTCCAGATTGTTGTCTAACGAGAATAGTTGTGTCTTCTTAAAAACAAATATATTTTTTCAAAGCCATAATGTTATAAAATGAAAATTTTCAGATTAATTTGTAATGTTTGGACAGTAACTGTTTATTTTTTAGGGAAATGCATAGCTTTGAGTAATGTTTTTTAATAATCCCATGTTTTTTTAGAACAAACATTTTTATTAATTGAATGTGGAATTTTACTAGAATAAAGTTAGTTTCTCATATATGTTCAAGGTTGAAGTCGTAATTTATTAGAAAAAAGTCCTTTAAATTCAAGATTAGTTGTATTTTTTGAATGTCGAGTATATTTTTGCTTAACTGTCATATTTTAAGAGTAGTCAATTTCTAGATTAGTAATGAGAATAGTCCCATATTTTTTCCACATTTTTTTGAAAACCTGCTTCATTTTTTTAGATTGTAGTCATATTATAATAAGAAAGATTTATATTTTTTAGTAGTCCTGTATTTTCAAGTAAATGTTTCATCTATTTAAGAAAAAAGTCACATCTTTTCAAGATTGAAATTAGTCATATATTTGACAAATTGTTTAATTTTGAGATTAAATATATGGTTTCATCTCCTGTATTTTCAAGACTAAAGTCAGCATCATACAAGAATAAAGTGATATTTTCAAGAAAAAAATATTTTCAGTCCACGCATCATAATTTAAAATAAAGAAGACATTTTATACTTTGCAAAGAAAAAAGTCAGAATTTAAGAGAATACTTAAATCAATAATTTTATGGGAGAAAAGTAATATTTCTAAGAAAAAATATATTTTGCAAAAATAATTGTACACTTAAATTGTAGTAGTGTGTTAACAAAACCTAGTTGTAAGTGGCAGGAAAGAAACAATTAATTTATATTTTACATGATGCACGCACAGCCTATTATTGCTGAATGCATCCACTTCCCACTGTTGGAATTTTCTGTGATAGCTCAATCATTTTCACAGTCAGGGCCTGTTTTATTGTAATGTAGTGTTAATTTAATTTATTATACTCATTATAATACTGCATGGGGAAATCCAATTTACCCTCTGCTGTGTATATATTTAAAAAAAAAAGTAAAGATGAGAACCTTTTCATCCAAGTCATGTGAAATACCTTAACCCTAAAATGGTTGGTTAGATTGGGGTACTGTTCCACCCTGCAAGTGCTTGTGGGACTTCCTCCAGTCACAAGACCGCTGCATTCATTTCCACTTACTTGTGTCAGGTGACCACGTGTGGTGGTCATGTGCTGTTTGTGTGTGGTTGTAATATGTCTGTTTGAACACTAGATGTCGTGCTCACGCAGAGCAAAAGAATCGAATGAGCCATTTCTGTGTTCGCAACACAAGAGTGATACACTTAAAACTGTAGCAGGAACAAATTAGAGCAATTTATAAAAGTACTTCCAACACCTAAAATAATTTATTTTCAGTGTAATAGCACAAGTCCCATCGAACATAGATGGATGATCACTTAATTAATTTGACTCATAGTCAGTAGAGAATTTGTCTCCAATTTATCCATGTCTCCTTTCAGTCAGGCCATTTCAGCGAAGACATGATTCCCACAGTTGGCTTCAATATGAGGAAGGTCACCAAAGGAAATGTCACCATCAAGGTCTGTGTTTCCAGCTTCCTGCTTTTTGCAAACATTAATATTTTGTTGTTTACCAAGAGGAAGTCGTATAGAATGGCAAACACATTTTCTCTGCAGATTTGGGACATCGGAGGGCAGCCGCGGTTTCGGAGCATGTGGGAGCGCTACTGTCGGGGCGTCAACGCCATTGTGTAAGTGCAGTACTGTACTTAGGGAGGTCACCCTGTGATTCAGACAGCACCACTTTATGGGGCACTTCTGTTCAGGAGTCTGTTTTGTTTTAGTCGTCAAGGAGACAGATAACCGGTATTTTTAGTAAAAATTCAACTGTTGCTGTCAAAATTCAAAATAAAACAAAACAAACCAAAAAAATCTACTTTTAAGTCCTGGTTGAAATGCCATTAAGCATTTTTAAAAAATAATCTAGACAATAGTTTTAACTTCGTTTTAAAAACTCCAACAAAGTGCAGGGAGCTCCCAGGTTGATGGGTATGGCTTAAGTTAAATGGAAACCCGAACAAGTAAATAGCTTCTAAAACTTTCCTCCTGGAAATAAAGTTATGCCCAATTTCAATAATACCAAAATGTAAACATTTCACTTAATTGTTTTGTTTCACACAAAAACAAAAAGTGCATGGAGTTGAGTGTCAGTAGCATCTCTAAAAACTTTAATTGGAAAAAAAAGTAATGGTTCTGTGAAGGTTTGCTTTGAAGAATCAACCCACAGCCTTTCATAATTTTGCATCTGTAAATTGTGAATTTCTCCATTGTGAGACAAAGGTTTTCTTCTCTTATCTTATAACCTTGATTCAGGTTAGGAGAGGGCTACTGTACTACGTGAGCCATGCCACTCCGACTATGAGTTAGTAAATTGCTGGTGTCAGGTAGAATTCTCGTAACTCCAAAAGGAGACCAGGTCTCCCTTTGGAGACGCCAGCGACTTTGTGTAGGAACTTTGTAACTGTCATATCCATGTAAAAATAACGAATATCCGTGTAATATAAGGAAAGACAATAATAAAACACTCAGTTGTATCTGTAATAATGACAAAAGTGTGATGCAACAATGAAATTAGAAAAAAAAAAAGCCTTACCGGATGGCTCCAGTTGAACATTCATAGCTTTTTTTAAATGGTGTTCATAATTCACTCTATTAATGGAATAATCTTTTTTGATGATCCTGGCAGACATATTCTACTATCTATGGTGGTATATAATTTTTTTGTTTGAATGTAAAGGACCTACCGTAAACGTCAGTTAGGTGTTCTGAAACCAGGTGAGGGTTTCAGAAGCTGAAATGAACTGTCCTGTTCCGTGGTGGTCATTTCCAGATACATGGTGGATGCAGCAGATCGAGATAAGGTGGAGGCGTCAAGGAACGAGCTTCATAATCTATTAGACAAACCTCAGTTGCAAGGGATCCCCGTGAGTATTCCTTTTTACACCGGCCCCTCATACTAGACTCTGACGACCTGTTCCACTAAGCGTTGCTCGTCTGTCTCTATAGGTTTTGGTGCTGGGGAACAAAAGAGACCTACCCACAGCTTTGGATGAAAAACAGCTTATTGAGAAAATGTAAGTCCACACTTCAGGGCACAACTGTGGTTTATAAAAGAGTTCTGCCTCAACTTGGCAAAAATTTCAAGCATAAAAATCTGGTTTTCTGCATTTGTTTTTAAGCAGGATACATATTTTCGTGTTTTTGTCCCAACAAGTCCTTTTCCTTTTGTAGGAATCTGGCAGCCATTCAAGATAGGGAAATATGCTGCTACTCTGTGTCTTGCAAAGAAAAAGACAACATTGGTGAGTTGAGGAAAAAAAAAAGTCCCATCTTTCAAAATAATGCAATACTTTAGAATGTTTCTTTTCTGTGTACATTCAGACATCACCCTTCAGTGGCTCATTCAGCACTCAAAGTCCCGGAGGAGCTGAAAACAATGAGGGGGGAGATGTTGATGCCAGCTGTTTGCCATGTAACCGTCATGCCACGTCGGCTTTGTCCTTAACTCACCAGATGCACTCTTCTGCTTTTTTCTCTTTTTCCATTTGTACCACCACCATCACCCACAAACTTTGGGAATGCACTACCCCAAAATGTAATCCTGGTACCAAATGAATGACATGTAATTGGCATTATTTGTCCTGTAAATTTGTACGATGTGACTTATGATAATGTATTGGTTTAAATGGTAAAGCAGCATTTTTTTTTTTTTGCTAATCCCTCCTTGTATATTATTTGTGATAATTATGCAGTCAAGCAGGTCTGTACGAATAGTATCCAGCTTGTATGATTTTTAACAGCAGTTGCGCGTATGAATATGTGATTCTATTTAAAGTCTGAATGATCAAAAACAACGTCTGCTGCAGGGTTGTTTTGTATACTGTAGTCTGCGTTGTAAGTAAGCCTCCGAGCAATCGTTTTTGCGCCATGAGAGTGGTGAAATTTAAAGTGCCTTGCGCAACATGGCATGCGAAGTGTATTAATTAAAGGCCTGCTTTTTTAATATATGAACTAAACTCTTGTTTTATTTTCTTGTTAAAGTGTGGTATGGCTAATTTGAGGGTAGGAGACGTTTGGTCCTTGGCCAAGCTTGTTTCTTTAATTTGGCCCACTGAGTGTACACATTACCAAGAGCCTTGTCATATTTCTTGCTTTCATTTAGAACCCACTAAAAGTGGTCCAAAAATATATTTTTATGTTTATCAAATATACCATATGGTCACTATATTTATTTTGAAGGATAAAAGAAGAAAAAAAAATGTTATTTTATAAGCGGTTCATTTATTCTATATAAAGGATTGAAACTGTTTTGCATCTGATCAAAAATGGCTGCTTCGGAAATGGACTGCCAGGGTCATACAGCTTAATATTAATCAAAATGCTTATTACACTGAGAACAAATATTTCAGTAAGCACTTTCCCATATGATCATTTTTTAATAGATAGTACAAATAAAAATAATCTGAGTCACAATTACAATGACAAATAAAAAAATATTTTGGGGGGTACAAAGGTTGTACAGTAGTGTTATGAGAATAAAGTGGTATCCCCACTAACAAGTTATGTTTACAAGAACAAAGATGTATATTGTTGATAATAATCACAATTTTATATTTAAATCAAAGTTTGAACGAAGAAAGTCACATATTAACCTGTGAGTGAATTTTAAAAAGTAGTTTATTCCCAATAATATGCCTTCTATTCTAAAAAATACACTATTATGCACAAAAGAACGGGACTGCTCTATATTGCAAGTCTTTTATTTTGGGGTTGCTTTATTGCCTCTCTCTCTCTCTCTCTCTCTCTCTCTCTCTCTCTCTCTCTCTCTCTCTCTCTCTCTCTCTCTCTCTCTCTCTCTCTCTCTCTCTCTCTCTCTCTCTCTCTCTCTCTCTCTCTCTCTCTATATATATATATACACTGTATAAGGTAGGAAGGTGTAATTGTTTTTTTTTAATCATCACTCGCCGTTCCTCATATGTCGGTCAGCTTCTTAATTTATTGCCAATTCTTAGGATGACCCCAAAGCTAAGGAAAGTAGACCCCATAGTTCCCGGATGTAGATGGAACGCAGCGTGTTTTACGTCTGTCACGCATTGAGGTGTTTCCTATTGGCTCGCATGTTATAGACGCGTCAGCAGTGTCGCGAAACAGCACAAGCTCGTGATTGACAGCTTTTAGGGACAATCAGTTAACGAAAGTGGGTAACGTCATATCATGAATTCCAATCACTGGCCAGGATCTTGGGAGGGGCTGGTTTGTTGACAGGAAGCGTGTGCATCAGGACACTCCCACAAACTGCTGTGACACAAGTAAAGTCCAAGATATCGCTTTCGTTTAGTGCACGCAGGTGTACGCACATAAAGTATGCGTTTTTATAGCGAGCCGCAGCAAAGATGCAATGGCGGTCAATAGTAGTCGGTCTGGTCCTGTTGAGACTGTCTGTCAGCTTATGGCTAGCCTTCGGACTTGGAGCTTACGTTAGCTTGGGCACCAGCCACACCGACGCCGGCGCCGAGGAGCCCTCGACCGGGGAGAGGAAAGGGAACGACTCGTGGTCCAAACGGATAAGCGGCTACAAACATGAGGAGACCACCGAGACCTGTGCCGTGGTGGCGGGCGAGTCTTCGAAGAGGCCCTATATGAGCTTCTTCGACGGCAACAAGGATGATTACGCCCGCAGATACAGCTTCTTCCCGGGAACCCTGAAAATCACCATGAAGGAGAAGGCCAGAGAAATGTTCTACTTCGGCTATGACAACTACATGAAATATGCGTTCCCCAAAGACGAACTCAACCCAATTGATTGCGAGGGCAGGGGTCCTGACGTACACAACCCGTAAGTTGTCATGTCATGTCCATGTCAGGTCATTTTGGTGTTGGCAGACAACGCCTAACATCTAATAGGCGTCGATAAAACTCGGGAATAATAAAGACCCCTCCACTTTTGACTGAACGTTGTATAATATTATGACAACGGTGGAATTACTAAATCACGATCAATGTATTAATTTCATGCACCGTAAGGTATCAAAACAAGTACAGAGGGACTGTCCTCCGAGACAAGTTTTTCCTACGGGAGACCTAATAAAAAGTCAAATCAAATCAAAAGTAGCCAACCCGATGCTCGGTTATTAATTACACCAACCGACCTCGAGCCATCGACCAATTACCGGATTAGTGACTTTCTTGCATGTTCTGAAAATCACGCATGTTCGCCCTCTTCTCTTGCCAAAAGTAACTTAGGATCGCGACGCAAATGACTACACGCTGGTGAATAAAATTGATGAATGGACATTTCATATGTCAGATCCGTACATTATTTGTCAGTGATTGTTTAATGACTGTTTTTGTCTTGAATTACAGCTCTAACATCAACATCAATGACGTTCTGGGAAACTACTCGCTAACGCTCGTTGATGCCTTAGACACCCTACTGGTATGCCATTCATGTGGTCTCTTAATCTGCAGTCCAGGCAGAAGTGTCTGGACTGTTTTCTTGGGAATTTGATGGATACCTTCTAGCGCAAGATCTCATTCGGAGTTAATTCCTCAGGTGCTAGGAAATGTCACAGAGTTCCAGCGGGCCGTCCAGCTGGTTATCGACACCGTATCGTTTGACAAGGATTCAACGGTGCAGGTTTTTGAGGCCAACATCAGGTACCCGCTGCAAAACTACAAGGACAATATTACACATTTTGTTTCATGAATACCTCTGGTGTTCATTGATATACAGTACTGCAGATACCTTTTGCTGCAGTATTAATTGATCCAGCTGAGCAATCTGCAACACAATGTAGTTTTTGGTCAATGTATCCTTTCTATGAATAGCTATTATTTTGCCAACATGATCGTTAACCATTTTTCATTGGACTTTATTATGGAAAATGTACTTGTTAATTACTTACACTAGGCTGCACACGATTACTTGAAGAAGTCAAAACATTTCATGCCAAAAATAGTCGAAACAAAATCTTTGCCTCAAAACTTCACAGTAATCATTTTTCCACATGGACTGCAAGCTCACAAACAACTCCCTCTGGAAATAAGTTGGTGCAGTGGTGGAGAGCCTGGAGGCAAGACTACATAAAAGACAGAGACTGTCCATACTTTGCTGTCATTTCATACTTCAAAATTAAAATACCAAAGTACAAAGGGTCTACTGCAAATCAGAACTAAATACAACACATCCTTAATCACCAAGACAGATTTATCAAGTTATGAGCTGATTTAATTGCGCCTATCACCCCTAGTTTGAACATATTGTAATGCCCCTGCAAGAATTTAGGCGTGGACACAGCCACTACTTTCAGGGACACTTTCAGTTCTTTTATTGAACAACTGATAACAAAATAATGATGGAATTGTGGGGGAAAAAAGCATAATATACCTCCTTGAATGATTATTATCGGTCTTGTTTGCTGAAGGATTTTAGGCAGTCTCATCTCGGCTCACATTCTGCTCACGGACTCCAAGCATCCATTTGGAAGGGTGAAGTTTGAGGACTATGACAACCAGTTGCTGCGTTTGGCACACGACCTGGCCGTGCGTCTGTTGCCCGCCTTTGAGAACACCAGCACAGGTATCCCTTACCCCAGGGTGAGTTCAACACATCTCCGATTGTCACATTCAGTTGCCCTTATTTCTCATTATTTTTCCTTTTTTCCCCGAATGCAGGTGAATCTAAAATCCGGAGTCCCTTCCGGCAGTATTAACGAGACGTGTACTGCAGGAGCTGGATCGCTGCTTGTGGAGTTTGGAATTCTGAGCCGGTTGACAGGAGATTCCACATTTGAAGCTATGGCTCGACAAGCTGTCAGAGCCCTCTGGAAGCTGAGGAACAACGAAACTGGTCTGCTAGGTAGAGGACAGCAATCATCATATTTTTTTTTTTGAGGAGGCATTTCACCGAACCCAACCGGGTGCCAGTGGTGCCTTTTTTAGGGGGTAGATTGGAATGGAATACAATTTATCGTAATTTTTGCAGGAATAATGAAAAGTATAAGCATGTATCTTGCTAGCTACCTGTGTTTACAGCATCCCCAAAATATCCAGCAAGGTGGATTAGTTTATGTTCATTGATCAAAAATAGTATTTTTGATAAGGTTTGTAGATTGCTGCATTCGTTGAATAAGAGTAAAATACTTAAGTCCAAAATTAAAAAAGAAGGGGAAAAAAAAGATTGCTTCCTGTCCTAACGTACATGTTTGTGTGAAGATATATGTGGGTTAGAAACATTCCTTGCGTCCGTGTTGAAGAACACTCACACATATTTTGTTGTATACTTGTTCTAAAACTTGCCAACCACTTCAAACCATCACATCGATTTTTCCCATTGCACTTTTTTTCAAAATTATTAATTATTATTACAATTAAGTATTATTTTTGTGGACACATTAACACAGCCAATCATGTTTTTAAAAAATTGAGATTTTCGAGTCACACATTGACTTGTCACATTCTTATTCATTTTTCTAATCAGGCAATATTGTCAACATCCAAACGGGCCACTGGGTGGGGAAGCAGAGCGGTCTGGGCGCCGGTATGGACTCCTTCTATGAGTATCTGCTCAAGTCTTACATTCTGTTCGGTGAGGAGGAGGACTACACCATGTTTCAAGCCGCATACGCGAGCATCCAGAACCACCTGAGGCGAGGGTGAGGACCCTCAGTTTACAACACAGTTGTAACCCTCCGGTTAGCTATATTGCAATTGCGTTCTTTACATTCCAATAGGCGAGAATCATGCAACGAAGGAGAAGGTGACCCGCCCATGTACGTCAACGTCAACATGATGAGCGGCAAGATCATGAACACATGGATTGACTCCCTGCAGGCCTTCTTTCCCGGGCTGCAGGTCAGCGTGTGTACACACAAAAACACTTTTTTTTTGTGATACAAGTCTAAAGAAAACTATTTTGGCTCAAATGTCTTTTTTTTAGGTGCTAAATGGTGATGTGGAAAACGCCATTTGCCTCCATGCCTTCTACTATGCCATCTGGAAGCGCTTTGGGGCTTTGCCAGAGAGATACAACTGGCAGCGGCAAGCTCCCGATGTCCTTTTTTACCCGCTCAGACCTGAGCTCGTGGAGTCCACCTATTTGCTCTACCAGGTGACCCGCCATCTGACATAATTACATATTTACACATAATTACATATATATGTATATATATATGTGTGTGTGTGTATATTTATATATATATATATATGTATGTGTATGTGTATGTATGTATGTATGTATGTATGTATGTATGTATATTCATTGTCATTATCACTGATGTTCCTTTGCAGGCGACCAAAAATCCTTTCTACTTACACGTTGGAATGGACATTCTTCAGAGCCTTGAAAAAAATACCAAAGTCAGGTGTGTGCCTTGCAGTTATGCCCCACTCTTTAATTGTCACGGGATTGATGTGATCTGCGTGATTTGCAGATGCGGCTATGCCACCCTCCATCACGTTGTTCACAAATCCAAAGAGGATCGCATGGAGAGTTTCTTCCTCAGCGAGACCTGCAAATACCTTTATCTGGTACGAGCTGTCGCTCACAATTCCATCCATTTAAAACCCTATTGAATTATTTCCTTTGTTCTTGTTTTTGAATTGCAGCTGTTTGATGAGGACAACCCGCTTCACAAATCGAGTAACAAATACATCTTCACCACCGAGGGTCACTTGATGCCCGTCGACAAGCGCTTCCGGGAGAAAGGGTCGAGCGGCAAGTGTCCGCGTGAAGTCGACGAGCCGTTGCAGACGACGACAACTGAGCAACCCTCTCTGAACACCAGTAATGTAAGGATCGGCATCTTGGTTGTTGTTGTTTTTATTTTTATGACAATTAGCTCGTAACACATTGCAAAGAATGCAAAATCAATTTGGATCGGAACCATAATCAGCCCTAATTCTATCTCGGTCCTCTTCCCGCGCAGTGCATCCGCATTCCCGAGGCGCGACGCTATACGCTGCCCTTGAAGAGCGTCTACATGAGGCAGATCGATCAAATGGTAGGGCTGGTCTGAGTCCTACTTGCCCAGGTGCACTCAAACTACCACGTGAATGGAGAGCTTTCCACAGGAACATGATTTCACATTTTTTCTTAGTTTCGGTCTGTCAGTCACTTATGAAGTGTTTCAAGAGAGTGTGTGTGTGTGTGTGTGTGTGTGTGTGTGTGTGTGTGTGTGTGTGTGTGTGTGTGTGTGTGTGTGCACACTTCTTCTAACACATGAAGCATTCAGTGCCTGTTTGGACTTTACCACAAGTGCTGTATCCCTGTTTTAAATTGTGCGTGCTTCTGTTGTCAAGTCTTGCTTTTTCATTTCCTGGGTATAATAATGTATAGAATCAAATGCAAGCATATATATTTTGACCACTGTTTTAGAAGTGCCTTCAGTCTTTTTTTTTTTTTTGTGTTATTCCGCAAGAGACCACCCACAGATGTTTACAGCTCATTCAAGCCATAGATTTTTATGTGAACATTTTCTAACATGCTTTTTTTTCCTGATTTCTGAGGACTATTGTAATTGCTTCATACCTGCTATAATTGTCTCAGGGTGTAAAGAAGAACAAATTGATGAACAATCTCACAAAATGATGTCTTAGTTATTGCCTCTGAGGCCATAAGGTATTATTATTATTTTTTCTTTTTAAGTGGCACATTTTCATGTGTTTATTTGCCAAGTAAACTTGCTGCACAGGAACCAGAGCACAGTTGAGTGTGTATGTTATTTTGCGGGTCTGCAGTTGGATTATTTGAAGGCCGAGCCAAGAAACTCAAACCTGAAATGTAGACGTTTGCTTCAAACCCTAATTTGAAACGCTAACCGTGAGTTTGAAAGCCACATTTGAAACCCTTACCTGGACTTGAAACCCTAACTTAAAAGCCTACTCTTAGACGCAAATACTATTTTGAAACCTGAACCCAGGCTAGCCACTCTTATCCGTCTGAAACCTGAAACTCTAATTTGAAACCCTGAACCTGAAACCCAATTTGGATTCCCTTCCTTTCAACCAGCATTTCAATTGAGTGGTCAAAATCAAATCGATTAATCGACAACTGTCACAATGATCAAATAAATCAACAACTATTTTCACAATGAAGTAATCGTTAAGAACTATTGTTAACTTAAAATGATCAAAATACTCTTCATTTCATCCTCTCAGCAGTAATACGGTCCCCTCCAAAAGTAGTGGAATGGCAAGATAAATTCCTTTTGTCTTTGTTGTACACTGAAGACATCTGGGTTTCCGATGAAAAGATGAATTACGGACAAAAGTTCACAATTACAGATTTTATTTCATCGTATTTACATCCGGATGTATTCAACAAATTAGGACTCAGCAAGCTAATGCCAAATAAAAATGTACCCCAAATCATCGATGATGTAGTAATTGAATGGATCGGCCACTTCAAATCATTCACTAGCCACGGCTCTTATTTCAAAACCATCATTTTGAAACTCTACCCTTGGCTTCAAACCCTACTTTGAAAGCCCCAACATATGTTTGAAAGCCAGCCTTAAAGCCTCGTTTGAAACTCTAATCACTCTTTCTCAAGCCCTGATTTAAAGCCCTAAGAAAAAAAAAATCCATCGATTTCCTTGAGATATTTAGGAGGCCCCAAGCAATTACTCGGACTTGCCTATATGCTCATCCAACCACTGGCCTCGCACACAAAAAAAAAGCATTCCCAGCTCAGAAGGTTGAACAGCAGTTCTAACTTTGCTGTCTTTATTTCTTCTCTCATTAAAATCAAGAAATAAATAAATAAACGATGATGGTCACATAGTGTTCTCTACAGAAGCTTTAATATCGTGGTCGGGCTTTACACAGTAATGTCTGCATGAGACTGTTTAGCATTCGTTGGGTTTGCAGACGTTAAAAAAGAAAAACATCTATGCCATAGTTATCCAAAGACATTATTAGTCTAACAGAGGTTGAAGTGCATATGTGCATCTCAGCAAGAAACGTTTATTTGGATGTCTGCTACATGTTGCATAGCCTCCCAGGGCAAATTAGCTCCTCAAAAAACCCATCGGGAGCGAATTATGATGGTTAATAGTTTCTGTTCTGTCCGCAGAAGTGAAAGATAAGACTTCTTCCATGCGATTTGATGGGACGGTTTGATGTCCTCAGTAGATGATGCACACTGTATTAGTACACAATTCTGGAGTGGAAAAACAAAAAATCTGAGGTTAGAGGGGGGAAAATATGATGTAAAATCTGGTGCGATTTCAGGCTTGAAAACCTAATTGGAATCCCTTAACCTGACTTGAAACTCTAAACTTGAAACTTTTCCATTCAAACCCTTGTTTGAAACCTAAGCCTGAAAAATACAGTACTTTTAAACCCTACCTAAATACCATTTTGGAACTCTGATCGGACTCACATGTGTGAAGATCCTTCAGAAGAGGCCGCAGTCTTTCAGGTTTTCTTTTATGATGATGTCGGTGACGGCGTCAAACACAAACTTGACGTTCTCCGTGTCGGTGGCACAGGTCATGTGTGAGTAGATCTCCTTGATGTCTCGGCGCATGTTCAGGTCCAAGAACTGCACTTTGATGTAGTTACCGGCATCCTCATAGGTGTTGGGACCTTCAGGGGGCGACATAGAGGCACACTATAAGTGACGGTTGTCACAAGTACTTGTGTTTAAAAAAACAAATTTTTTTAATGTAGAAATACTAATTCTACTTTTGTATTTAAGTAAAGGTGAAACTCTACAGACTGTGAAGTGTACTTGAAGACAAAGGTTCAATGTGTATCACATATGAAAACTCTACTTCAATACAGTAACTAAGTATTTTTACTTGACTAAGGCCTTACCGTCATAGTCGGGGAAGCACATGCTTAGGTGAGCCTTCTTGATCTTCTCGACGAACACGTCCTTCTTGTTCAAGAAGAGGACGATGGAGGTGGTGGCGAAATAGCGATGGTTGCAAATGCTGTTGAACAGGTGCAGGCTCTCGTGCATTCGGTTCTGTGGAGAAAATGGACTGCCAGGGCGGAAGCCTGTGTGGTGCAGGGTGCTATTCTACTTAATTCTTTTTTGCTTGAATTAAAACAAAAAAATCCAATCGGATTTAGCATTTGTTTCTATATATCGATCCAATTAGGCTCACATGTGAGCTGGACCCTCCCCAAGCTGACCTTTGACAAGAGAAGTGGGATCCGACTGACTACCATTTACTCACAAGGCTAATGCATCCATCGATCTCATTTCTACAGTACTGTATAGTGTTTGTCCTTATTCGACTTATGGGTAAATGGACCCTAACTCCAAACCTTTGCTCCTCAGCGCGTATGGCCTAAACCCCACGCGAAAACCTCATTAGAGTCATGGGTCAATGGAGCCTAGCCCAGTTCACTTTTGGAGCACAAAGTGAAGTCCATCCTGGATTCGTCGTCAGCCAATCCCAGGGCACATATAGACAAACAAGTACCGGTATTCACACACGCAATCTAACCTACGGATGAAAAAAAGTCCAACAAAGTTAATTTAATTGTTTGCGTATACACATACTGATAATCAGACCGGACTTGAGTATTTTCCCTCCTTCTGATCAACATCATTCAAGGGCCTATTATCGGATCTCCAATCAGGGCTGGTAATCGTAACTGTTAAGTTTGTTCAATATTTGTAATGGCAAGCTTATCCTGATGGCAGATTTACCCCAAACTTCAGGGATGATATTAGAGACTTGCGGTTATTAGTTTCATGTGTGTGAGGTACTTTTTATCTTGCTAACACTTGCAGATTTTTTTCCTCGTCATGAGTGGGGTCCCCCTCCATTGGTTAGGATCTTAAAAAAAAGTTGGGACGTGTATCTACTGCTTTGAATGTCAAGCTGTCCAAGCGTCTCACCACTTCGTCGTCCTCTACCAGCACCATGTCGTAGGCGCTCAAAGCAGCGATAAAGATGATGCAGGTGACCCCTTCGAAGCAGTGGATCCACTTCTTCCTCTCCGACCTCTGACCGCCAACGTCGAACATCCTGCGTAAGAGGCCCAGAAACCGAAATAAAAACATAGTACTTCTGACCATTGATATTTACAGTATACCACTATAATATGTCAGTGTGTTCGCCATATTGGATGTGGCAGATCTGCCCTAGTACCCAGAGAAGGTACAGGTCTCCAGAGAAGGTTGTAGTCTGGGTTCCAGTCCCAAGGGAAGTTTCTAATTTGGAGAGCTGCTTTGAGGAGCAAGACATTATTTTGTCCCTCAAAAATATTCTAGTCCAGAGAGAAGTCTCGGGAGAAGCTTATTGTTAAAAGAGACTGGGGGCGGGTTTATTTACTGTTTATAATGTCTGTGCTTTCAAAACTCTTGAGCGTTCCTTCCTCGCACCTGAAATTGAGATCTTTGAAGGAGAACTGGGTCTCGATGATGCCGGTGGTCTTCACCCTGGATCGCAGCACATCCTGCTCAGTGGGCACATAACCCGGTTGGATCAGACGCTCCAAGTCATTCAGGTAGCTAAGAGAGAGAGATGGGGGCTGATTGTTTTGTTTGTTTGTCTTTTTATTACTTTCAGTTCAGTTTTGGAACAAGGCATACTTACTATCCGGCCGAGTCGTTGAGTTGGTATTCGGAGGCCCGGTCGAAGCTTGCCTGGATGCCCGAGTCCTTCCACAGGCGCAGGATAATGTCAGACAGCTCCTTCGGCATGGTGCCCTCCTCGATGGTATCCGCCAGATGCATCAGTTTTCTGGCGTCGTCCTGGGAAAAAAAAAAACATAGCAAGAGAAAACATGGTCAACACGATGCAACACACTCACACTCACGGTGCGGTTACGGCTCATTTTTCTACCACCTGCTGATCTGGGTGGCCATAGTTGATGCTGAACGTGGTCATTGCTTTGACGATTGCCATGATGGACTGCAGGGTGTTGCTGTAGATGATGGAGATGAACTCCAGGCACTCTTCAAGAGAGTAGCCATCTTGGTGGATAATTCTGCAGATGAAAAAAAAAAAAAAAAAAAAGGATGGTTTGGACTGCATCTGTCAATCTGTCAATTTACCAGTCAATTCATTAGGTACGCCTTTACAATTATCCCAAATCTGTTGGAAATCTGCAAAAACGAAAATAGTCGACCACCTATGCAAATTTTCCATGCATTTTTATGCTTTTATGATGGACATGTCCAACCAATTTTGTGTTGATCAGTGAAACTGTGAAACTTTCACGGAGTGAGGTTTTAGGTGTTGAGGTTTGCGGTCATGTTTGGGACATCCTATTTTTACTCAGTGGTGTCCCCCACCTCAAACGTTTGACAAAGGTTTTGATGTCGAATAACTAAAAGATGAGAAAAAAATTCCCGCTGCGATAGAGGAACAAATTGCAACCAATCATTGCCGAGATCTCATGACCAGGTGCACCGAAATCAAATGTCCGCTGACTAATTCTACCATGTGGAAAAGTGAAAATTCTTACTTCATCTGTTTGACAATTGTGCTTTTCCCTGATTCGCCAGCACCTACGCGAGACAAACATAATTCTTGTCAAAAAGAGCAGAAGGCAAAACGCTTCTGTGCAAGTTTATAATGATGAGCTCATGGTATTCATATGGAGGATGCCGATGGCTCTTAATGCTTCTTATAGAACATCTAATCTGCTCCAATGCTGATGACAGGGCAAAGCGACAGCTCGTGTCCCTGACCTACATCGCCGCTGACTGTAATACAATTGAAGGACTCCATCTCTTATATGGAATTGTCTGTCTTGTTGTTTCAAAATTATTTTGACGTCAACAGAGTGATGAAAAGCAAAAGTGTCTTGAGATCAACGCCCACACATATTTAATTCAACTGAGTGACTTTTTTTCCCCACTCCTTTGAGCTTGTAACATAATTTGTGTTTTTTATATGTACATTGTCATGAACATTTGAATTATTTTTTCATGTATTTATTATTAATCGTCATACTGTAGTCAGAAATCCAAAATGTACCGGTAAATGTCATAAAATTGTTTACTTTGTTTTTTGACCAAAAGCATCGCCATTGAAAACGCTTGAAAACAAGTTCAATGTTAAGGGCACAAATGTTGGCTGTATTTCTTCTTTTATCACTTTCTATTGTTTTATTTCATATCCCCCATTTGAAGCATTAGGATTAGTTTGACTTTGTTTCCAGAGAAATTTATGATAATGGGGATTTTTTTTTTTAAACATTTGTTTTATTATATCTTTTATCAACTTTACAACGCAGCATTTCATTTGTTATGAGCATTTTACTTTTTATACATACAGTATAATAGTAACATCAATATCAGAGATTCCACTCATTCAATGTTTGTCATTATCATCATGAGCTGTCTGGCGGTTGGCTGAGAAAATTCATGTGGTTTAGCTGTCCTCCGGTGAGGCATCCATCCATCCATCCATCCATCCATCCATCCATCCATCCATCCATCCATCCATCCATCCATCCATCCATCCATCCATCCATCCATCCATGAAATCACTCATTCATTCCTGATCCAATGCGTGTCATATACTGTAACTGGTCCCAGCTCCACTCCTTGCTTGGCCTTCACTATGTCCGAGCCGAGCGTTAGTCGATTTTACCGAGCAGCAGCAACTTGACGGTCCTGGCGTCTTTGTCGGCGTCTTCTTTCAGCTTCTTCTCCAGCTCCCTCGAGCGTTTCTCTTCGGCACTCGCTCCCGCCCCCATGACGCTGGTCCCAGCTCAGGCCCCTCTGCCAAAGCCAAAAGCCTTCAGGAGAACAACCCGAGAAGGGGATCGGCCCTTTGGTCTGACTCGACGCCGGTCAACAACTTGGGGAGTATTTTCCTTCCCGATTTAGGAGAGGATTGCGGGCGTCCTCTCGACCCACCTGACGAGGAAGCCGACCAATGGAGAGCAAGGACAGGAGTGGTTGAGGGTTAGGGTTGGGAGGTGCGGGTCTGTAGGTGAACCAGACGAGAGCCTTGAGGGGGGACTTTGCTGCGCTCAGCAGAAGATCAGCTCAAGTGCTTATCGGCAATCACAGTCGCTCACATGAGTCCATATGTGGCCGGCATAATGGGCTGGCGGTCAGCGTTTCTGCCTCTCTGATCGGAAGTTCTGGGTTTGAATCCTGAAATCCTAACCCTGGCTTCAAACCCTACATTGAAGGCCTAATCTCTGCTTCAAACTCCAATTTGGAAACCCAACCCTGCAATCAAAACACATTTAAAACCCTATATCTTGTCTTGAAACCCTGATTTTAAACCCTATCACAATATGCCGTCCCAATTTTAAAGCCTGTTTCTGTCTTCAAACCCCAAACCCGGTTTGAAACCATTCTTTGTTTGATACCTTAACCCAGCTTTCAAACACTACTCTGAAACCCTAACCTTTGCTCGATACTCTACTTTGGAACCCATCCATTCTTTGAAACCTCAACCCAGATTTTAAATCTTAATTTGGAACCCCTTGGTTCCAAATTCTAAAACCTGAACCTTGGCTTAATGTGGTCATGTGGAACCTGAGGTTGAAGCCCTCACTTTGGCTTGAACCCCTGACTTTGAGCTTTGAAACCCTAGCACAGGCTCGAAACCAAAATTGGAAACCATTACCTTTGATTTAAGCCCGTCTTTAAAACTTGAGCCCCGGCTTTAACTCTTAATATGAAAACGCTGACCAGCTTGACAACCTACTTTACAACCACAACTTGAAACCCTGACTCTATCTTGAAACCACAATTTAAAAAATCCCAATACTAGCTTCAAATTCAAAACTCTTAACACAGACTTTAAACCCTAATCGGAACCCAAACATGAAACCTGAGCTTCAACCCTAATTTGAAACCCTAACCTTTTTTTCAAACCTTAAATGCTGCAATCTAATTCATTGTGCTGCTCCTTCTGGTGTGCCTGCCCATCTTGGCCACTGGGGGGCAGTATAATACAGTCATATAGACACAAGAAAACTGTACAAGAAGAACTAGAAATGGATTATTATCAAAAATTGTATTCGCACATGTGCAGTGTGTTTGTATAGGAACTGTGAAGTGTCTAAAGAGCTTTCTGGTTTCACCCCACAGATCTGATTGACCTTAATCTAAAGCAGGTTAATCCTAATCTACTCACTTTCAATTATATACAGCTCCGTGTGTTTGTGTGTCTGTGCGCGTGCTACATTTCACTTTCACCATTTTTTTGACTGGTCTTTTTTACGATGAAACCCCTTTAGTTATTGAAAGCCCAATTTGAAACCCTCATCTTGTTTTGCAACCTTCATCTTTCTCTTGAAATCCTAATTTGCAACTCGACCCATGGTTTCAAACCACTGTCTGTCTCTGTTTTAAATACTCAAACCCTTGTCTTGAAACCCTAATTTGGAACCCCGCTTTGCACCACAAACTTGGTTTGAAACCCACATTTGAAATCCAAACGTTTATATGGGACCCGAATTAAACGGGCAAATCCTAACTACCAATCCTATTCTCAGCAAAGGGCAAACACAAGATAGGATTTGTTATTATAAAATATAGAGCTTTTATTTATTAGTCAGCAACATTGATGGGGAAGTCATTTTTTTTTTTTTTTTTACAAGTCATTATTACAAGTGTGCATCATATCAGTGTTACTTTGCAACCCAGAGGGAAGAAATAAGATTTCAAATAAAAGTACAATCTGGACTCCAACACCCTCTTAAAAAAAAGCTGAGCCCATATTTATTCTTTTTTTTTTTTTCCTTTGATATAATTTTTATATTCCCACAATGAGAAAGACATTCAACGACATCCACGGGAACAAAGCCTCTTTTTAGACAAACACTGTTTACATACACTGTACATGCCATGCACCACGGAAAGACACCCTATTAAAATTATTGGGGTTGTACCTTTTCTATGAACATGCCTCCCCACCAATAACACCCCCCACCCCCTTCCATTGATGGTACTGTATATGAACGAATCAAAGATGAATGAAATGCAACTCTGACACAAGTATCGACACAATTTGGATGAATGCGGCGTTGACCTTAGATGAACTCTTGCAAATAAAATGGTCGGCAATCCATATCAAATTGCACTGTCTCCGTCCGTCTTCATGACTGAAATGTGCGCTTGAGTGCGTGCGTGGGGTCCAAAGTGTGTACGATTGTGCAAGTGTGTGTGCAAGTGCCAGCGTGTATTTGTGTGTGTGAGTGTTTGTGTTAAAGTGCTTCTGTGACTGTTGCCTGTGTGTGAATGCATGTTAAGAGTGTGTGAGAGGCCGGGCGTGTGTATACATTTGCAAGAGCGTCTGTTTGTGCTTGCACTCGTGCATGTGTTTTTAAATAACGGTGTGTGTGTGTGTGTGTGTGTGTGTACACCTTCATATTTGTGTGTGTGCTTGAATAAGGGTGTTTGTGAGTGTCCCTCTGTGCATGTGAATTTGTGTGTGTGTGTGTGTGCTTGTATATGCGAGTTTGTGTGCATTTGTGATTGTATTGTATTGTAGTGTGTGTGTGTGTGTGTGTGTAATCCTTGTCAAACTGCAGCGCTCACCCCACTTTTATGACCAAGTTGCACGTATCACAGGTACCACATGAACAAAGGAGTTGGGACACATTGCTGTTACAACTGCAGTACAGGAAGCATGAAAATGTGGAATTTGCAGCACCGGACGCTTTCCACTTTTTTTTGTGGTAAATGGGCTGTCACTATGATCTACCTCAGGTACCCAAAGCGCTTCACACCCTTTTCTCATTCACCTGCTGATGACGCAGCATGAGGAGCAACTGGGGGTTCAGTATCTTGCTCAAGGACACTTCGGCATGGACGCAATGAGCAGGGATCGAATCGTCAACCTCTGGGTTGGGAAACGACCACGCCAACGCTGAGCTGTGCCTGCCCGCAAAAAAAGGAAGATAACCCGTACGGGGTTCAAACCTGCGACCTTGGCGTTATTAGCACCACTTTCGAACCACCTGAGTCAACCGGGCAAAACAAACCAATTTTTTCAAGGACTCTTCCCACAAAATTGGATGCATATAATTGCTCCAAATATAAAAAGAGGATGGAAGCTTACTAGGAGCCTCAAAAACGCCCACAAGGGATCAAGAGATACAGAAGGCTTTTTACCAACGTCCCCTTTAAGAGACATCTTCCCATACTTTAGTCTGCGTTCGGCAATAGAAGGTGCTTTGTTTTTATTTTGCAGAGATGTAGTCAAGAATAGCTGCCTGCTGGAATCTGCCTTTTGGAGATAAGATTCCTGTTTGTGTTCCGACGAGACCGTTTCTGCCTCCGAACAATGATCACGCGCTGAAGATTCACCATTTCAATGGCAAGATAACGAAAGCAGCAAGCACACTTATCGATAATAGCCACAAAATCGAAGCTTTCTCCAACCACCTCTATTTCCTATCAAAGCGGATACCTGTAAAAGATTATCGCGAGTGATTATCCCGTGGTGTGCGGTGTGCTAAGAATGACGTTTCTCGAAAAATGATTATGGTTGACAATCACAAATTTGGAATCTGTTCGGTATTTCCCATCGCAAATCCTTATGCGTGTGGTTAGATTGCAATTGCGGTGGGCAGATTGAATACACCAGTCGCGATATACAGTTCTGGGAAAAATGAAAAGAACCGCACTGCAGAATGAAATGAGAAAAATAAGAGACTTTTAAAAGTCAAGGATGGGACTTTGGGACCAATGCTGCTTGCTGTGCTTGCATTATATTCATATACTGTAGACCAGTGATTCTCAGAGTGTGGTACTAGTATAACTTTTGGTACGTGGATCTCACTCTACCATGTCTCCTCATGCCTCGCCCAGCTGTCAATCAAATACAACTTATTTATAGCGGCATTCTTATGCCTACGCAAAACTACGTTTGAGCTGCAAAAAAAAAAAAAAATCCACTTAAAGCCTCCAAAATGTATTCATTGTTTTGGGTCTGCAACGAGAGGCGAGAGTCACCAGTTAGCTCGTGAGCAAATTGGTTTGGTCCGAGTAAGGATTAACACTCTAACTCGCAACTGCGTCGGATTACAAGTGAGACGAAAGAAGGCGCTCAAATTCGAAACGTATGGAGCGAGGAGTTGCCTGACGCCGAAGTGGGTCACTCGGGACCGCACGTCCCAAAAAAATCAGGAAAACTGAAATGGTGAAAAGCAGCTCAATGCTCTATTTCCAAATTTGAGCACTGCATACTTTTCCGTCTTTCAACATTTCCTCTTCAAACATGTACAGGTATACTGTATTCCCAGAATTCACTCTACAGAGTTTTTAATAGTTAAGAACTGCTTGTTTTAAAAAAAATTTGATCTTGATACAATTTAATCAAATTTTTAATCCTTTATGTTTTTTCTTCATATATTATAACAGCGTTAATGTTCAAACTGTGTATCCGTTATATATTTGTTGTATATGTTACAGTGACTTACAATCATATCAAATATACTCTCTGTCTTGTTCGTCATGTAGACTTCGGTCTGCTGTGCTACTGCGTGATGATGTAATGCTGCTACTTTGCGTGCTCAAGTATTTTCTTTTCCGACAGACAGACGAAAACGACAAACTGATTCTGCGGATCTCTGTCACGAATATGTTGGCAAACACAAATTATTTTGCAGTGGCCTCTCAATTTTTTCCAGCACTGTATTCTGTGTACTTGCAGTAAGAACACACCAGGTGTTTTTCCTTTGCTGTGCGGGGTCTCTCACATTGAAAAAAATTGCTAACGTGTGCACGGGTAGGATGATTCCGGAAGAATTTGGCCAGGCATTGGAACATGAAGACAAGTCTGTGGGCATTTGCGTGGTCCTGAAAAATGCTCTTTTTGTGCCATCTTTCAACAGCTTTCGAGAGGAGCGTTGTCGTCCAAGTTCCATTTTTTTTAGTTCTCGTCCATGCGTGGATGCTCCCAAAACACCAAACATTTAAAAAAGACATCCTCGACATAATACACAGTCAGTAACACGAACATTAGAATAATAACAGCAACCTATTCACAAAAAACAAAAATTTTTTTTTCCTAGATAGGTACAAAGAATTACTTTTTACAACCTACAATAAATATTGTGTGTTTCATCCGAGAGTTTTTTTGTCTTTTCTGCTGTATTGCGTCCGTTATGAGTCACACCTCAAAACTGGAGGGATAGTGTAGCATTTCTGGAGGTGCGGTCGACTCGCTGCAGGTGGTTTCCGGTTCCTCATGTCTCCGCCGGGCTGGTCTCGTCATCGCGATGCCGGCGGTTGCGCGGCTTCTTCTGCTCCTTCAGCTCCTTCAGACTCTTGGCTTTGGCATCCCCCAGGCCACCGCCGCCGTCCCCCAGCTGCCAGTAGTCCTGGCAGTACTGGTTGATCAGGCCCATCTCCGGCTGGCTCAGGATAGTCAGCAGGTCCTTGTACTGGCCGGCGCTTGGCGTCCAGGCGCTGGACTGCAGTGGTGCCAAGGCGAGGGAAGGCGCGCCCGTCTCTACCAGGACGTTGTTGACGGTTCGGCTGGAGAGCACCACCAACTGCAGCTTGACCAGTGTGTGCTTGAAGTTCTTCTCTGTGGATGTGCACTGGTAGATGCCGCTGTCTGATGGCTGCAGGGAGCGGATCAGGAGTCCCTCGTCCGTCTTCAGGATGCGGCCCTCGGAGCGAATCTGGGAGTGGAGGGGATGATAAACGGTTTCAGTACAATTTATTTGAACTCTCCGGAGTCTCTCGTGAGATTCGTGACATCATCTCCACTCCTCTCTGAGCTCAATATAATGGCACTATTACTCATTCGATGCAGAGGATAAAGAGTGTATGCCTGTGAGTACTGTTATATTGTCTGCCTACATGCCCTTGATGAGCCATTTGTGTTCAAAGCACTGCAACGCAGATGCTAATTGTTTTTCTTTTACCCCTGCATAACCGATTACCAGCTATTTGCTGAAAAACATACCAACTAGCAGTTTTGTGCTCTTTCTGAAATGCACTGCGATGCGACAAGATGCCGCCAAAGTAAACAAACAAATAATCGGAGTAATAATAATAGTTGCAAAAAAATAATAGTAATCACCTCTTTTCTTCTGTCACTGTTCTCTTTCTGAAGATGCCACTTGAGAGAAACATGTGGGGACCTGGCCTGGCACTCCAAGAACGTGGTGCTGCCCTCCACGCCATACTGAACTGTCTCCAGAGTATTCTTATTGGCTGGATAAAAAAAACAAAAAAAAACAATGTAAGGAGTGGTAGATCCATAATATATAATAATAAATACAACTAATATTATTTTTCTTAATAATCGATTTTGTTATTTTGTGTTCAGCTAAAAAGGCCCATATTACTGAATATAAGAGATTGAATGATAACATCATTATAATTTCAGTCTACATACTTTTTGTGTCATTTTTGTTTGCTGGTGGCCTGTGTGGCTCAATAGGTTGGTTTACTGTTTTCGACAAGTTCACGTGCAAAGTTCTTTCGATGCTCACCATTGGAGTTGTAGCCTCTGCATTGGCGGATGGGGTTACCGTACTTGACATCCTGACGACGGCTGCGTCTAAGTGGATCAAAAGTAGAAAGTCCATTTGGAATTTGACATCAACTCAAGTTAAATACAGTGGTACATTGATCTAACATTAATTAATCTGTTCTATGACATGAATGAAGACAACATAAGTAATTTTTTTTTGCTTCAATTGAAAGAACATTGTGCTGCTCCTTTAGGTATGCGCATCCAGGCCACTTGGGGGCAGTATAATACAGACATACAGATATACAGGAAGGTGATGTAATCATAATCTGGGATACGTTACGTGACCAAACATGGGAAATAAAATGGCTTGAACTGCAACCTTCTAATTCTGATAATGGTTTGAATCTGAACTTTGTAGTTCTAGTTGGTTGACGTCCTCGTACAAAAGAATAACATGACGCCACCCCTGTATGACATGACAAAGAACACTACGTCAACAGAGAGATCAGCTAAGTGATTTTTTTCCCTTTTGAGCTTTTGCAACAAGTACTTGTCACATGATGTTGTACTTTTGAAAAACTAACAGTCATTTTGTAATTAAATAGAAGTTAGAGTTGATCGTTTTTTTAATTTTAATTTTATTTTTTTTACGGATATTGTGCTGCTCCTTCTGATTGATGATGTTTAGCAGTGTTGGTAGCATGAAGATAAACTGGCTCATCTAAAGTAAAGCAAACTCATAAATTTAGGTACCACCGAACGTTTGCGTGCTTCCCATCTTAAACGAACACACACCTCTTCTGCGACGCCGAGTATCTGGAGCAAGATTTTCCGTCCCAGGCGCAGTACGGGTCTCGAGCCAGACAGCAGTCAGCGCACACCTCGCCATACACGTCGCAGCGGTGGAGCGCCAGGTGGGTCACGCCCAGTATGGACGCCACGTACAGTTGTTGCTGTTGAAGGAAGAAGTGTCCATTGAGTGACAGGTCAGGTGCTGCGTCACTCTCGCCTTGTGAGACGTTCCGTCGACTTACGCGCTTGGATGAGATCTTCATGGTGGTGATCGGGGTGGGAACCTGCCAAACAAAAAAAGTCATAAATGAAGTTTTCACACCTCAAAAGAGGAAATCAGGATGATGGGAAATGGCAACGAGGCCGAGGCGACAAACCTTAAAGACCTGCACCTCCTCCAAAACTAGCTCCTCGGTCTGAAGGTCGTCTCGTGGCAACACAATCACCTTCTGCACCGTTCCGCGATCTGACCAACACAAGATGAGGAGAATAATCAGTCCTTGAAATTCTTTGGATTAGCAAAAATGTCATTTTGTGTCCACAACTGCTTCCAATAAAAACTGCATCGAATCTTTATTGCCATTGTGGCAAACCTTGAAATTTGCCTAGAATAGCTACTTGAAACCAAAACATCACATTTGCATTTTAATTTCATGCACGGATCCTAAAGACTTCCCTTTTTGATAGACCTGATCACCTAATTGTGTATGGATTGGTCAAAACGAATCCTGACTTGAAACCTTGATTTGAAACTTTTACCCACCCATGAAACCTCATTTCAAAGCCTTTCTTGAAATTGAAACCCTTCATTTTCAAACTCTCATTTAGAGCCTTAACCCTCCATTGTAACCGTATCTTGAAACCTTAACATTGACTTGAAATCTTAAATCCACAACCTGCAACTCTGATTTGAAACCTTAACTTTAAACCCACATTTGCTTACCTGCCAAAAAAGCCCATTCATTCATGAGTACATTAATACTTAACAGTGATTCTGGTGTTTGGCTCCTAAAAACGACTTCTAATAATAATTAAAAACCCAAAACAATAATGTCTGTGTTTCCACCGACCTGTGCCCAGGAAGAGGACCTCGTAACTTCCGTCGGCGGCCGTCACTTGATCGACGGCGATGGTGGTGAACTCGTAGTCCACGTTGGTCCGGACCACCAGGGGCCGCTTGTGTACCGGGTATACGGCGTTGTGCATGGTGGGGTGGTTTCTCATAAAGTTGATCACCTCGTCCGGGTAATCCTTGGTGGATTTCATGTTGGGGGTGAACGTCCCTCCGGGACACTGTTTTCACAAATGACACGTGTGATGATTTCAAGCGACCGCATGTAATAGTTTGGCTGTAAAACATAAAGCATTTCAACTCCTTTTGATGTTATGATAGCTTGTAATAAGTAGGAAAATATTGCTGCTGTTGCCGTGGCGACACTGCAACATCAACTTTTAGGGTATATTGGCGGACCAAACTGGAGGCTTCATATGTCGATGGTGTGAACACTGGTGCTAAAATGACTGCTTAAAGTTGTGAGCTGGGTTTGTGAAACACTGAAAATGGGAGTTAAGTTATCCATCCCAACATCCATTTTTTGATTCGCTTATCCACATGAGGGTCGCGGGAGGGTGCCGGAGCCTATCCCAGCCGTCTTCAGGCAGTAGCCTGAACCGGTTGCCAGCCAATCGCAGGTCACACATAGACGAACAATCAGCCATGCTCATATTCACATTTGGGACAATTTTGAGTGCCCAATCAAAAGAATGACAATGGGAATTCATTATTTTGACTTTGCAGATTTTTGAAAATGTATTTAAAATCATTATATATTCTACACTAATATAATTTATTCTTAAAACATTTTGAAACATTTACATTGGGTGTTTTCCCTTAATTGCTGGAAATGGAACAAATGTTTGTTCCTATCATTAACCCATTTAATCCCACCGGTCACATTTGTGAAGGACAACAATGATTTAATTTACAGGGCTCTAAAACATTTTATTACTGATTACTTAAAAGGGCTACCAATGACACCTGATTTTGACTTTTAAATGTCTGGGAAAAATTGGGGATTCAATGGGTTAAGCTAAGGCATGATTATTCTCTGTGGAGAGTGTTCGAGTATCATGTAGATAACATTTTCTAACTCTAGGGGGAGCCCAAGAGCCAAAAAACTACAGTATTGTTACAACTGCGGCCTTAACATAACAATTTGGACAAGTCATCCATCCATTTTGAAAACCGCCTATCCCCATTAGGGTTGTGGTTGAACAAGAGCTGATCCCAGCTGACTGCGCAGGAAGTGGGGTGCACCCTGGACTGGTCGCCAGCCAGTCAAGCGGCACATAGAGACAAACAGTCACACTCACAGGTTAAGGATTAAATATTACAAATCGAGGCAATAACAAAACAAAATAAACAAACAACCCAATAACCCCTGCTTATTCTTTGTCTGTCACGACATTTTTTAATAAATCTTGCCAGGTCTTTTTTCCCCTATTGGTCTGTATTTTGCTAAATACTTCCTCATTTCATTGTTTTTTTTTTTTTTAATTTATATTTGTTACAAAAAAACCCTCTTCGATGAACCGACCACAGATGTCTTTAGAAGACCACACAGGAAGGCTGCAGCTGATATTTGAAGGACAAACCTCAGAAGTGTGACCTCGATGTGCTAACCACTATGGACTTTATAAACAGGAGAATTACTGAAGAGTGGCATCAAAACATTCTGACTAATAATCAGTTTTAGAGTTTTCACTGACATTGTCAGACAGGTAATCACTTCACATGATATGTAATAATAAGAAGAAGCATGCACAGCACAGTGTTGCCTTGAGATAGGAGATTAATTCATTCCATGACCACTCTTATAACTCAAAACACTTGGATATCTAATCAAGTTTCCTCTTTGAAAAGAATGAAAATGTCATTAACCCGTTCCAGCCTTCATTCCAAAATGTTGTAATGTGTTTTATTAAGTGACAAATGTAACACTCTACAATATTGTATGTTCTAAAAGTATATAGTAATGGCATCATTTCAAGTCAAGTCAACTGTATTTATAGAGCACTTTCAAACAGCCATCGAAGAATGTCAAGAATTAAAAAAAGGTTTTGTGATTTTATATATTTTTTTGCTTGAGGCCAATGGATATTGTCCTGCTCCTTCTGTTGTGTGCGTCTTTGCCATCTGGGGGCAGTAAAATATAAACATAGACACACACGAAGAAGAGTTTCACAACTGATTCGATGAGTGGCGGGTATGTTAGTTGTTCTTCACATAAATTATATATGCCGTGAGTATTGTAAGACAGTAGTGTCAGTCTGCATGTGTTGCTTCACCGTTGTGTTGAACTATCCATAGTTCAACGGTTATAACACATCGACACAAATGCTATGTGTTAGCTCGTCTATTGCATTTCCATTGTTTGTTAGCATTAAGCTAACTAGACTTTATTAAAGCAAATGTATGTGTTTGTTTTTAATATACGATGAGTCATTCTTTTGTTTTGTTTAGTTTGACAGTAAACCTAGACTGGGAGTGGCAACAAACAGCTTCAAGCCTCTTTTTGGAAAAAACTGCTTACAATCTGCCAAAACTGCGACAACACTTGTATCTCAAATTTTTGCTTGCAATTCAAAGCAAAACAATCGGCTAAAAAAAAAAAACGTATCTCGAAAAACATGTATCTCAAAGCACCACTGTATATATTTTTTAAAGCTGTAATTTCCAAGTCCTCATGTGTTTATAATCATATTTGTATGTTCCTGTACTGTGCTATTAATATTCTTCCGTTTACCACTCACAGTGCCAGGTCTGGGGTAAGGAATCTTCCCCGTGTAGGCCACCCACTGATAGTTGGGTCCTTCCTTGTGGGCGAAAGGACCATTGAAGACCATGCGGATGTCTGCCATGGAGTAGACGCACACAGCCGAGCCTTTAAACACAGATCTGGACAGGAGAACAAGCCAGTGAGTGCCGAGATAATGACAGAGGGCGCTGCATGCGACGGGTAGAAGCTACTTCCCAGGAAACACAAACATACTCTCACATCCAAGAGCCGTCTGACACATTGACATAGAAAAACGCCCACACGCTGCCAAACACTGGCCATAAGCACAGGGCTCTCTATGCTGTGTTTGTGTCCAGTGCGCCTCCGTGATTAGTAGTGCTTTCATCATCCTCGTTTAAACATATCTGATGCCAAAGCAGAGGACACACCACGGCATTATGTCCTGCCTGTATCGAAATGTTACATGTCTGGCTGGGTTGTGTTTTCCTCCTCAAATTAGGGCAACTTGCTATCAGGCCTGACCTGCCGGGATTCAGCCACTTTTCTGTTTCATCTTTTGCAAACATAGTCAAGACACTCACCCTGAAACTGAAAAGACTCCGTAGATGACAGGATTCTTGGTGTCTTGGGTCGGCTGGATGTAAACATCCCCTGAAAGGGCAAATAAAGTACTTTTGAATTGTTTGTCGCAGCATTTGTGCAAAATATGATAACATGAAAGAATGTTCCAACTTGCAAAGGTGAGGATAAGAATGCTGAGTATGTGATCTACAGTACATTACAGTGGACACATGCATATTCATGGCTCGGCAGTTACAAATTGGGCTGAAACTGGCCATATTTTAAGGTATCGGGTACTCATGGAGTCTGCTGATAGCAGCCACCAACACTCAGCAACACTACGTTCAACGTATATTTAATTGAGTACACCACAAAGACGAGCTATTTAATGTTTAAACTGATAAGCTTCATTGTTTTGAATTGGAATTTATGGCTGCAACACATACCTAAAATGCTGGGACAGGTGGCAAAAAAGAATTTGAGGAATGCTCATCAAACGGCTATTTGGAACATACCACGGGTGAACAGGTTAACAGGGACCAGGTGGGTGCCATGATTGGGGATAAAAGGAGATTCCCCGAATTGCTCATTCACAAGCAAAAATGGGGTGAGGTTCACCTCTTTTTGAACAACTGCGTTAGAAAATAGTTGAACAATTTAAGGACAATTGACAATTGCAAGGAATTTAGGGATTTCATCATCTACTCTCCGTAATATCATCAACACCTTCAGAGAATCTGGAGAAATCACGACTGTAAGCGGTAAGGCCGAAAACAACATTGAATGTACGTGACCTTTGACCCCTCTGGTGGCCCTTCATCAAAAACCGAAATCAATGTGTAAAGGCTATCATCGCATGGGCTCAGGAACACTTCCGACAAGCAATGTCAGTGCAGTTCGGCGTGATTTAAAACTCTACCATGCAGAAAACCCCACTTATCAACAACATCCAGAAATGCCGCCGGCTTCTTTGGGTCCGAGCTCGTCTAAGATGGACTTTTGCAAAGTGGAAAAGCGTTCTGTGGTCTAATGAGTCCACATTTCAAGTTGTTTTTTGAAATTGTGGATCTCCTGTCCTGCAGGCCAAAGAGGAAAAGCACAATGAGGACTGTTATGGACGCAAAGTTCAATCGTCACCATTAATGCTGAAAAGTACGCAAAGGTTTTGGAGAAACAGATGCTGCCATCCATGGAACATTTTTTTCATCGATGCCCCTCCTTATTTTCAGCAAGACAATGCCAAACCAAATTCTGCATGTGTTACAACAGAGTGTCTTCATAGTAAAAGAGTCCGGGTACAAGACCGGCCTGCCCGCAGTCCAGACCTGTCTCGCATTGAAAACGTGTGGCGCATTATGAAGCGTAAAATACGACAACGGATAGCCCGGACTTTTGAACAGCTGAAGCTGTAAATCAAGCAAGAATGTGAAAGTATTCCACCTCCAAAGGTTCAACAAGTCCTGTCCTCAGTTCCCAAATGTTTCTTGAATGTTGTTAAAAGAAAAGGTTTGGGGAAAAGTGTTGCAGGCATAAAATTCAAAGTTAGTGAATTAAATATAAATGGAACATGACTTGCAAATCATTGTATTCCGTTTTTAATTCATGTTTATTACAACATCCCAACTTCATTGGAATTGGATTTGTAGAAGGTATACAGTACTAAGAATACACAAGTTAACCATCTTAGTAAAAGTTGGCATGGGGAAAGGATTTAGAAAAAAATAACGGCTGCCTTTTTATGACTTTTCATTCTGTGTTCTTATGATTGAAATGCCTACCAAATTACGTGTTGCTCCATTAAAGGTACTTTTGGGCAAGTTTGTGTTTGAAGGAACCCAGAAAATTGATCTTAAAATGGGTGCTTCAAACCAAAATGGCAAAATTTTCGGATGTTTCCTGGAAAGGCTTTTGGAGCCTTTTTTCAATTAATCTAATCACAAAAGGCACGCCTGCCAAATTTCTTGTTGGTAAATTAAACCCGTTTTGGGATGATGAATTTTCAAACTTCCATAGAATTATTATTAGGCAAATTTTAAGGGTCTGGAATCAATTATTAGATTGATATATAAATCAAATAACAAATAGTAATGGGGATGTACAATGTGGAAAATTTCAATAGCATATTTTGTTGTATTGTGAACCCACTGACAAGTGGGGATGCATTTGTAAGCCTAAAACTGATCTCAATATGATCTGTGCCATTTTTGGGGGGGCTCTCAGGTCCCAGTGTAATGACACATGGAGACATTTAAGAATCAGAGGTGACCAGAACCTCAACGGGATCCTGAATCTAAACTCATCGGACACTAAAACTACAGTTCCCGCGTCCCGCCGGGGAATAAAAGTAAAACATAGATTGTATGTTGAGACACGCCTCTAATAGGAGCCATATGCATCCAACATGACTGAAGGCTGCAGGCACTTGCAAGCCCTACATGGCCACTGATGGATTTAATGAGAGGAAAAATGCAAGCCAAAACAAAAAAGGAGGTGAAAAAAATTAAATACATAAAGTTTGACAGGTGGAGTGCAATTCTAGTTGAACATATGCTGTCGGTCAGGTTCATGTTGTGCAACAATGGGGGGTTAAAACAAGTGCTGTTTCACTTGTTTTAACTGGCCTTGAACAGTGAAGGACGGTAATTGCCCTTAGGGAAACACATCAAGAAAAAATAAACATAACATGCCGTCCTCTCCTCCCTAACTTGTGATCTTTCTCAACAAGTCAGACATCAATCTGACACATTATCGTGTTTTGATCCTTGCACCGATTTATTCGTCCAGTAACGCAAACAGAAGAGAAAAGAGGTGAATCGTGCTAATTGAATTGAGGATGAATAGCAAATACAACGGAGCCTTCAGTTCTCGCGCTTTGATCACGAGGACGACAACCCTTCGCATGAGCTATGAAAATGACAGGTAATGGCTGCGTTGCAAAGGAGAAATCCCTTCTTCATCTGACGGCCTGTTTTACAGGCAGAAGGAGCGCAGGAGGAATAAATCAGCCGTGAACTGGAACAACTTGCGTCAGTGTAACTTTTTGGTATGTCACGCGCGTTTGCACACAGCGTCCCAATAGCGGAAAAAAATATCCCTGATTGCTGGGATAGGACGAAAAAGGAGAGATGGATAAAGAAGGGGAGGAAGAGAACATGAAGACGAGCAAAATGAAAAAGGCTTTGCATTCCCGTTTCAGGGCAAGTCATCCAAATGATCCAACTTTGAGGCCAATGCTGGCCATGGCAAAAAAAAATGTTCAACAATCAGCGTGGCCCATTTACCCGTTTCCGATTAGGTTGAATTCTTTCGTTGGAGTTTGTCCAAACTAGCCCTGGAATCTGCTCGAAATGCTCAATACCCTGTTCAATTTTGGCCACGCCGCAATGGGACGACAATATACTGGATGACCTTACGCCTTACAGCTGAGGCATGTCATGACATATTTTGTGGTAAATTTAGACTTGTATTCTAAGTACACTTGAAGGATTCCTTCCTTGCAACACCAGCGGGGACAGCTTCAAGGATACCACAAATCCCCCCCGCCCCTAATCCTGTCACTCATGTGAATAGCAGACAGCCCTGGTCAGAACCTAGCTGCTCATTATTTTGATCTCTCGCTATACTGCACAAGTACTTGCATTCCGTTACCGTCTTATTTTTCCTTTTAGGTTTAGCATTGCTCAAAGGAGAAGTCGGCTCACACTGTGGAGGGCAAGATAGTGAATCTGTCAAGACCTGTTGTGGTTACAAGTCATGTCACGGAGTTCTAACTTTGGACGGCCAGCTTTCCCATCAGGGTATATTGATATGTCCAATATGCGCCAGATGCTTAGCTGTTAGCAGATGCAGATTTTGGTTATAGCAGCGCTTCCCCAACCACAAGTTTGATCATTTTATTCCGGGACACAGTCAGGGGAGGAAGTGTAATTCCATCTTGCCCCATTTTGCTGGCATTCAATGGGGTCTTTCAACTTGCAAAATGCCAAATAACATCAGTAACAACTTTCCTCTCTCATCTTTCCCTCCCCTCCCCATCTGTTGTGATTCTTACGAAAGATACATATTGATTTCATGGTATGTTAGCATGATTAACTATGTCACTATGGTACTTTCTGGACTATAAGATGCAACTTTTTTTCCCGTGTTTTAAATACGACCGGGTTATTCATGAATTTTTATGGAGGAGCTTTTTTATTTTTCTTTTATTCATCCCGCCGGGCCCGGTAGTCCAGTGGTTTAGCGCGTCAACCTCACAGTGCAGAGTTACAGGGTTCAATTCCGGCTCTGGCCTCCCTGTGTGGAGTTTGCATGTTCTCCTCGGGCCTGCGTGGGTTTTCTCCGGGTACTCTGGTTTCCTCACATATTCCAAAAACATGCATGGCAGGCTGATTGAACACTCCAAATTGTCCCTCGGTGTGAGTGTGGTTGGTTGTTCGTCTGTGTGTGCCCTGCGATTGGCTGGCAACCGGTTCAGGGTGTCCCCCGCATACTGCCTGAAGACGGCTGGGATAGGCTCCGGCACCCCCCGCGACCCTTGTGAGGATAAGCGGATCGAAAAATGCATGGATGGATGGATGGATGGATTCATCCCGCCAGTTTACCAATAGTCTTGTCGCAGCTGACGGATGAAAAACGTCACAGTGGACCAATGAATGTCCGAGTCCCACCTCGTACTGAATCTTCATATCAGTGTAGTTCAGAGGGAGACACGGATGACAAAATGTTTCCCAAAACTAGTCGCATGAGTAAAGCATAAAAGTAGCGTTTACAAGAGCAACTATCGCTGAAGTCTGCCAGTAGATCAGGACAGAGTGGAGCAGTGTCGATAAGAAATCCACGATTACCAACGGGTTTTGATGATGAAGAGAACTGCATAAGCTCATCGCTGTATTTGCTTTGTGATTCAAGTGACACTGACAAAATGGCCTCACGTGAACTTTAGCGTGTGTGTGTGTTTGTGCGTGGACTCACTGAGCTCATCAAAGTGCGTCTCGACACCATCGGCTCCGGCCACCGAGCAGATGAGCCGGGCCTTCAGAAAGGTGCTCCACTTGTTCACCAGACAACAGTGGCCGCCGTCGTCATTCTGCAGGGACGCAAGGACGTACGGGTTACCCATCATTACGTATCTTTCATGTATCCGCGACTGACACGCAGCTGTGTGAGGCAAAGCCGTTCAAGCTAACCGCGCTGTCTGCGCTGTTGCTGTTGGCCCCGCTGGAACGAAAACAGCTTCGTGTTTCAACTGGGCCCGTGTGCTCGCGCGAGCGAGATGGGCCAACTTTTCCTACTGAAGAAGGGAATCAAAATGATTCACGGGCTGGAAATAATGAACTTTGCTCACGCCTTTCGCCCTGTCAGAATGATTTGCATGAAGTACAGGCTGTGTCTCTGTGACACTGGGAGACCATCATCTTTCCTATATAAGGGAAGTGAAAAGGGTTCTCACACTGACTCACTTATTCAAGCTGTATTTCACTGGATCGTATAACTAGTCAATGTCTATGAAGAGCCTTTTGAACGTGTGGCCAACAACATCCCAAATAAAGCATTTTTTGGGACAAATACAACCATCACATGACTTGGTTATCACCTCTGGATGCAAGATGTGAACTGAAGTTCATTTCCATCTCTTTCAAAAGGATCCAAAATATCAAAATGCTATCCAGCCTAAACTCAAACAGCAATGGTTTGCTTTCCTGTCCTGATCATTAATTGGACGCTTGTCATCATTGAAGATGAGGATTGATCGTTTTGGAATTTCCATCTAAAGAGGCAAAGAAAGCCAGGCCTCAAACATCCATTCAAACGGGGGAGGAAATACAAATCGACAATCGAGCCGGATTTTGGCATTTCTGCTCTGTCACGACCCAAGTCAACAAAAGTCTGACGATCGGATGTCTCGAAAAGATAATCTTGAGCGAAG
This sequence comes from Hippocampus mohnikei, assembly GCA_026261675.1. Lineage (NCBI taxonomy): Eukaryota > Metazoa > Chordata > Actinopteri > Syngnathiformes > Syngnathidae > Hippocampus > Hippocampus mohnikei. The sequence goes on along the minus strand of JAKGUB010000334.1, from coordinate 15,508,348 downwards.
ATCCAGCAGCGGGGTTGTTTTTCTTCCCACTCTGCTTGGAACACGACAGATTTTTTTTCCCCTCCTCAATCGCTCTCACATTTTCAAAACTGATCACGATGTCAAAAATCGGTATGTGTGTGCCTCGCTTAATGCTGCAACTCACCAAGCAGATCCTCCCGATTCTGGACTGGCTCATGGGACTCTGACCCATCTCGGTGGCCTTCTCACGGAAGAAGAAGTAGAGCTTGTCATCGTTCTTCTCTGCGCTGTCAGGGATGAGGTGTGCATGGATGAATGTCGGATCTAGACAAATGAAAAACAGGGAGAACCGAAAACGTTCTTATTCTCGACCAGGTGGAGCTGGCATATGACCAAGACAAAGACGTCAATGCATTTGACAGGCAGAAACGATGGACGTGGCGACAGGAGAGATGGTTCATAATTCTTCCAGGTTAAAAGGCTCGAGCAATAATGCAAGGAAAAATGAAATTGCCGACAAAGGCGCGTTTAGTAAAATCGCTCTATTTGATACGACACCGGAGACCACAAGCATTTTCAATTGGAGGTCATTAGAATCGCTCGACTTGCTTTGACATGCAATAATAATATGATTGTAACCAGGAGACAGCTGACAAGAAACTGACCAAACCCAAGAGCTGAGCCCTGAATAACAATTTATCGGTCCAGAGGAGGGAGGATGGAGGTTTGGGTCGCTGTCTAAACACACGATTTGGCCTCAATAACCATTTGCATGATTGCTGAGGGCTGAGGAATCATCCCTCTTTTTCCATTTTACTGAACCTTAGGACACCAATTCATTTTGTCCCACCCAGCAGTGGTCAAAATAGCTTCATGGAGGACACAGATCCAAGAGAAGGTGCCCCACCCACCTCTCCAAATACAATGACAAACGAGGGTACAGATCCCACACTCATTTTTCAAACACTTTTGAGATCTATTGCCAAGCTTTTACCAGCACCTTGCACAACTATACTAAATTACATATCATTGCTGTCTGAAAAACAATTCTAAATATTGTGGGACTTTTTTTTTCTGGCACCCCTCATCCTAAAAAAAAAAAAACCCAAACAAAACACGTTGATATTTTTGGACACAATCTTGGACAAGGCACAAATTTCTCCAGCAACGAATATTTTGTTTTATGCAATATGATGGTCTCGTGGCTGGCATGTCTGCCCTCCAATTCTTATGTTTTTTTTTCCTTTTGACTTCACTCAGCTGGTTGCCTTACATTTGAGTAAGCGTTCACTGGAACAGGAACACACAGCTAAGTAAGCCCGGCTTGCTAAAAAGGTATCAGTAGGAAATGCAACTGTGTCACACCGTCCATATCGAAGGTAAGTGTGCTGGATTCGCATACAGTAATCCATCCATCCATTTTTCTAATCCGCTTATCCTCACACGTGTGCCAGCCTATCTCAGCTGTCTTCGGCCAGTAGACGGGGGACACCTAGAACTGGTTGCCAGCCAATCGCAGGGCACACATAGGCAAACAAACATGTGGGCTCAAAATCACACCTAGGGACAATTTTGAGTGTTCCATTAACTTGTCATGCATGTTTCTGGAATGTGGGAGGAAAGCGGAGTACCCGGAGAAACCCACGCAGGCACAGGGAGAACATACAAACTCCACACAGTAAGGCCGGAGCCGAACTCAAACCCTGCACCTCTGCACTGTGAGGCAGACGTGCTTACCATTCGCTCACCGTGCCGCTCTGATTCATATCATAAATAGTTTAAAAAATAGATGAAAATATTTCATTAAAAAAATAATTCACTACAACATCAGAAAAAGATGATATGCATGTTTCAACTTCGCTCGAGTTCCCCTTTAAAATGCTCACACCTGTGGCGAACATGCATCGCACCATTTATGAGTGGGACTCAGGTGTCCCGATTCCATGGATGAGCCACAAAAGAGTACTGTCAACGGCAACAGGATTAGGATTCGATTTCCAAGAGGAGCAACGTCGAAGGGCGAGGCCGGGATTGATTTGGCAACATCAACTGATGATGCTTTTCCAATCGTGGCTCATCAGCTCTATGAGTCACTATTGACGTGCTGTCAAGTTCCCATCAGGGCTGACCTCGTCGGCTTTGTGCAGACGTGTGCTCAACAATTAGCAAAGAGCGCTTTTACGCCACGTGTTAACGTTTAGAGCCGTTGAGTGGATAAGTGCGCATCCGCCTAATTACGACAAAACACCACCAAACACATATGTCGGGAGGCTGTCAAAAAACGAGTGAGGAAAAAGTGCTTCTCTTTTTTTATAGATCACATTTCTTTCAAAGACAATGCAGAATCTTGCGTGGCTCTCACATCCCCCCCAAAAATTCCAGTGGTGCTTTGAGACGTTTGCAATGTGCTATCGAATGAGAAAAATAGCACTAGCATGACATGACATAACAGTATACCTTACAAAAAATATACAGAAAAGAAATAATTAGAATGAAACCGTTTTTGTCACACTTCCTTCTTTTCACTTTGCTGTGTGCGACTTGATCACATGGAATCAGTACAAAACAGATATACTGTACTGGACGCGCAGCTCTTCTCTCGGCATCTCAGTACGTCAGTAATATTAATCGGTCTTTGCAGAGGATAAACAATATATGTCAATGTGTATTGCTGCGTGGTCTTTCAAAATCCCCATTTGTGTTCAGCTTTCTGTTGCTTCACAACACTGCTACGTAGATGCTAAATGTTCGCCTGGGTGCCAATGTGTAACTCTCTGTTTTGTGTTTAATTTGACAGTAACCTTCAGCTGAGAATGCCAAGAAACAGACTGAAGCCTCTTTTTTCAAGATCATTTATAAATGTTATCTTCCAAATTGTTGCTTGTCATAAAGTGAGTTGACTCACCTACCAACTGTCGGCCAATCAACAAAAATTGTCCACAGGTACGATTGTGAGTGCTGATTTGTCCATTTGTGCCGAAGCCAAGATTCAAATCCCGGATATTTGGCCCCTGAGGCAGACATGCTAACCACTGGTTCAGCATGCCGCCCGAAGGGAAACAATTTGTTGAATTGTTGCTGGCTGCAGAACAAACATGTCGTGGGGACATTACCATTCAACCATCTGGAGTTGTACTGATCGGTCCTCATGGCTGTCTGCTTCCCCAGTGTACGGAAGATAGCCGAGTCGGTTCCCATGAAATCGATGTACACTCCCGCGTACAGCTCTCCATCTGTCAAGACAAAAAAAAAACCCAGAGAATTGAGGGCGTTGCCAAGGTGAAGTCATAAATGTACACAAAACCGAAATAACTCGACATTTGAGCCGCACGCTGCAGAAAGGCTAATCACTCAAAAGTGACGTCACACCACACCCGCCACATTTCATTTAAATCATCTCGCAACAACGTTACAAAATGTCCCTGGTGTGTCATGGTGGTGATTTCCCCTCAAAAAAAAAACTCAGCACAGCGCCAAATTCTATTATGATCTGCCTGTAGCGCCACGTTTGGGTCAAACCTGTTTGACCTGGTTGCACTTCCGCCAAAAGCACGCCTATCACACCCGTGAGGGCAATCAGTGGTATTTGGAGGAGCAGCAGGATATGCAGAATCAATTGCAATCAGTCGGATTTAACAAGGGGAAGACGTTAAAAAGTGACTGGCAGCTTTAACCATTCTGTCATTCTGCGGGTCAAACTGACCCGTGATAAATTTACAACTGTGCTCTTAAAAATGAGTTTAATTAATTCCATGACGAAAGGCCAAGTATGTGGTTGTTTTGAATACACAACATGACATTCTCTTTGTTGTCTGTTAAATTTTAGAGTAGACTGAAACGGAGACGACGACACATCACTCAACGCCTCTTTTTTTGAATGAATATTGACTAATTCTGACACAGGCCCCATACAGCACTCATATTTCAGGTTTGTGCTCACAAGTCAAAGCCCAAAAAATGGGATGAATGACTAGTCAGTTGGGTCGCCAATATCTTTAACTATAACTGTACAAGGGAAGTTCTCCAAATGGGCACCCACATTAAGCAGGTCTATACTGTATATTAAATCTATGTATATTTAGTACTGCTAGAGAATACTGTACATCGAAAAGAGAGAGAGAGAGAGAGAGAACAGTGATTTTTACCTGCTGTTCACTGTTAATAAACCTGACCAAAGCTACAAATGAAATGCCACATTTGCAGTACTGACAAGCTCATTCATATTGTACAAAGTAAAATGATTGTCTACTTTCAACCCCCCCCCAAAAAATAAAAAAATAATTGCATCAGACACTCTTGAACCAGGCTGCACCAGACTCAATTAAATTATAATCCTACTGGAATCATTCCCTTTAAAATGAACCATATATTTGTATGAATTTCACTGGTTTTACTCTCTTGAGTTCTTTCTGCATCACTTGCAATTGAGAACACACACACACACACACACACACACACACACACACACACACACACACACACACACACACACACACACACACACACACACTGAGGGCAAAAGGTCATGTCTGACCACCTGTAGGCCGGTGGCCAGACCACCCACAAACAGGGGCGGCACACACAACAGACGGACCAAAGAGTGGCACAATTGCAGCTTTGCAACGTCCCATTATCTACAAGTAGCATCTTCCACCATCTGTCCTAATCTGAGCGTTGAAAAGTAAATCAAAACGGTGTCATGGATCTGTGTTTTTTTTGTGTCCAGTAGGGGGAGGTGGAGGGCTTTCCTTCTCATTTCGCACCTGTTCCTCGTCATGTCATAATCTGTCTGTCACTTGTTCTAAGAGACTCTCAAACCATCACCCGCTGTTGAATAATTCGCTTTGCACACGACCTTTTCAAAATCGCTCAGTCTTGTTAAGCATCTCATTTTTGTTGTTGTTTCATTTTTGCATTGTTCTTATTTTGTAGCGTTATCCTTGGCATATTTTGATGAGCGCATTGACTTCACAGTGCAGAGGTCGTGGGTTTGATCCTGGCCCCAACCTTCCCGTGTGGAATTTGCATGTTCTCCCCAGGCCTGTGTGGGTTTTCTCCGGGTACTCCGGTTTCCTCCCACATTCCAAAAACATGCATGGCAGGCTGATTGAACACTCTAAATTGTCCTTAGGTGTGAGTGTGAGCGCGCATGGTTGTACGTCTCTGGGTGCCCTGTGATTGGCTGGCAACCGGTTCAGGGTGTCCCCTGCCTACTGCCCGAAGAAGGCTGGGATACGCTCCAGTACCCCGCGAGTGATCTGTACTTTTCTTCAGCGGGATGCACACACAGCGATAATCGGAGCAAATTTGCATCTTACCACCCTTCCAATCAAATCCGTCAAAGGTCAGATTGTTGCATGTCAATGAAAGATTATCAATTTTTTTAAACTCTCTGATCGGCTCAGAAAACCCAATTGTAAATGTTGAACCTGTTCAATGATTCCGATAAATCCTTAAGTCTCTGGTCAACTATGTGTCTCTATAGCTATTTCTTCTACTACTACAGTTTCTTCCAGGCAGATTCAGGATTTTTTGTTTTCTTTACCAAGGCTAAAGGAGGGCTGACTGATTATCGAGTGGGAGCAGAGAAAATAATTTCTCAATATATTTAAAAAATACTGGAGGGGCTTAACTGTGGCTCCACAGATTTCTGACGGGGTTATAGCACCACGCTAACCATCTCTGCTCTCTTCTTTGTGAATCCTCATCTAGATGCCCTGTGGCACTATACTGCCTACCACAGGTCAGTTTTGGTAGTACCACCGACATGAGGAGACGCAAGATTGTCAGTGGCATTATTAATAGGTGTGTGGTGTCCTGTGTTCGTCATCTAGAGTACATCACGCAGAGTAAGAACAGGAAGCACTTTTTTTCCTTCACAATTCTCCCACATTCTAAAAATGCATGCAGAAGGCTTTCGTGAAGCAAAAATCAACATTGACTTACTGATCAAAGCGGAGACGCTGTTCAATTTGGGGTCAAATGGACACTTTCCCTTCCCAGAATCCACTTTGCCCGGCTCGAGGCGGAAAATATATTCCTGTCGGGGGAATAAGGAGAGGTAATTCATTATCTCACTTCTCCTGTGACTTGCTAATTGATTTATTTTGTTTAGAGAATACATTGTGGACAGCGGCAAAGGGGTTACTCCTTGAAGTTGCTGTTAAAGGCCGTGGGTTTTGAAAACAGCATGAGTATCTAACTAAACAATGTGGAGTTAAGAATGCTTGGCTGCGACCCTGCAGGCATGACTGGATCTGCTGAGGGCAACCAAAAGCACACAAAGACGGTTTTATCGGTGAGATGAAGGCGGCGGAGGGAAAAAATGCTGAGAGCCTTCCAAAAAAACGCCCTCCGCTGCGCCTGTGATGGTAGTGGCTCAAAAGAGAACTCATTATCCCCGCAGTGAAAAAAAAAAAGGACATCTTTAACATCTGTGTCAACACTGGATCCGGGTGCACCGACAGCTCGGTCGGGTCTTCAAAGCCCGACCGAGCTTATCTTTAGACATATTTAGAATTTTGCGGTAGCCTTGTAATCTCTTTTTTTTCTTGAACATCTTAATTATCGTCACATAATACAATTTATTTTGTTGTAATATGATATGACATTCATATTAGATTATTTTTTCAAATGGAGACATAATCCATTTTCTGGTTAAGAAACACGACTGAATATTTTATATATAAGCCAAGCTCTGTCATTTAATTTTCGTGTTTGCACCCCCCCAACATAAATATGGCATGTCATGGAGAAGGCCATTTATATTACTTCAAGCCATGTCATCACTACACCGAAAGTGAGCTCTCCAGGTGGGCACCAGACTTCTAATTCGATTCTTTACAGAGTGCAGAGCTCTCTCTCAAAGCCCACCTTGGCCTCCAAAAGTTCTGACGTGTCACTCTGGTCTGCTGCCCGATTGGTTCTCCCTCCAGATTTGGGGGCCTGGAGGTAGTAGGAGCCCTAAAACACAGACACGGCACATTTGGCCGACTCGTTACTGACACATGACCGGCTGCAACAAAGCCCGATTTGTCCAGTTGATAATGACACAAGCAGAAGAGCGGAGAAAAGACAAACAAAAAGTGGAAATGGAGAAGGATTTGGGGGGGAAAAAAAGAAAAAGGTGTTGAAAGGTGAAAGTGGTGCTTGATATTGTGCATGCCATGTAAAATACATGCAGAATAGCTGTAAACAAGTTTATAATTGAGCTCTTCTATAATATTTTGCGAATTGTGTCATTGCAACGGGGCTAATTCACCCCCCCCCACCCTCCAACATAATCCCCTCCCTACCACATAATCTGTCTCCTTTAAGGGGTAAAGAACTGAATGGAAGCAGGCCGACTGACCTTTACAATGACATGTGAACCCCCCCCCCCAAAGGGTGAGACTAAACACGCAGAGGAGTGGAAGGCGCAGTGCTGGCAGCTGCGTGCCGCTTGCCATCGGTCATCGTGCCCGAGGAGTAGGAGGAGCTACGAGTGCGATGATGGATGAGAGGCTCCATCGGTAGTGATGGCTTTTCAGGGGCTCTTAGCCAGACAGAGAGACAGACCGACAGAGCCTTCTCTGTATAAACAGGTGGATGGGGGAAGGGGGGGGGGGGGAGTTCCAGGCAAGGCAAGGAATTTGCTGCATATTTCGTCAAAGCGATATTACAAAGCGCGATTGGGGCTTTTTAATCTGAGTAGCAAGTAAAAATAGCATTACTCTTCTTTTCTCTATGATAATGTACGCTATTAAACAAACAAAATTACATTGATACTGTTTTTACTTCATTTCAATGCCATCTGTTAGCCTGTCTATGGCGTTTTGTATTGTTTGCTAGCATTAAGATAATGAACTTGTGAAGCTCCGTGGTTGATTTAGGCACGCAGTTCACCTTATTTTTTATTTGCCTTATGGAAGTCAGCCTGTTTTGATGGGGAAGTCCTGTTTCATGCAAATAAACCTGATAACTGATAACCCCTCTACTGTGGGAGCAATACACATTTTGTCACCATGACGACTAAGCAGAGAACTGGGAACTGAGTTTCAAAAAGCAAGTAAGACATCTTGAAAAAACAGAAGACTTCCTTCTTTTTTTAATTTAACAATTGATGGGCGGCCAGGCGCTCCAGACAAAATTATTTGTAAACACTGAAAAAAAAAAGTAATCAATTTCCTATGATATTTCCCATTAAAATAAAAACAGACTCTTGCGTTTTGGCGCCTTTCACCTCACAAAGCCAACAACTGTATCTACAATAATGGAACTCCAGCCACGCAAGTCGACAGCAAGTGAGCGAAAGAGGAGCCACCTCACCACCTGAGCTTGAGTGACAGACGCGACTGTTAAAAAGGGAGAGAAGGCTTCAGGTTAAGTTTCACATGGCATCTTCGGTTACCTGTGAGGTACGTCCTCGGTCCACGTATGTGCAGATGGGGTTGTACGCTCCCGTTCCGCACACATACAGGTGAGTACGGTTCCACGGCTCGATCAGACGGATGAAGTTACCGCATTCGCCCTTCAGGAGAACACAGTCAGGATCAAACAGGATTATGGAGCAGTTCTATCAGGATGTCTCCAGTTGAAAAACAAAAACAAACAAAAAATACAGTAGATGTTTGATTTTTGGTGTCGTTTTATTGGATACATTATTTTTTTGGATTTGAGACCCTTTCAATGTTGTCAATTAATGTCATTCAAAATGGCGCCGTAGTGGGCAGCCGTCTGCGAGACCTCTTCAAGAACTCTGCTTTTTTTGTTGTTTGTTGTTTTTGTTGCTATTTGATTATCGCCGCTCGCCAGCCCCGGGGCGCTTGTGTTTTTTGCGCCTGTAATAGGCAGCATTTTTCACAGCCCGGTTTGTTCAGCGGAGATGTCGGCGCTGTTGGACAGTCTGCGTTGGCGCAGCTGGATGGATGGCTGGCTGGTGGAGCTGAGGATGAGGGGAGAGGAGCGTCGGCGTGCAGCACGGATGCGTATTTGGAACTGAGAGTCGGCGCTTGGAATTGAAGCGGATTTACATGGGACGGGAGAAGTAAACCAATCTCTTTTTTCGTCAATGGACGCTACAGCTTCTTGTATAGTTTCAAACTTAGCTTGTAGCACCTTTTGATCGTGACATGTCTGATCTACTGGTGAAAGGACACTTTGACAAACAACAAGGTGTATTCTGGAATATGGTTATGATTGCATGACGGTCTATGTTTTATGTTTTGTTATATTACCGTATTTTGTTATTTTATGTTAAATATTCTGCAAAGCTAGAAATAAAGAAGTCTTGTATTGTATTCTAATTATTGAATAGCAGTGCGCAAATCCTGTTTCAACAAAATATGAGGGGTTTTACTTACAATATAGCGCGTTTTTCTCCCTTACTGTACCCAATGTGAACTGTACTGTCACCTCAAAACCAAATTCTGACCGGACCTTCATTTTGGCGGGATCACATTGCATCCCTTTACTGATGCTATCTCCGACGGAGGAAAATTCGCCGGTCCCCCATCAATCCATGTCATTTCTCATTCTACACAACAGCGAGTCAGAAAAGGCAGATAAATTCCGGCTGTGCAAAAGCAACATAAGATCCATCTCTTACCACAAAATGTAATACAATATTCTGGGGCCCCTTCTGCACCTCTTTCCAGATTTGTATTTCTTTTTTTTCTTGATTTTTATTAACAAACAACCAGATGACCCTGAGTGGAAGATTACAAAAAAAAACTAGAAAAGTCAAAAAGAAGTCTTTTAATAATACATAGTACCCCACTGGTGGTTAATAAGCCCTCTGCCAAGCTTTAAAGCCCTCACATTCATCATTTCCGCTGCTGGCTCGTTGGCAGCTCTGTTCTATGCTCGGATTCGGGCCAGAGCCCGGATCACTCAATGCTGTCAGAAAAAATATATATAAAAAGCAGAACTACACAGCGTGTGAGGAGTGCTGGGGTCGGGACAGAGTGGAAACCCAATTCATTGTCTTAAAAATTTGGGGGCCCAAAGTATTCTACTACTTCATGTACTGGCATTTGAAAACGTGAGTAATGTGGTTTGTTCAGCATGTGGATGACCTCAGTGGTAACGATGGCCACCACAACACTTCCACAAGCAAATAAAGAGGTGCTGTTGGCTGTTTCTTGTCTCAGTTTACTAAAACAGCTGTTTCTCCATAAAACTAGACATGGTACAGTTTGTAATTTACAGCTTTACCGATGAAAGTCCCGATTATCGGACGTTTCTAAAAGATGATCCTGATTATCCTGTGGTGAGTTGTAAGGCCCCGAATAGCAAAATGAAATAAATAATAATAATAATAACAATAAATAAATAAATACATAATTATGATTAATTTTGAAAGAAGGTACTAGGCATGCACATGCCTAAACAACAAAGACTCTCCTAATTTCCACGAACGACGCCGGGTAAACGAATTGCATCACTTAATTCTCTTGGCAACAATTATTGGACTACTTTCCTATGTAGACAACTTCGGTGGCATCGTAATGCGTTTCAGAAATAATCACAATGCACGTCAAAAAGATGGCGAAAGGTTCCACAAAAAAATACGTGAATAGGTGAATTTGTCAAGAATGAATCCCAAATAAGCACCTCGATTGAGGGCCGCTGCAGCCGTGATGCAATTGACAGCATCAAACTAAGATTTGCATATGCAGGAAGGGGGGGGAAGCTATTTTTGGCAGTTATTAGCAACACAACAGATGCGCGAGCCCGACGTTTCCTGGGAAGTGTGTGTGTATGTGTGTGTGTGTGTGTGTGTGTGTGTGCGTGTAGTTGTGACCCCCCCCCCCCCCCCTCCCACTGAAAACACAGCAGGAATGATTGTCTTTGACCTCGAACCTGCACCAACATCCACTGTCAATTGCTTGTGAATTGTCATCATCTGTCTGGCCCCTAAAGAGCATGTGAAGATTGCAGTGAAGAGTTGTCTCCCGCCAGCCGACAATATTTCTTTTGTTTACCGATGAAATTTCAAACCCGCACACACGTACCGCTCACACAAGCAACGAGAGGCCGATACCAAGTAGCCGGAGGCGAGAGAGAGAGGCAACGGGTCAGCGAACATGCACAAATGAACATTCCAGTTGGATAAACAGCAGCCTGCTCGCTCTACCTCGTCACTCCCTTCCACTTCGCTCCTTCCGATGAAATGTGTGGGTGCACCTCAAAAGCAAAGAGATCTGGTTTTTGTATGCATTTCATCATGATTAGCTTTCACCCTATACTGAAGAGAGGGGGTTAGTATTGGTGCCTGTTTGCATGTGTGGATCATATTAACACTATCGAGACGTCTGGAAGCTACTAAAGGCTAACACTTTTTTGTTCTTTTTTTTTTTTGCTTGTTGTTTGAACTGCAAAATTTGAAATGATTGCAAGATACTGAATTGGCTTCCTGTACAGTATTCAGTTGCGTTCCAGCTTGATTTTATCCCGAAAACATTCCGTAACCGAGGAAGCAGAAATGTACAAAAGCACAACAAATTCGAACCTGATCTGATAAGATTTGGCAGAGAAATACATATCAAGTAAACATGTAACAATGGAAAGTTTCCATGTTTTAAGTGAAAATTGGATCAGGTCCGAGTGGAACCGGTTTGACATCTCAGCTCCGAGACAAAAAACTGACTCGGTAGGTAATGTTTTGCAAAAAATATATGAGATATATAAAAAAAAAAAGAAATGAAAATGAAACCAAAAATATGACATAAAAAAGTAGAATTAAAAAATATATACAGTCAAACCCCGGTTTTCGAACGTCTCTGTTCTCGACCAAGTCGGTTTTCGACCAAAAATGTCAAGTTTTTTATGCCTCGGATTTCGACTGAAAATCGGTTCTCGACCAAACTGAGCGCACTTGAACGCACCACTTGACTCCTCTCGCCTTCCTTACACGAGGGAGTGACGCTTCCTCGGGTAGACGAGGAAGTGACGCTTCCCCGTGTAGCGTTCCATTGTGAGCAGACGTGTTCAATAAAGATTTTTTTTTTTTTAAAGAGTGTGGTTTCGGTTTTCGAACAGCCTTCTGGAACGGATTATGGTGGAAAACCGAGGTATGACTGTATACATAATTTTGGCTGATTTTTGAAGGGCCCTAATCGGACGATTTAGTCAGCCAGCCAATTGATCGATCGGGACAGTTCAGGTCAGTTTTTCTAACTTTCCGAGTGATTTTCGGGGCATTGGTTTGAGACTCCCAACGTACATGCACTTTTCTCAGAACGCAGGCAGTCTGCCATGTTGAGGCCACCAAAAAAAGCAAGTCATTGGTCGGAAGAAGAAGAGTAAACAGCGATTCCAAGAAGGCCTTCTTCCCGCCTGGGTCTTGGGCCCTTATTATACGCGTGTGCAATATGCTGTCTTCCCAGGGTTCTATGGAGACTCTTCCGCGTGGGCCATTCCGAGGAACTGCTCCCTTGAGCGTGACTGAAAGCAGCTGTTCGCAATCAGCAATCAACGCTGTCGCTATCCTGGACGAGAGTGTGACATCTCAGTGGCACTTTGGAAGACCCCCCCCCCCCCCACATTGTGACCAAGTGACCCCCCCCCCCCACCGAGTCGCTATTCAACATTTGAGTGAGAACTCATTCACTTAATATTTGTGCATTTCAGTGTATTTTTGCCCTCTTTAATGCCATCAGATACTAGCCAAATGCCTTCTAATGTGCTAGTCTATTTTATTATTTTGTAAGATGATTTTTGAAATTATATTTAAGTGTTTGTGTTAAGTGTTGGAGGCAATATAAATATTTGGGTGTTCACTGCAAAGACTGTCGACCATTTCAGCATGTGGTACACTTCTCTGAACAGTAACAATTGTTCAGGGTAGACGCGCACCATCATTTTCCTTTTACAACTGTAAATTATTAACCTGTTGAATATTTATGGTGGCAACTCCTTACGTGTGTGGTCAACACAGTCAAAAAGTTGAATCGAGGCAAAGGTTTTTCTTTTCAAGCAATTAGGTCAAGTTCAAAGCCTGGAACTCACAGACCAATAAAAAATACCAGATTACCGCACGTCTCAAGATTTTTGACTGGTTATGATCAACCCTGCTTAGTTGAGAAGAGAATCGAACAAGTGTCAACACAGCAGTAATCATGACAAATTTTACATTTCACCCCCCTCCCAGATTCTGATTAAAGTCAACAGAATTACAATGATCAGATACCTCTGTGAGATTATCCTGAGCGATTAATTAACCTGTGATGTGTTGCATTTTGAGAGTGACTTGGGCCAGATTTATGGTTTGACGAATGTCATTTGCGATTGTGGGTCAAGATATCGTTACGCCATACGAGCAGCAGTGCATGGTTAATGAATCCTCTAGTGAGTTCGTAACACTCACATTGGTGTCTTTTCCAGACAGGACACATTCAGACTTCCTCTGAGGGGCGACAGGCCAGTGGATCTTTAAAAAAAAAAAAAGACAGATCAATGAGCTGAGATGCAGAACATTAGCTAAATCCCTTTCGGAATTGTTTGCCATCGCATGACAATCCTTACAATGAGTGGCTCCTTGTTTATGTCGTGCAGATCCAGAGACAGGATGTAATCTTTGCTACCCACATACATGCGGTCGTGGTCCTCGTCCATGCGAAGAATTCGATAGTCGCTCGAGTTTAGCAAGAAGGAGAAGTGGTGAGCGGTGCCGGTCGACTTTAACTCTGTCAAAGAGAGAGAGGGAAAATAAATGGTTTTGTTCGAGGCTGTGGTGGAAGAAAAACATACCGTAAAATTGGGAAACAAAAATCACAGACGCGGTCGTATGGGATGCTGTGCAGGCTGCTCCATTGTGGCGCCAAATTCTCGATTTATCCGCTCGTTTGAATGGGCCGTAAGGTTGTCTTTACCACTCGGAACCACCCACATACACAAAGACACATATAATGATGGTGGTACACGTGCATATACAGTCGTAAAGAGGCAGCGAACCCTCAGACGCCCCAAAATTATTTTACACAATACGGACTTTATTTTAAAACAGCGATGCGACTAAATGCTTCTTGTTGGGTACATATAAATAGCATCTATGGATGCCATCTGTCTTTCATGGAATGAATTCAACACTGAAGTCAAGGTACCACTGCAATATGTGATATTTCTTTTGTCACTGTATGGTTGTCAAGCTAACATTTCTGCCTCCTTTGTGAAGGTGATTAACATCAGAAACACTCCTTGGGTGATGAAGTGCAGTTCTACAATAGGCGCCAGCGCAGCAAGCGCCAGCGAAATTCGGACATATTTTCAGTAAACTGTTTCTTTGGAGGCATAACTGTAGTTTTGCTTGTCGAATGATTCTTGTCAGTTTGGTTTGTAGTGGCTAGCACGCCTACGTCACAATTGACAAATGCTGGGTTTGAATTTGGACTTTGGTGTGGAGTTTGCAAGGTAATCTGGCTTGCTCCCACATTCCAAAAGCATGGCGTTAGCTTCATTGAAACTCCAAGTTGTCCGTAGGTGTGAATGTGACTGGTTGGCTGTCTATACTGTATTTTTCCCCGGCCAGTGACGACCAACCGTTCCAGCAGGGTGCACCCTGTCTCTCACCCAAGTCACCTGGGAAATAATCCAGCTCACCTCATGACCCGAATTGGAACAAGTGCTGTAGAAAAATGAATGGATGGATGGTTTCATTCCAACCCCATGCCACAAGAGCTTGCAGGGGTGCAGAAGTGAAACCCAATATTATTCACTGTTGTATAAGTCAAAACAACTCCGAATGACCATCCATTTATTGCTCTTCTGGTTTTTCACACTAGATCCGTCCTTAGTGAACAGTGACATGAATCTCAGGCCGCCGTGAGTTCACATTCCAAAAACCAGATCGGACTTGGGGTCCTGGCTTTCCTCGGCCTCGTTTCATCTCCGTCTCAAAAATGACGGGAATGACCCGTCGTAATCTTCCGCCGCAAATTTTCCGGCCGGGGAGACTTGTTCACTCCCTAACGTCTCTAATCATATCACGTGTAGCGTTGAAACATCCGGCCCCCCGTTGGCAGGCGGGCGGCTTTCAGGAAATAATTGCACGGAAAGAAGACAGTCCAGTGTCCGCCCAGTACCTCCTAAATCTCTTGCTCTTGGTAAAGGAAACCTTGACAAAGCCAATCATATATTTGCAGAGAAGACCAGAGGAGCCGCACATGTTCCTGTTCTGTGGGAGTAGACAAACACCCCTGCTATTCTCTGGCTCGCTCATGACGAACAGGATACACCAGATAAAATACACTCTCCTTGACCGGGATCTGACAGAACATCTGCCCGCTTTACTTGGAATAAAAAGTCATACGTACATGGTAGTTTCCACTTGCAAACGTTTCAAATGGTGAGTCCGGTGCCAGAAGGCCAACAGGCTTCTCAGCTGCCGGTGGGACTTGTTTCAGGAGGTAAAACGATATATATGACTGCGTGTTGGCTCAAAGAGAATCAATCTCTCACTTGCAATGACACCTCACACCGATCACATCTGCACGCAGCGGGAGTGGGAATGGGAACCGACTGGTACTAAATGCTGAACGTGATCCTGGAAAGGGGTCTCAAGAGGTTCATAGGTATCTACTTCAGCTGACGTTGAACGTGTGAGAAATTTACCTACATCACAACGACCCATTGGGGTTTTCTTCAAGGTGGTCTTGGATGGGTTGGTTTTGGTGTGTACCCAAGTTAAATTGCGTGTGTTAATACCTGAAGAGAGGACTCAAAGTTGCAATCGTGAGAGCGGCGGCACACAGAAAACCTCATGCCCGAATGCAAAATTCCCATTTCATACTTTTAACTGTCGCCGCCCAACTTCCAAATACCACAAGGGGGTGCCAGAGCACTACTTTTCTATTAGACGGGGCTTTGGCTTGTCTAATAGAAGCATTTTCCCCACTCACTGGAACACAACCAATAGCGCAAACGTAGTAAATAGGGAGGGGAACACTATACGTCAACGATCAGTGTATTTTGTATCATGTCAAGATCGCTTTATAACGGGGTGCGTCGCACCTTTGCATTTAGGTTGCACTCATTTCTATGGAGGCCTAATTCCATTCTGAAGATATCCAAGTCTATGGTAACATATACAAATTGTTCCACTTGAGGGGGCCAGACATGCCATTTTAGATGTCAAGAACAAAAGCCGTAAAAGGGAGAACATGCTGACACCACCTCCCTCCACCAGAAATGTATCATTACAAACTACACCAAAATGCACGGTTGCCTTATACGTTACTTTCATTTAAACAATGACAGACTTTTTTCCAAATAAGTCCGCCCAAGTTTCGGCATCAATTGCAATCTGCAAATTATATACAGTGTAATTGCAGTTTGGACTGCAGTCAATTCACATCCATCCTTTGTCGGTTTTCCTGACCCAAAGCCCCTGCGGCAAATTGTGTTAATGATGTTTTGCTGCGTGTATGTGATATGAAATCATACAAAAAGCAATAAAGGACATGTTACGCTCATGGAGGTCTGCATATTTCTGATAGCTTAATGTTTAGTAAAAGCAAGACTGCCTGGGGTGTGAAGGGGAAAAAAAAAGCTTCAAGCCATCCTGCATGTTTGCACATGTTCGCAAGCCTCATTTTACCACCCGTCTTCATTTGCACTCGTGAACTATATAAAACCACAATATGCAGGACTGTAAAGGCCTTGAATGTCCGGGGAAGGCAAATGAACAATAAAATGCCATGCGGGACACTTAATAATGCCACTTTCGCTTTGCAATTTCGCCTCATAACAAAGCCTGCAGTAAGATTCATTGCACCTTTAGGTGAACTACAATGACTCTATAAAAAGACATTAATGTCGCCATTGGAATTGGTAAAACTGCACCGTCGGCTTTCCGAGAAACACGTACTGTCTTTGCAAAGATGGAGACGTGCCTCAACACAAATAGCGCCCGTAGCGTGGTGAGATAACAACAACGGTATGGCAACAGCTATCCGCCTTGATCCGTGCTCATCTATCAATGCTCGTTTGGAAAATGTGAGAGAAACTACAATACGGCTTTGATATTGCGTTAGAAAGCTCAGTTGAAAAACCCACTGGTTCAATTCAACATTGACAGTGTGTGTCTATGAAAACCACAAGGTCTGTTGTATATCACCGTGTTTCCAAAGCAGCAAGGACTTTTGTAATTATTACCAGACAAATTGAAGCCAAATGCACATTTTTTTTTTTGTCTGTGATGTTTGTCTTCTGTTTCATGCCCTTGGTGTATATAATTTGTGTTTGATAAAACCCAATGTGTTCCCCATTACTCTCTTACAATGCAACGATCTGCGGTGTGGTCCACCTGCTGGCTGTGGATCGCCTCTGGTTAAAATAATGTTTTGGAGCAAAAAGAGATATTAGTGGCTGAGAAAAGTTGGCGCTCCTCAACATTCTGAGCGCCTCTTGTCATGCCGCTAACAGCCTCCCAAATCAAGTCTCTGCTGAAAGATGAAAGGGGATTTGGAGGTGGGGGTGTGTGTGTGAAGGAGAGGTGGGTGGGTGGGGCGGGGGCAGAAAAATCCGGCACACTTGTCCAGGCATCTGTGGCATGTTGCTTGAATTCTCGTTCGCTTGATGTTGAGGTGTGGTCCCTCCGTGCTCCGGCTTGTCTGCAGCCGTGCATGCACAAATGAAGGAAGCCCCCGAAGAGCGAACCATAAATGTCCATTTTAAGCTGTTCTAAAGTGGGGTATAAATATAATTGATAATTATTTTTTAACTGTGAGATCACCCACACATGATGAGTATTAAAAAATAAATTGCATTTGTGTGCTTCCTGCTCTTGTTGTGTGCAGTGGCATCGTGATGTCGAACACAGCACATCACACACATAACAGTGTGTACTCAGAATGACATGTGACAGGCCGTACGGTTGGTGATCTCCCTCTCAAGCACTCTCCACTGACTGTGCGGAGTGCATATTGGGCTTTTGATGACGTACAGGTATAGGTCGAATGTATACGGATTAGCGATCATATTTCAGACACACCATGCACAGATTTATAGCCACAGAGGCCAAAGAAGAGCATTTCAGGTGTTTGTTGATAACTACTATTATTCATTCATTCATTTTCCGATCCTCTTTATCCTCACAAGGGTGCAGGAGCCTATCCCAGCTGTCTTCGGACAGTCGGCAGGGGACACCCTGAACCAGTTGCCAGCCAATCACAGGGCACACACAGAGACGAACAACCATTCACGCTCATACTCACACCGACGGACAATTTTAGAGTGTTCAATCAGCCTGCCATGCATGTTTTTGGAATGTGGGGGGAAACCGGTGTACCCGGAGAAAAGTCACGCAGGCACGGGGAGAACATGCAAACTCCACATATTCCACTCCGGGATTGAACTCACGACTTCTACACTGTGAGGTCGATGCGCTAACCACTGGTCCACCGAGCCGCCCCAAATTCACAATCAATACTTATCAATATAAAAAGTTTAAATACAGGTAAATCTCATCGTACTCGCCAAAGATGCTAATGCACAGGCTCCTTCCTGACTGTGCATGTTTCTCTCCCAAATTTTATGGATTTAAACAAGCCACTCAGCAAGAGTGTTGGTTGGCCTACCCTCATAAGGTGTGCTCCTTGAAAATGAAATTTTAATCATGGTCTGACATCGTCCTCCCTCGAAAAATCAACCTTTGATACAAATTGAGCTGACCAATCAGAAGCTAAACGTAGCTCAACCAATAAAAGGAGGGACAAAATCACTCATCTGCAAACGAACCAGCGATTTCAATGGTGTGTGCGTGGTCAATGCCTGCACTCGAGATTGTGAAGGCATTGGATGAAATCATAATTGCATGGCAACACACAAAAGCTGAAAATTGATTGACCAAAAAAATTAATACATACAAATAAAAAAGCAGGTCTGCGCTTCTGCTAGTGTTTGGGCCTAGACGGAAGGATTGGAAGGGCTTGACTGCGCTCTACAGGTTGTGAATATATCAGGAAAAATGCTTGCTGCGATTGGCTAGCAACCAGTCCAGGGTCCAGTCCTGCCTCGAATCCAAAGTCATCTGGGATATCCTTCAGCTCACCCACAACCCGAACGAAAACAAGCCCCATATAAAATGGATGGGCGGATGTTTTGTGCATTCAAAGCCCGAGGTTCACGTATCGTTTTGAGCGTTGACTAAGGGGCCTGCCGGGGCTTTGTGTTGGAGTCGTAATCATTCACTCGTCTCCCCGGTCGGAGTTGGGACTATTGACTCAGAACAGACGCGTCACAGGAGCTGATTGCCATTTACCTGCGCCTGTCAAGCAGAAATAATTGCAAGCAGATTACACCTTATCTCTGCGCTTCCGGATGCTGTCGCTCAGATGCTCTTCACGCTCATCTACTACTGATACACTGTGTGCGCGTGTGTGTGTGTGTGTGTGTGTGTGTGTGTGTGTGTGTGTGTGTGTGTGCAAAAAGAAATAAGAGTTCCCTGATTCGCCCATCAAATCACAAACACCTGCCTACCTGACTGCCTTCACGGCTGGAAAGCAGAAGAAACATTGATTCAAGGAGCCAGCTGACTTCCTCAGCAAAGAAATTGAGAGATTATAAAAAAAAAAAATCCATCTGTCGTTGCAGATGACAGGAAAGGTTAATTAAAAGATCAAGGGAAGATCTTGGGCATGTTTCAGGTGGAGGGAAGGTCACCGAGTTTGTCTTGGTGTCAGATCAAAAACGAACCTTCATTATGCCTATAAAAGTGGATTTGTATAGGATTCAGTGCAATAAAAGACGAAAGCGGACATATTATTGAAAATGTACTTTTTAATGGTTTGTTTGGTCCCTGGAGTGCCTGCCCACAAACCAAGTGTCAAATTAAACAACCAAGACTATTTTAAAAAATGTTTCTGTGAGAAATCAAAACGCGCTAATTTAAAAAGTGTTCTATAACTTTGATCCTAGCCGTAATTTGAAGAAAACTTGACAGAAACATAATTCAAACATGGGGAAATGCTTGAAAATGTTGCCCCAAAAATGTAGAACATGTCTCATTTAATTAACATGCATTTTTATCTTTAAACTGCTTGGCAACATTTAATACATTTAATACAATCAAATGAAAAACAGTCATTATGAAGGTAACTGTATTTTTACACTAATCAGCATTCAAATGAAGAAATGTCATGTGTGGGGAGCATCATACTCAAAGAACCCTCATCATATCATACCGTCTTGCCAAATGCCAATGTGCGACTACCAAAGACCTGATGCTTTTCCTTCAACACCCACTGCAAAGAACAGCTGCCTGTGAAAGGTCAGAGGGCATGAGAGGACTGGGGTGAAAGCTCATCCTCAGACTCTAACACATTCGGACATAATCTGGATTATCTGTGGGTCAGGAGAAAGCATTGTGGTCATGATGATACGGGAGTTGGAGGAACACTTGAAAGGTGATTCTTATATCCTACCCAAATATACCATGGAGGTTTTTTGTGTGGGTGTGTGTATGATGTATTTGTGGCCTTCAGAAAAATAAGAGCACAAAAAACTTTGAGGAGTGTTTCATAGATGGTTTGGCATGGTGGCTTTGATAAATCAATTTAAAGGGGATTAGTGAGGAGGGATGAATAATGAGAGCGATCTTTTTTGAAGGAGTGAAAATCTCCTCTCCCAAACTAACCCCTGACCTTGCACTCAGGACAAATACTTTTCGTCTCTGTCAGCGGCGCTAATACACACACAGAATCAAAAGCTCCCTCTCAATTCGTTTTTATGGATTACTCAGAATCCCCTTTTCTCCCGAGTTTGATGAAGTTAGTCCCAAGCAGAGCAAAGCTGTCAATAAATCAATTTCTCATTCATTTGGCGGGTCTTGTCCATCAAGTTCACGGCTGGTGTGATGCTAGCTGGCGGCAAATGAGATGGGGTGGGGACAGGCAATTAGGAGGTAAATAGAGTGAGACCATTAGACCCCAAGTGTTGTTGACTCAAGGTCCACGAGGGACGACAGCCAACTTGACCCACTCTCCATCCATAAAACTCTTTGAGGTCATTTTTCACTCGCAACAAACAAAATGGTTTAGAGACTGGAGGAAGGGGTCCAACTGCTGACTTTATGGACTCCCGTTTGTCAAAATAGGCCGTTGAGAGCCTGGGGAAACTGATGAGTGGAAGCCCCTCTGGCCAGAGCAAGAAGAGTCCCTTAACTGCTGGAGGAGGAGGGGATTTGTATCATAATCATGACATGTCAGGTGGAAAAATAACGATACAGTGTGCCAAGATACACAAAAATGCTGATTGCAACTGTGGCTGCCAGTTTAGTGGATGAAAGGAAATAGTTTTTTGGCACAGAAAGCAGACTTTTAAACCTGTACTGACAGCAGTGATGAGGCATAGTTGTAGTGGTGGAGTGTTCCACACGGTTCTCTTATCAGTCCCCTGCACTTTTGCAAAAGTTGAGGTCTTTCCACGATAGCTTTAGTGTTCCTAACACAACACAGGGTTTTGTTTTCATCTTCATGTGTAGGGGGTCCCTGCATACATTTTAATTACTTAATCGACAGGTAAATTGTGTACGCATATTACAACTTTAGTTTGAACACGATTGGAGTCCATACTAATTATTTATCGATCTGTTTTCAAAGTGCTTGCCCTAATTTGGTTTGCGCATGAGCTGGAGCGTATTGACTGTGGACCAGTCAATGACAGGGCAATCTATATAGACAATATAGCCAATCAACCATTCACACTCATATTCACATCTATGGACGAGTTAGAGCCATTGCCTTTTGTGGAATGTTTGAGGTAGACAGACTAACTGGAGAAAAGCCATGCAAACTCCGCACAAGATGGGCGAAGCCGAGATTTGAATCCCAAACCTCATAATTATGAGGCAGACGTGCTAACCACTAGTCCATATATTAATTTTTCCAATGTCAAAACCTTGAAAAATAATATTGATTTGTTGACGCTAGAATATATCTGCACAATCAGTTGTTGATTTGATCTGAATTAGTACAGGTTGTTAATGAAAATAACATCTGTGTTACGAAAAACAATAATCGATAATCTCTACCATGTGTCATTAGTAACAAATCTGCTTTGTGTCCATCTGTCCCCTAAAATTATAGATATGGTCTTGACGTGGACAGCACATAGCTAGCTATCCACGGGTTTTCGGTTTAAGCGGGCGTTGATATATGACGTTTTGAGGTTACAAACTAGAAGGCATGCTCAGTAAGTGCCGTCCCATTTTTCATTTGATTGTTACATTTATGGCCAAGAACTGTTTTTCCTACAAATATTGCCTGTAATTCCATTGCGAACCGTGAAACCCTGGTACCAAATGTACCAGGTCATAACATTTCATTTGTTTAGTGAACCTTTTTTGGAGGGGTCATGTCCCAGAGATGTTTAATTCCTCCTTTATTTACAAAATATCACATGCGTTTGTTTCTGTATCGTTTTGCAATGAGTGATCGGTGGGGGGGGGGGGGTGAGGTATCTGAACATCATTCATCTTGTTCCTATCTTGCATCAGATTTGCTTGGAGCATTTCCGCTAGGCTCGCATACCATCATTTAAAAATGTTATGGTAACCCTTTTCACCAAAAAATACAAATTTACCATCTCTCTTCACTCGACCCTCTCTATGCATGTTTTGATTTATGACCTTGGGCTTCCTCTCCTCTGTGGTTTGCCTCATTTTATCATTTACAGCCATCTACATACCAGCAGGCTGAGATAACGCACCTTTTTCCTTCACGCTTTTCTTTTGCGCCCGGCATGCCACAAGTGGGAGAAGCAGGGGGTGACGTGCAAGCGTGATATACGCACTGATGATGTATTTAACTCTCTCTGTGACTTCAACTTCAACCCGTCGTTTTCATTTTGCACCAAGGTGCCGAAAGAGAAATTTATAATGATGATTGCAAGCAAGTGGTTAATTCAAGCATCCAAATGAGTAATTCAAAGTCATTTGTGAAGGTTTATATTTACGCAAATGGACGATTGATTGGGGGGGAAATTTACATCACGGCTTTCACTTGGGAGTGCTGAAAAACAGGAAATTAAACTGGAGATTATGCGGCTCAAACAAAGTCAGACTTTGATGAGGTTAACAATTTTGGACAAGAGTTTCATTGACACGAACTGACTGATGAGTTACATCTCTGTAATGCGCAATCAGACAAGGCGTGTCAAAAGACACAAAAGTCAATAAATACGTCAAATAAATCAAAAAGTGGTTCAGCAAGACTCATTAGTCCAACCCTATGAATATTAATTCCACATCAATGCCAAATAAAAGGGAAGAGTTTGGGGAAGTCCCTTTTCTCTTCCAGCATGACAAATCTCGACATACTCGGATGAGTTTGGTTTGGAAGAACTTTCAGAAAACCCCCCTTCCAACCTCCCTAATGTTCTTCTGGGGCCACATTTCCCTTCCCAAAGTTGTAACGAGCAATACTTCACTCGCTGTGATTGTTAACAGAGACGGTTGCGATTCATAAAAATGATTACAAAATACCTGATGCAGATCATTTCCCGTACTAATGATGCATGGTTTCGCTTCTGCTTACTTACGCAGCTATGACGAAGTTGAGTGTTCAATGAATAACTCTTGTGTCCACACACATCCGCCCACAGCGGGGTGCATTGTTAGCTAACCTGAAGACACAACAAAGGAAGGCATGCACAAAAAGTTGCCGAGCTGGATTTCATTTAGCAGGGACATGTGGGGGGGAAAAAAGTGACTTTTGAATGACTTTTAAACAAATAGTCGCATCCCAGGAGGTCCTTCCCACCCATTAAGTGTGAAATTAAACAACCAGTTTTGGGATCTGCCTATTTCTGAAAACCTTAGTGAATGAGCTTAACTTCAGCCAACTGTGATGCAACAGTGGTGCTAATTTACATAATAATCACCCACGTTTCTTCGCACGTGATATGATCTGCTTGGATGAGTGAGGATCCAGAGCCAATTTCAAGTAATTACACTAGCGCAATGTCCACATCTCCCATGGCTGCCACACCCCTGCTTTCATGTTCAAGTCAAACGAAAAGCCGAGCTGCATTGAATATTGTCAGATGCACAGATGAGCTCATGACTAAGTGTCCACGTGCCACAAGCACACAGTGTAATGTATGATGTGCAAGTAGAAATGCTTTTACAGTCTTTAGGGCCGCTTGCTTTTTTTTTCCTCTCATACAAATACCCACCATTTGCTTGACACAAAAACTGGCTGATTTCAGGGAGACAAGGGTGTGGAGGGTGTGATATTGTATATTTCTTTATACTTAGGGTATTTTGAAAAAAAAAAAGCATGCTATGGGCAACACAAAAAAATATAATGATATATCCCCTTCAAAGTAAACATTTTACACACTATTATGGAAGAACTTTGTACATGATTTTCCAATCTGGCAGGATCATGTAAAAGTGTTTTGCAAATCTGCCGCCCAGTTCTCAGTAAAAGGGAGTTTGAATGCGGGCATCCTGTGTGGAATTTGCATGCTCTCGCCGACGCTGAACAGGTTTTACAGTTACTCTCGTTTCCTTGCACTTTCCAAAAAGCCCTTTAACACCGTTATCTCATATTGATCAGTATCTTGCTCAAGAACACTTCGACATGGCCGCCATGGCTGTGAATCAAACCACAAAGCTCTCGGCTAGGAAACGACCACTGTGCCGCTGAGCCATGCTATCCCCATCTATGCCCTGTGACTGGCTGATGACCAGTCCAAGGTGTACTCAACCTCTCCGGCTTGGATAGCCTTCAGCTCACCCATGACCCGAATGACGATTTGTGATATAAAAAGTGGATGGATGGCGGCTGGCTAGTGTAATCATTCAATGAATTTCCCGAGTGGCTGTTGCTGAATGCAGCGCACAGCCCAACTTGTATCCTTTCATAAACCCAATCCTGGATTGGGTGTCAAACCCAAAGGTCACTTAAAGGTCTTTAATGTGCATATAAACCCAGGCTCGGTCCCAAATGGGCAGCTAATAGAGCACATAGGTCACCGGCATCTGTGAAGTTGTCCTAAGGCAGGCTACTAATGGGCCACTGGCAGAAGACCATCTGCCCCTTCACGGTCAGCATAATACCGCAGGGTCTATCGCTGCACACGCCCACTCGACCCCACTGTAGAGAAAAATAAAAGCGGGCCAACCAACTCCCCTCCCCCCAACCGACCAGGTAAACACTCTAATGCCATATGACAACTGCGTGACGCTCAACAATTAGGCGGCTGGGTTTCAGACATTGCTGCGTGAAGCTCAGCTGGTAGCGTCCCAGTGAGGGTCCTGGGGGAGAAGTTGCTCATTTTCTTTTTTTTCCTTGCCATTCTGTTCGATTTACTGTGACGTGGACGCTTAAAAAACAAAAGACAAAAACAAGCAAAACATCCTTTGAGAACCAAAGGGGCAATGGTGCGCTGACATGAGCCAGATTCTGTATTGTCATACCAGAGTGCGAGTATGTTATCACCTCATTGGTTACAGAAGAGGAGTGGGCTGGTCATTCACTGAATTCATAAACGTTTTCAGACTACTTTTCATTCTCATAAAAATATGGAACAAATTGTATCTATTCTATATGTGGAACAATTCTGCTTTTTCAAAGTACAGTCAACCCTACTAACACGTCAAGATGCCATCATCGACAGTGGTCAAAACGAGGCCCCTGCAAGAGATCAAACATAACAATCCTCTCTTCATCTATTCCATTAGCGTCCAACTGGAGATCAGTGAACCCGGAGATCAATGTAGCCCAGGATGGTTCTCCTTTTTACGGCCTATTATAAGATTTGCAACCACAAGCCGGGATAGAACAAATAAATTAACGAGAAATTTTTGTTCAGCTCAGGACTGTCTGCTCAAACAAAAACACATGGATTTTAAAGCCCCGGAGCAGCCGAGGAACAATATTATGGTTTCTGTTTAAAGGCTTGGTGAGAGCAAGGCTTTGTGCGTGCGTGTGTGTGTGTGTGTGTGTGTGTGTGTGTGTGTGTGCGCGTGTGTTCTGTATCCTGAAACGGACTAGACTCAGACATACACATACCGACAATCAGGCCAAGTGTTAGCATTTTCCCCTCTCTCGCAATCAGTCAGCAAAGGCCCGATTGTTGGATCCCTCTAAAACATTACCCAGACGATAATCCCATGGTGTGATGTCTCTGAAGACTTACTTTGAGTGATTATCCTGCAGTCTGGTGTGTGTCAAATGTGCTTTTTACCGTTCGTCATCTGCTCAGAACAGCCGTGTTGAAATGTTGAATCTGATCAATAATTACTGTCACAAATTTTCAATTTCTCCTCCCTTATGATTAAAAATCAGCAAAAGTCCGATTGTTGGCCTTCTCTAAAATATTACGCTGATTATCCTGTGGTGTGGGTTCTGCAAGGAAAATGTTGAAACGACTAATTGTGAATATGAAAGCTGTTCAATATTTATGTTGCATGCTCAACACGGAATGGGCGATTGCAATATGAAACGTCACGATACTCAACCAGAAAGTGACCGGAATCTCACGCTGTTGTCACAAATACAACAGCAGATGGTTGTGTTAAATGTTGGTAGAATTTGTTAAACAAGTCGCACATCGTGATCAAAACAAAGTGACCAGATAGGCTGCGAGTTATCCGTGCTTTTTATATGACTGCTTGATTTTTGTTCCTTTAAGATGCCAATGTTGCCGCTCACAGGTCACTTTTGCTGCTATGACTGATGTCATTATGTGGATTATGTCATGTTTGCCTTTTTGAGTACAGCACACACTATAAGGTCAACAAGCACACATTTCCTCACTTGGGGTGCCTCGCGTTGAAAAAAGGTTCAACTGTTTAAAATCACTAAGTGTGTAGCCTGTTTTATACTCAGTTCTTCAGACAGTCCTTCTGTAATCCTGCAATTGTGCTCAGTATATTTCATACTGATAATTTCTCCAAAACAGAAGACAAAGGGCATAACCATCAACAGTCCCTTTTTGGACTGTGACTGTTTTTAATCTCGTGTATTCAATGTGCATGACTAAAGCTCTTAAAACAGCCTCAAAGTAGTACAGAGCACAGAAAAAAAACATGCATGCTCAAAGAGATTTTAACTATTTCAGTTGACCATAATCTGAACATTCAACATTGGATGGGAGAAACAGAGCATCGTGCTATGGCACATTTAATACATCTGTCAAAGTGGGGGGTAGCGAAGACATCCATCATTTCTTAACGGGAGAGCGGCTGATGATGGAGTTGGCGATAGTGGGAATAGTGGGAGGCGCGGCAAGGGGGGAGGGTGACGGCAATGGAATGCCATTATCCATTTGTTGGGAGGGAGTATTGGATGCGCCACAATTAGGTAGGAAAGCGCTAAGTAAGACCATGATCGTCGATTGTTGATTCATGGCATCTTGAAACAATTGGAGCAAAAAAAAAAATGGCAGGCACTTGGCGACAACTAGCAGAGCCACTGATTGCAGTCGAAAAGAAGGACGCAAAATATGACATGTTTAAAGAAATTATTTTTAAAAAGCAAGGCTCTGTTCTCAAGCTAGGACAGTTCATCTGTACCAGCCTAATGTGGTGTGGAAAACCCAACCATAAATGGTATCATTTGTTTGTAATGCAAAAACAACCGGCGTTAAGATGACGTGCATAAAAAACGTTTTCCACACCAACTTAGGCTGTCTGCGATTGGCTGGCAACCAGTTCAGGGTGTCCCCCGCCTACTGCCCGAAAACAGCTGGGATAGGCTCCAGCACGCCCCGCTGTGACCCTTATGGGGAAAAATGGATCAGAAAATGGATAGATGGATGGACTTAGGCTGGTGCAGTCCTAACCAAGCCTTGTTGCAGGAACTGATGGAGCCTACTCAGAGGAGAGGCAAAACGTCTTTTAAAAGAAACAAAGCAGTCCACTAGCTATCAATTCAATGCCCCGAGAATGATCGTTCCCATCAACCAAGTGATGATGGGAATGATTGGCAATCAGTCCGAGGCAAGCACTGCTTCTTTAACCACAAGTCGGCTGGGATCGGATCGAGCTCACCTGCAACGGCAATGTGGATGAGCAGTATGGAAAATGGATGGAATGGTTAATCATTTTTTATACGTATTATTAGTTTTTTTGGAGTCAGTTTTGTACACATTAGAAATCACAAATAATGTGATTCGCAGTGATTAACAGAAATAAAGGTGAAATGACGTCACACACACAAGGTTATTGTGAAATCAGTCTTGGGCTAGCAGGTTTTTACACTACGTAAAATGTTGGACTAGATGAACTTGCAGGACCAAGTTACCTTGAAAAGGAAGAGAAAATAATCAGGGGCTAATCAACGTCTCCATTTCAAAACACTCTCTTTGAATGCGAGAAAGAAAGTGTCACTCAAGATGAAGTGTGCTGGCAGCCATTCCATCTTTAATGTGGAATGGGAATTGTCTGCTCATCGAAGGGCCTGGTGCTCTCATCCTGGCCGGCGATTAAAGCAAAGCTAGCTTCAAGGTCAGCCTGACTGACAGACCTTTAGATTACTGTCTGTCTGTGTAATCCGCGTTCTTTTTTTCACTCCCCATTGCTGACTGACATTCTCACCCCTCCCATTCCCCAAACCCCATCGCCTGTTGATTTGTTGGCTTTCACGTTTGACGGACAGATGGGACATCCTACTCGGAGACCCTGTGGCCTTTGTCTCACCCGTGACCACAAGGGTCAGTCTGTTTCGGGCCGCTTGGGGGCTTGCAAAAAGGCCCTCGTCGGAGGAAAATCCAAATTAATGAGGGGGCATGGCTGCGGAATGACAATAAAGGGCTTTTCTGTCACATTCAGACAATCCAAAACGGAATGTCAGCGTCGAAGGAACCACGTCTAAACATGTGGTTCACATGACCTTCCTAATTGATTTTGACAACAAAGCAATCACATGGGGGTTCTCCATTTACAATGGTCCCAACTTCCAAAATTTCAAGGTTACGAACTTTTATGTTTAGGCGGAACGGCATAAGAATACAAAGTTGCAAAGCGCACTAAGGCCCACTCGGTTACCATTGTAATTGCAATTTTTGTTTGAATGTTTTAGATTTATGGCTTCAAAGTGTTTTTTCCATACAGATATTGACTGTAATTATAACCTTACGACCCCATAAGACTATGACGAGCTCCAAATTCAGTTTACGTTTGTATGAGAACGGAACCGAACTTAGACAATCAAATGTAAAGTATCCTTTAAGGGCAAAAGTGCGTTATAAAGGAAAAATATTAGCCATCTATTTGAATCATGATTCATGTGTTTGATCTTGTCGGATAATTTCGAGGAAACATCGCCCGGAGGAAAACCAACGCATTTTACATTTTGCATTGGACACGTGGAAGGGATAGAATACGTTGCCACGCTCATTCTTAATGTTCTCCCACTTGATTGTTGTGATCGAAAAGTGGAGGACCCTCGGGTTGCGCGCATTGGGCATGCAATGGACAAACTTAACCATCCACTTTGCAGTTTTCGACCCAATTGAAACCATACTTGAAGTGCAACCGAAAGCAGACAAGCAAGGATGATCCGCTCAAGTCTTGAGCAACCCACTTTAGTTATGCAAGATTTTCTTGCCGTCAGCTGGGGAAATGCTCACGTAGGTATGACAAAACAAAGTAGAAGTTGGAAGTAGCTACTTCTCATTGAAGAATGAGAGCAAGATAAAGAGCGAGGGGGAGGAAAGAAAGAGTCTTATCGCTGGTGAGAAAGGCAACATCCGAGACTGATCTCGGTCACAGTTCCTTCCATCCGCACGCTAAGACGCACGTCAAGGAGGAGGCCAATGATTGCACAGACACGCGGAGGCTAAACCCTTCTTATCTTACGCCGTCAAACCTTTTCATAAGTCTGCGCTTAGCCATACACTCTGCACCGATAAGACAAGCAGAATGATCCACACCAGCCTTGCAGATGTCTCCTCCGTGGCACTCCCCGTTATGATCCAATTTCATTTTTTTTTTTTCAGTTTGTTTGTGCACGTGTGTTTGTGTGCGTTTCTGACTAATCAGACGTGAAAAGCAATGATGTCTTTCCTCACTTGTGGCCGGCTTGTTTGCAGTCTGTCATTTTCTGTCAGGCAACGTTCCCGCCGGTCAGGTTACCATCATGTGGGGCGCCCCCGATGATTCATTTGCAACATTAACACAAAAATAGACAAGGGAGACGCTGCACTGTATCTATGTTCGACAAAATGTGATCCGAGCTCCACAATAAAGAGTGAGCGAACAAAGTTATGAAATAGAATAGACGCAGTCGTGTTCTGTCATCTTTACATGTGTGACACAACAACAAACCCGGGACTAAAAATATATGTGGTCTACTTGTGAGGAGCGACACGCTACACCAAAGACGTCATGATATCTCCACGGACAATCTGCGAGTCTCCTCATTTACAATAGGCGGTCGTAAATATTCCACAGGTTTAACCTTGACGATCGCTGGCGCCGACTGTTTTCTGAGCAGATGGCGGTGGAAAAACACCACACACGATCCTACTCAAATTTTGTGGCATCTTGCATGCATGAAAAGTTATTTTGCTTGTTATTTCTGAAACTAATGTCGTGCTTTTTGTGTTTTGGCATTTCTTTAAGCAATAGCCAGGTGACACTGACCATTTTTGACACGCTAATCGTTAGAATAATAAAGTGGAAGTTTCATACTGTTTCATCTGTTCAAGTAATGAGTACTCGGGATTTGCCTTTCATCAAAATGCGAGACAGTAAACTTGATGATCGGCTGCCCTCCCCCTTAAATTGCAATTTCACAAAACTGGGCCAATACTGAGCAATCAAAGATGCGATGATCAGCCCAAATCCTTCTGCACAACAATCCTTTTTTCTTTCTTAATCCTGGATTGAGTGACTTCATCGTTGGCTTGCGCTGAACTTTCTAGACTTAAATAATGGCAATACATTGAAAAGGAACTGAAAGAATTCAGCGCACTGACATGCCTGCACTGACATGCCCAAAAGTTGCTCTTGGGTTCACAGTCTAATTGCCCAGAACGCATTTCAAAGCTTTGTGACTAATTAATCATGCACAGATGCTTTAATAGGACAGTGTAATCCAGATACGCTGGTGAAAAGCCACATTTCATGCTCTGCACCGATCCTGTATGTGACTGATGCTGGCACAATCAAAAGCCCAAAGAATGAATGAATTCCCAGCGTGTAGCACTCGCCAAATGGGATTACACGTCAACAAAAGGACCATTGTCACTTCATGTCTGAGGCATTTATCTTTTTTTTTACGGCATTTCTCAGCAGAATCGACAACATTAAAACCAGATATGTCAAACATTTGTTTTTCGCCAAGTGGCCCCATCGGCTCTAGGGGCCGGTCGTCCATCACGGTGCTGAGGGGACCGACGTCATCCGCATGTTCATTGATGACGTTTGAAGTTTTCTGGGGAGGATGTGATAAATGAGAGCCAGAGAACAATTACAGAGGATGGACGGAATCAGGGCATAGAGCCAAAATTGGTCCATGGGGCATTTGGTACTGGGTCGCAAAGAGAGACTTTTTACATTTGATTGATTTTTAAATATCTCTTTTCAATATCAGGCGCATCCGTTTCTGCTTCAAGACAAACTGCTTGTCTCTGTCCTACGATATCAAAGGGTGATCTGAGCTAGCAAAAATAAGTAAAACAGAAACGTTTTTGGAGAGCTTCTTTGGAAAGGGCAAAAGGCCAAATGATGAGACAGAAGAAGAGCCTACAACTTCCAAGAAAAAGAAACAATATATAATCATCTCCCATTAGCCCAGGGTGGCATCAGCTCCTTAAAGAGGAAAAAAAAAGAGCTAACCACTAATTACAGGTACATGTGGCGTAATGGTGAGTTGGATTTTCATAAATCATTTGTTTTTGTTTCTATACTGGTACATCAAAGTATTGTTTTATGTGAAACTGATCCATGGTGCAAAAAGTGTTGGGGACCGCTATTTAGTGTCGTGGTAGATGACTGTACACTGAGAAAAACAGTGTGTTGAATTTCCTCAATTTTATTTCATCAAGTGATTGCACCAAACAAAATCTTCTGGATCCAGATCCATTTTTTTAAGTCGACTACAGATCAACTTTAACACATTTTGATCTCAATCCAGATCATTCTGTTGTGTGCAGGCACATAACAAAATAAAATGGAGTAAATTCAACGCACCATTTTCGGTGTACTACTAAAATTGAAATGTGGGGGCAGCATTGTGCCACAGGACATGACGACTGCTGGAAAATAGGAAAAGAGAAAGAAATACTAGTTGTAATAGCAGTAGTAGTAGTAGTAGTGTTCGGCTAACTGTCCGGTAACTACATGGCGATTGCAAAGTCTTCTCCTTGTTAAATTTGTCCGATAAGCGGGCTTTTGCTGACTTTGATCGCAAGGGAGGGGAAATACTGAAATTGGGCTCGATTGTTGGTATGTGTGTGTGTATGCCGCTTTAGATTCCGCGATCGCCAATGCCAAAGTTGTAGGCCACTCCTCCTCCGCTTCCCAGGCGGCATGAATGAAGTAAATTAATGATGGTCTCAGCCGACACAAACGCCCTTCGTCTATTGAGACCATGCGGTCCATTCATGGGGATGAGTGAGGCGTTGACACAAACAACAACAATTGACAACGGCAACACAGGAGGCCCTCCTTCCTCCCACTTTTCATTCATCCATATGCATGTGCTCGCGGGCATACGGCACAGACGCCATGGACCTGTGTTGCCAACATGCCATCAGGGACACCTCGAGAGGGTTCCTGAGAACAGGACGAGCGAACAAAGCTCGGAGGCAGAAGGGGCGTGAAGAGGGCAGGCATGGAGAAAATCTTGGCATCAAGTCTATGCGAGTGGCCACAATGACCAGGCATGGGAGGCCATCTCCTCCTCTCCACAGTCGGAACATTATCAGGGCACCCAACAGTGCACGAAGCCAGAAAACAAGGCCCGGAAAGCTCACGTTCCGTCCGATTCTGCCCTTCCTGCCGAGAAGGGTTCAGGGGTTCTTGCCCCTGAGGCCTGACCTTCAAACATGGTCACTGTTTGTCGGAAACCACAGCCGCTTTGCTGTTTTATATACCTCAATACTTGAAGGTGCTATTGACGTTAGCGTCTGACTGAGACTCAGTTTTCACCAATTAAAGCGTCTTGTGTGTATTGAAGTGGGGGCGAGGGCGATAGTCTATACAATGAAATACAGCTCTGACAGCAGCAGGAGTTTTCCAGTGCTTCTTTTTTAAAATCCAACAGTGGAGACATCACTTTTGCAACCTCCCCAAGGATCATGGTCAGGCCTCATTTCTCCCGCAGTCACAAAGACAGCATCCTGGTCTTGAGCCAGGGCTTTGTACACGCTGGACATCTCTCACCTGAGACACATTAAGACAGTGTTTGAGGTTAGCCAGCCCTTGCCAAAACATTAAAGGCAACTGACATCTCATTTAGGAAGGAGATGTTTCCCATAAAAGTGCCGGAGACTGAGTTTTTTTTCCCCAAACTGACTGCACCATTAACGATCATGTTCAGCTTTTTAAAACCCAATGCTGAAAAATGAATTTCAGCAAATCCTGACATCAGGCTTTCACTTTGGGGGCCCAATGTGAAGGGGTATGTCAGGGGACTTTTTTCAAAAATACTCTTCAGAACACATCACGTCCCACAAACACATCAGAAGAATCCCGAGGGGCGTTAGCTGCTTCAAAATCAATATTTATAGCAGCTTTTATTCTGTAGTGTGGCTTCACTTCTTCAGCCAAATTGCTTACAACACTTTCGACGATGAAAAGTGTCAATAGCGCAGCGAGGCTATTGAACGGGGGTACTGAGTAGCCATGGCAAGAGTCCAAGCCGTCAAATGTTGAGGTAAACCATCTCGGCCAAAACTCATCCACAGCTAATAGGAAACAGACCCATAATCTGTCCTCAGTATTCCGACGTACGCCCACACTCTTTCTCAAATCCCTCCATCTATCCACTCTCATAGGCTCATAACAAAAGTGACACAGGTGCCCTAGAGTCCATTAGCGATTACGGAGCCCCCGGCAGCTCCCCTTTTGCATTTTCCTCCTCATCCTCCTCTTCCTCTGACCGCCTTCACCTCTCCTCTTCCACCCCTTAGTTATTTACGATGTCCTCCTGTGCCTGTGGATGTCTTTGTCCATACGGGGATGACAGAAATGAAGCATCGGAACTTCAGCACTCTGGTCACGATTCTTTATTTGGTGAACTGAATTTGTTCAGAAAGGTATTGGGAGTTGATAAACTGATTAAAATGAAGCTTTTTGCAAACAGTGGACCCTCGGATCTCGATCCACATTCCAAATGAATTCATCACTAAAAGAAGTGTAGACACACTATCGATGTTTTAAGTAACATTTTAGCACAGTTAATGTGTCTTGTAAGGGCAAAAGGAAGCTCTATCAGAAAAAGTAATTGGATAATACTTTCGATAAAGTTTAGCAAAACCTGCATTTGAGGTCCAATTCTAGTTCCATATCATAAGTGGTATGTATCAAGACGAACAAGCTCCTTTGTTTCCGACAGATGATCTCATTCCTGTAAAGTCGACTTAACTCAAATTTGTACCTAAAGTGGATCACTACCCCACAATAATGCAGTATTCAAGTTTTAATTACAGTACATATTTGTACCAAAACAAAAAACTTGAGATTGAGATTGAGGTGTCTCATCCTGTCTTCTGATTCAGATTTCTGATTCAATCCAGAACAGAATTTTTATTGATTTACAAAGTTGCTGGACTGCCGAACAACTTCAAGTTCTGTGGTTCGTATATTCACAAGTCAAACCCGGGTGCAGTAAATGTCCTTTGGCAAATGCCAACAATAGCTACACACTAAACGCTCATCGGACTCTGAGGCAACATAGTTTTCGTTCTTCGCACGCACCTGTTGTCACAAGATGACCGAAATTGTTCCCCTCCGAGGAGCTTCCGACAGCAAGCCGTTACAGAACGCAGTCATCACATTTGAATTTTACTTCAAATACAGCACGTGGCCGACTTCACACAACACCTAAGCTGACCTGAAGGTGAGTCAGAGAAGAAGCACGTTTATCTGATTGGCTGAAGGCCTTTAGGATTGGTCTGCCATGATATCTAGCCGGTATTTTCACTGCAAGACGGCAGCAGAAGCGAAATGTGCCATAACTTCTCCGAAGGCTCGTCAAAGAAGGCTGTCCAAATCACATTGTGTCCTTAACACTTAATCGCTGGTCAGAACTTCCAACTCAAGCATCCCATATTTTCTCTTTTCTTATTTCATCCACTGTAAAAAAAAAGTTCCACAAGCTGATGATAATCTTTTCAAACTGCTTTTATTGTCTTTCCGACTGTCCAGAAAAACCATAACTTATTTGAGTCATACTGACATAAAATCCATTTGATTCATTGACCAGATGTTTTGCTTGACTCGGGCAAATGGGGGAATCCTCGTCCTTCAACTGGAGTTTGAACTCAAATGCTTCGCTATTTCCAAAAGATTTAACTCATACATATTTTGCATTTTATTTTTACCATTTAGAACACTTCCAAAATATTCAAAGGATCAAGCATTGCAGCACCGTTTTTATCCTCACCTATATTCTGCTTTATTTTAATGGTTACAACCTCTTTCCAAAATGGATTCAATTCATATTTTTGCTCTCAATTCATACACACTACCTAAACATATTAAACAAAGATATTTTTGAGAGCCATCACATAAAAACAAATGGCATAATACATCCAGTGTGGCTGCATCTCTCGAGGTTTGGCCCAAGTGTTAAAGCGACACCGGTTGCAAACATACTTATAACCAATGCAGGCTTCCTTTCCCAGTGTTCGAAAAGGTCATCGGCACCGCAGAAACAAGATCCCGACACTGACAGACAAATGATAATGAATAATCGCTGTCTGAGTAAACAAGTAGAGAGTTGCCCTTGACCTGCCGTCCACTTAATTTCAGCCCGAGCTGCGACTCCCGCTGGGAACCCCACCAACAAAAACATCTGGCCAACACATCCTCTTGGGCAAAATAAAGGGGCTAATGTCACACTATTCTCGCACAAAATCTTTTCACAAATCACTCCTGTCTAATAAACACGATTGCTGGTGCAGTTCCTCGGATTGTCACCGGGGACTTTCTGTGCGAAGAGACAGACGCGAGGGAAATAAGCGCAGTGTGATTACAACCCACATCTCCTGATTCGAATGCTGAGGAGTGACAGCTCGCGAGTGAGATAATTCGCGTGTGACTAGACGAGACTAGCGCACTGTCTTACATGTGATTTTTTTCCTGCTACTCGTAGCGGTTTTTGTCTTCAAGTGCGAGTTTTAGATAGATCTGGTATCGACCTTAAGATGGATTCTTTTTCCAGGTTCATACTGTGACCCCCGCCCCATTAAAGGAGTAAAGCTCAAACCTTTCTTCCCCCTTCTTCCTTCCTTCTGTTTTCTATTTCATCTAAGAAGCTCGGGCCGCTAACTCTAGCGCTTCACCAGGCTACCCCTTGTGTTTCCCTCTGTTGGCCATTGTTTTTCATGCTTTTTGGATGGGTCGTGACTGTTTAAGGGAATTTCATTGCTCTGCTGGCAACTGTAACCCGCCTAATCCCCGAAGACAGCCGGGATAGGCTCCAACACACCTGTGACCATCGTGAAGATAAGCATGGCTGATTTATTGATCTGTACTCCTGTGCATGTGCGATTTTTAAACAATCAATCATGACCAAATGAATGCTCAAGACATTTTCCATAATGCATTTTATTCGGCATCTTTGACATGCAGCTTCAATATACTAGCACCTTTTTGACCACACTAGTAGAAAAACTTGGTAATACCAAGGCAAAACGACGAGAGGGCATTTTGGTGCTACTAATAAGGTCGGGTAGGAAACTAGTCAGGCCGAGTAGTGATACTCGTGCAGCAAAATCGTTTATGACTAAGGTTTACTTGCATACTGGAAAGCCCAAAATGGCACCAGTAGTGGAAAAAGTGGAAGACACACTTGTTCTAGTATTGCATTCAATTGTCTTTCTAGTGAGGAGAAAAAGCTTGTTTGTACACGTACTTTAAGCTAATCAATCAATCCAGGAAACGAATAAATATTTGATGGAATGCTAGTAGTAGTAGGACAACTTTGGTATACTAGTCAGGCAGTTACAGGTTACTAGTGAGACAAAAATAATTACTGGACACTTGTTTTTCAAGTGCACCTAAATCGTCTTCTTCTGCTGCTCGAGTATTTATTTAGTTTGAAAGTCTATTAAGTAGTAGACTCTATGTTTTCACTAGAAAATCAATTCAATGCACTAGTCGAATGACTTATGTTTATTCCACTACTAGTGCTACTTTTGACTTTCAAGTTTGCATTTGAACCTTACGAGTAAACTCCTGTGCTACACTAAGTGGCACCACTAAGCCCAATTAGCATGCACACGTCATGCACTAGCAGCGTTACTAGTAGCACCAAATTGCCAATTCCTCATGTTGCTTGACTTCTATGCTGTAGTTGTCCGACAAGAAGGCGACAGTTGTCTTACGAGTGAGGACAAGGAGGTACTAGTGCACGACTCTTCAAATGGACATCAAAGACATCACATAAATGCTCAAACAGCTTTTTTAAATATCGTTAATATTCAAATTAAGGTCCATTGATTAGCATGCTCTTTGTCCTCGCTAGCAGGACAACTTTGGCATACCAGTAAGACAAAACTATGCACAGGTAGATGCTGTCATGGCAACCGAGCCACAGCTGCGTCACATACAGTATATATATAGAAAGCGCTTTATACAAGGCTCGGCAAACACACAGACATAACCGCAAGTACTAGACATGAATATTAAAAAGACTCCCGTTATGCTTGTCTGTCACTTTGAATTGCAAGACAACCACTTCTTGTAAAAACCATTACCATCTCGCCCCTCACACTCACTGCCGGAACCACGGTCCTCCTCTTCTCTCGGCCTGTAGGCGCTTGATGTTAATCACAGACTACATAACAATCTGCATCAAGTAACAGGGGGTTTGGAAAAACAATCATGCTTACTTTGGGCTTTGGGACTCGCCGCAATTAGGTTTGAGGCAACACGGTGGAGCCGCGGGCTATTTTTATCATGTCTGCCACATATTGAGCGGTTAAAAGGACCGTCGTGAGCAGACACACAGCTGCCAATCACATGTCTGCATGCCACAAAGCATCTTCCCTTTATACAACAGAGAAATCTTCAGGTCATTCGTGCCAAAGCAAAACAAATCAAACACAAGCTCCCCCCCAAAAAACAAACAATTAAAGACTAATTAGACAAAGTTGGCCCCAATCATGCACTTGATAAAAAATGTCTACACCCCCCAGTTCAAATGCCCCGTTTGTAAACGTGTAAATCATTTCAAATGTTTGTGGCGTGCAGATGATTCCTAATGACGTTATTAATGAATAGTGCGTGGGGAATTGAAGAAATGACTAAAAAGGGACCTTTATCTTCAGCTTCTTTGTTTTGCATTAGACCACAACAAAAGGGTCACTGTGATGAGCAACAGTGACCATCCGAGCGAAATGTAATGGCAGCAAGAAGATGAAAGTGTCTGTCTGTCTCCTGGCTGCTCACCAAAACAACCCCCCAACCCACACATGGCCTATGGGGGAAAAGAATACACACAAAATGAAGCTTGTCTATTGCCCCATTAAAAAGTTTCACTGTACAGGCATTCCCAACAAAATGCACCTGTCTATGTGCCATCGGTGCATCCAGTTAACCGTTTCCATCAAGCTCTTGGGGACTTTTAGAGACTGTCCTCTTGTCCTTGTCCTCAGCTTGGCAGAAAAGCGCACCCGTGTCGCGGGTAGGGCTTGCCAGCGAGCGACAGGCGTGGGTGCATGCTGCTGCCGAGGCAGTGAAAAAAACAAAAACTCCAGAAAGAAGCAGACAGAAAAGGAACACTATATTTAGCACTGTCGCCTCCTTTTTCTGTCTTGTGAATAATCATAGTTTGACAGCATGCATCCAGCAGAGCAGAGGTTGTTGGGGATGCGACGCTGCCCTCCACTTCCTCCTCCTCCTCCTCCTCCTCTTTCTCCTCTGGCGGCATCTCCAGAGAGAAAGTAGCAAAGTCTTGTAATAACTGCTGCAGGCTTGCGTGCCACAGCCGCACCGTGTTGTTGTGTGGAAGCATGTTTTAGGGCTCTGGCAGTCACTAATGGGGATTCAAAATGGAAGGGAAAGCGGGGGCCGGTTTGGACCACGGTATTGATGCCGACAGGTGCAACGCCGGCAGGGGAAAACGGCAAGGGAAACATTGTGTACCAAAACAAAAAAACCCATGATGAATAATTTGCTGAAAGCCTTTTTATGGTTACACGGAATTTGAATGCATTTCGGACAAGGGATGGTGAAAAGATGGCTGGCATTTGCGTTGTGCTCTCAAATTGGGGAGGCGGGAGAAAAATGTAAGCTGGCATGTAGAAGGCCACAGTGGAGGTAGACGAGACAATGCAGAGAATGAGTCATGAGGTGTGACAAATGGGAATTTTTTTGGGGGGTAAACAAGACGTTTGCCTATAACTCAAATGAAAAGTTGAAACAGATATAAACATTTCTTGAGATGCTAGATTTGGGTTGTCGTTAGCTGTAATCTATATTCATCCAAATTATTTATTAAAAAAAAAACACATTTCAATGCGTGCATTGAATCTCCAAATGAGTTTCACTATTTGACTATAATATATTGTACCCGTCTCAACAACATAGGACAATCGTAAATACTAAAACTGAAAAGCCAAGTGTTGTAACCAGCCTCTTTCAATGTGCTGACAAATGAGCCATGTACAGTAACCGTCAAGTCACGGCCGCAAATCAAGGCTAACAATATTTAAAACGACATTAAAAATAAAGTGATTTGATGACACAGTACATTAAATGCACGTCATATCAATCTACTCTCAGCGGCGGCAGTCACTGGTTGTCCTGTCTCATTCAGTTTAGCAAGTGTGATATACTTTACCGGGCCATGTTGCTTGATGACACGGGCAATCAATTACATGACATTGCATTACTGAGTGACACCAGGATTTATGGATTAGGACAACAATGCAGTGACGGAATGAGCGCATTTAGCATCTCGTCAGCAGCCTGGTTGCTGCTTTCATGCACAACACATGCACATCTGTGTCTGTGATGTTTTGGTTTTCTTCTTCTTATTTTGTTTCAAGTCAGCTTTTATTGTCAAATACGCTCTATGTGTAACATACAGCCCAGATGAAATGACTTTGCTCTCTCAACCACAGTGCAAACGTGTAGCGCATTGAACACACACAGCTAAAATTTACGTTAAAATTCCATAAGACATACGTATGTAAATATGTTAAATAACATATAAACATATAAATGCAACATATAAATAACAACAGTTGCTATGTGTTTATTATTATTTATATTTTTATTTATATTATTATTTTTTTAATATATATTCTTTTATTTATTTATTATTCATTTATAACAAATAAACAATTTAGCGACACAGAAGGGGCAATGTTATGAGGTGTTGCAGCACCGCAAACTGCAACAAGATGCACGAAGTGAAACAGAAACCGTCTTCAAATCTGCTTCCATTACCGTAGTCGAGGCAGAGTTTTCAGCGTGCGGGTGTCCCTAATATCGTGGTCAGTGTCCTGTAACGCCCTCGCATGTGGGAAAGAAGAGCCACAGTTTGTGGAAGGGCACAACCATTCAAACACAAACACACAAAACTAAAACACTTGCAAAGAGCTGCTGTAGGCCTCTGCTCACACCCAGACGCTCACACGTAAAAGGCACACATTCAACAAAGATTACAGTAGATGCACTTTATGAAACCAGATTTTCTTTTTTTTAAATTATCTTTCATGATGGTTTTTTGGTTTTTAAGTAAAATGTTTGGCAGTTTGAAAAATCATCATTACAGTCTTAAGGAAACCCCCATATACATATAAAACAATTCAATGAAATACGGTGGTAAGTGTGCATGCTTTCTCCTGCCGCGCGATGTTCTTCGCTCTGACCTTGAGAGGTTGTTACCATCATAAACCGAGGACCACCTGTATTAGGCCTAAAAGTAAGCCTTGATCGTGTCTTCAAGGCTGTTGAGGAGCACGAAAGGGCAAAGTCCCAAATAATGGGATCTTTTCTCACCGGGGCCGACCTTGCACCCAGGTGTTCCCCTTGTCGACCGAAGACGCTGGAAGGAAAAACAACGCTAAACACTTTCAAATGTGGCCCGAGGATTTGAGTAACAAGCTATTACTTGTTAATATGTTGCCACTCTCCCATGGTTTGAAAGCAGTTAACCTCGACTCTGACGGGCTTCTGTTCGCGGGGTCACAACCTCGTCCGAGCTCTGCTCGCGAAAATAGCGTGTGATTATAGAGCTGCTTTCAAGGTAACTACAGAGGAGCTGACTTAAGACAGGCTCTTTTTCTTAGTGGTATACACCTCCATCACTGCACATCAGTCCTGTCGGTGTGGTTCTTCGAGTTGTGATTGCATCACGCCATCTCATGTGAAGGGTCGTCAACGAAGCCTTACGCCGGCGCATGTGCACCTTTGTTCGAGACCGCCGGCGAGTTTAGTTGTTGATGACTCCCCGCCTCTGCTGAATGGGCATTCCTTTTCCCCTTTGTGTGGCCTCATGGCGCTACTTAATAACAGCCTTCGCTTAAAAGTTTTGCGAGCCGCGAGGACTCAGTGATCATTGTTGGTTTCAGACAAGGCTTTTGGGGTTTTTAAGAGCCCTCGTCATAAAATACAATATACAACTCATCTTTATTTATACGCGCTTTACACAACAGCCGCAGCTGTAAAAAAAAAAAAATAAAAGAAATGACCACAAGCATGTCATAAAAGGGCACATCAGGGTTCGGGTACGATTTTTTGACTTTCAACAAAAAACGTCTATGAATGTCTTTTTATAAAGGCTGAACTGGTCAATTCGGATTTGATACCGATTTACACAGTGTGTAAATATTTCGACATACAAAGACGACCCTTCTTTGATGTAAAGTCGATGCCTCTAATGTAGCATCCTTAGATCGCATTTAATATGCTTTCTGTTGTAGAGATTTCCAGCAGGTGTTTTTAACGTCTTTATTTGTGCTTTTTTGAGCAGAAACGAGTGTGCATACATCGCCGGTCGGTATATTTTGATGATGCCAAGTTAGCATTAACGGGATATCCGTCAACTGTGAGTTTAGTTTGGTTTACCGCACTCACATTTTGATATGAGGATATCTGATTTTCCGCAATGATTTTCTCCTCTGTCAAGGCGCGTATCCGGATTGTGTTACTTGAACCATGCAGCGTAAATCCAAACATTGCCAGATTTGAATGCTCCAAATCCTGAGGCTTTCCGACACGATGAGTTTCCGGAAAATGTACATCAGATATAAATCCAGTGGAATGACCCAATCAAAGTGCAGATTCATGAAAACACAGAATAATATATGACCTATTTTGTCATTCAAATCTTTGTCAAGGGAGGTGGGATCTACTGATACGGTACGTATGCCAGATAAAACACTATTCAGCATTTCTGTATCCAACCTCTTGGGGGGTTTTTCGTTTTATTTTTTGTTGCTTTGATAGAGTGCAAAGATTTGAAAGGCGAAGACAAAACACCCTCGAGTCTCTCGAGTCTCAATTTGGGATTTGTGCCAAAAGCAGCGATATTTTGATCTTCCGGCGGTCAGAATATGCAAATGATCATCGGAAAGTGGAATGCGTTACTATAACCGTTTAACCTTTGCGTGAGTTGTTTCAGAAGCAAAGACGAGGGGCAAATGTTGTATTCTCCAAATGTAAATCATTTCCATAATAAGCTCAGTCTGTTATCATGTCATATTTATTACAAACAAATATGGTAGCCA
Organism: Hippocampus mohnikei; assembly: GCA_026261675.1. NCBI lineage: Eukaryota > Metazoa > Chordata > Actinopteri > Syngnathiformes > Syngnathidae > Hippocampus > Hippocampus mohnikei. The sequence continues at coordinate 15,465,544 of JAKGUB010000334.1, read as the reverse complement.
GCAACGAACAGCTATCGTGAAAGCTCATGCCATTTAGTTCAGTCGACTGGCTCATTAAAAATGAATAAAAGCGCCTTTAAGAACTATTCCCAGCAGCGTGGCGCAAAAGCCAATACAATTACTCAGCGCACATCTTATGGGCATTTCAATCTATGCGAGGTTGCTCTGCGATGCATAAAGTAATGTCGGAAACTCATTAAAAACCAAAATGGAAGTTGATTAGATGAAAAAGGGAGGGCGGGTGGGGGGGGCTGGGGGATATCTCTTTTCAACCATGTAAATGTGCGAGTGGTGGCGTGTGAGATCCGTCTCGATTAGCGACACACAATGGGATAAGGGAGGGCCAAAACAAAGTACGCAAAAAAAAAAAAAAACAAAAACAAAACAAAAGTTTCAAAGGGTTGACCAGTTTAAAGAGCCCACAAATAAAGAAATAAGAGCAAATAAATGTGCTTGATATGTAATTGGTTTGTCAGTGTGGGTACAGTATGGTGCAATATTGAAATACATTTTTACTGTTTCTTCAGGGTATTTTACACAATCTTATTTCAACACTGAATCCAAACAACCAACAAAGACATATTTTATGACTTTGGTTTGGGCTGGCCAGCTAAACATTTGCTCATTTTGTTTTCGACAAAGCCGATCGTCATGATGATCATCATGAGCCGTGAGACAGATGTGTTTAACATCTGTCTCGCAGTTCTGGGGTTGGGGTTCGAACCTCGGTTCTGACCTTCCTATGTAGAGCAGCTTTTCTCCAGGCACCTCCGACATGGGTTCGTTGACTTGTGAGCGTGAATTTGGTTGTTGGTTTATATGTGGGTCATTTCATTGATTGTGCAGAATTCTGTCAATTTGGGGGGAAATGATTATTGAGTCATCACGTCTTATGTGCATGACTTTGCCGCACCCAGCAGAGGCTCTGTTTATTTAGTCTCAACTAGGTTGCTGGTCCTGCAGCAGGGTCCAATTTTGTCATTTTTTTGGTCAATATTTACATTGATAGGGTGTCCGCCTTTCAGACATCCCATACACGTAAAACAATTGTGATTTTCACAGGACAGCGATGAGAATAAAAGACATTAATTGTCAACTTTCCTCCATAGTCGATCAACGAAATGTAGTCTGCCACATATCACTACAACACTGAGGCCTATTTTAACAGTACACACACACACACACACACACACACACACACAAACACTAAGAGGGTCTCATGTGGCAACTGGCAAACATTCATAACATGTTGGATGTTGGCCTGAGTGAGGGCTCAGCCAAGTGTGAAATCGGACTTGATTTCAGAAGGGAGCCGAGGCCACACAAAGGCCTGTTTGGACAACTAATGGCAGCCAGGCCATTAAAAGAAAAAAAAAAAAAGATGGATGGGTGTAGCATATTCTTTCGATTTCAAAAGGACCGTCAGCAATATCTCAGTGGTCATCCAAGAGCTGCACTCAGATACAAATAGTTGTCAAGCCTTCAACTCTTCCAGGTACCAATCACGTCACCAAAGAGGTTGAAGCAATCCCACTGTAAATAATGCCCTTTTTGGGGGGGAATCTTCAAAATGATCATAATCTATGATGCTATGCGCTTCCCTCATTAGATTGGGTAGACCCCCCACACACACACACACACAAAAATCTGAGCATTTTCATTGGGGTGCCACCAAAAGGCAACAGAATCATAAAAATAGTGATTCCAAAAAGGCCTTCACACTGCCTGGTTGCTCAAGCCCTAAATATACCACGTAGCAGCATTTCACACCAACACATCGATGGAGACTCACCTTTGAAGGACAGGTAAATCCTGGGGGCAGAGAGTGGCTCCAGGGCCGGAGGGAGCCCCGCGGACGAACACGCCAGCAGGGCCAGCAGACAGCACAGGCTGTCCCGCAACATTGTCTCTCTCTAAATGAGGAGGAGGAGAATCCGGGATCTGCGGGACAGAGATGGATGGACGTCAAACAATGAGCCGCTACCTCGGCCCACACCAACTTGCGTCAAGTTAGCAGTCGGTATTTCATCACGTGTTGTGCCTGAGAAGTGCAGAAAACTGGATATAAATGAAACATGAAACTGGTTTGAAAAGTTCATGATCACCATTATCCAAGTGATCAAAGGTATCGGTAGCGCTGTGCACACATCAGTGGTGACTCAAATTGAGATGCGGCTTGGTTATAAAAAAGAAACGTTGACTCAAATGTTCAGATATGAGTGAGAATTCATCATAACATATTATTGAGCATTTTATTGCACGTACTCGTGTCGCAGGGAATGTTTGAACGGTGATTCCTGTGTATATGTCGTAAATATGTGGGGGGTGCACAGCACCACGTCACCCAAAATTGTTTACATGTGTATGGTAATTCCAAGACAGTTAATGAGCCTTAAATTAAACTGTTACGCAATTAGCCAATAACGCCCACAGGCACTGTATCAATGCCTTTGTTGTTACTTCATCGTTGGCCTCGGTCCCCCGTCCTAGCAAGGAGTTCTCAAACTTGGTCGTTTGACCGATGAGACGAGCCCTCCCAGGTTGGCTTAGCGCTAGCTCGCTGCTACGACAGGACACAGATACCAAAAAGTGAAAAAACACCCTGCCGTTCTGCCGTTGGTCGGTGCACGGCGAGGGATCATGTAAGTCACTTTAAACTACAAAGGAAAACCTTTCCGTAGGTTGACGCGTCTTGTCGGTGTATCCTCCAACGTTTTCAAAATTAGACATAAAACATCGTACTAAAGAGTGAACCACCACATGTTCACTGTTCTGCAACCACGGATTCACCTGCAGTAATTGCAGAACATGCTAAACGAATGTTGGAGGTTTCTCATAGTTTTAGAGAGAGAGAGAGCGAGCGAGAGAGTTTTACCATTTACTTTAATAGTGACGGAACTGTACTTGTACTCCACATTACCAAATAACTCCAAATATTTGACAAAACCCACATCTTTTGAATTCAAATAGATTTTGAATTCAAAATAATACCAAAGTTCAAACCTGTACATTTAAATTGGCGACAGCACATTTTTTAGAAGGCTTTTTGTCAACTCGAGCACTACAATCCAGTCCTTAGACGCTCCCGTTCGAGGCGCCAGACCGAGCTCTGTCAGCTAATCGAGGACTGAAGTTCGGGATACGTGCATTTCTCCCTATTTTCACGTCACCGCAAGAATGAGTGGACATGTACTTTGTGGTTTTCTCCATAAATTCACATTGTGCAACCTGCCCGCACCGTTTACATTTATAATGAGTCAGCGATCAAATCAGCCAAAGCAGGACATGCTCTGACAGCATCCGGGAAGTAGCCTGAGTCTTCAAAAGCTTCAATCATGCTCCAACCATTTGTCTGATTGTTTTGCTCCTTCTTTTTTCTAGCTAATGCTGGTAACACGACATCACTCTCCTACCGTATTAATTTGAAATTCCAATACATTACTAACCATTTGAAATGACATCGCAGTAAATGTTTCAACCACAGTCTAAATATGAATTTCTTTTTCAGGCATGCATATTTGTTGCTGGTGACCAGTGTGTATTTTTTTTGTTTTTTTCTAAACTTCAGGTGGAGGTCTGCCAACGTCTGGGGTTTCAATGGCTGCGGTTACATTCTGGGATGAACTTCTCACTTGCAAAGAGCCTCTCTCCGCTCCAACCACCCACGGCGCTTCCCGCTGCTCTCCGCATGACGCCCCGCACGCATACGGAAACAAACCTGCTGCGATGAAGCTGAGGAACATATCAAGCAAGTGCAGTTGTGCTTTCGTTGTTTGTTTTATTGTGTGTTTCTTGACTGCAGTTGTTCCTTTTGAGTCTAACAAGCATGGTGGCAAGAAGGGCTCCACGGTAAGATCCGCCACACTCAAGGCAGTTGAATGTTGGGATGGCGTCCAAATGCTGCGTGGCAAGTCGCAGTGGAGGACGAGGAGACAATAAAACAAGCGTACCTCACCAGTGGGAGCTGTAATTTACATTGGCATGACACCGAGACACAGAGACACCAAGACACAGAGACACCGAGACACGGATCTCGAGTCTGAGGTCAATCTGTCAGTCAGGGTTTAAGATCAAGTTCCTCGCCGAGGGCTCTGAGGCAGACCTTTAACCGGGATAAAAAAGTGACCTGGCTCTGAGTTCTGTACACGCACCACATGTCACCCACTGAGGCTACAAAGTCAAGTCAACTGTTTGTTTTATGATGCCAATTCGCAACAGAGGTTTTGAAGAGACGAACATCAACCAGAAACTGTGAGGCAAATTGGTTGAGATGCAAAGACAGAGTAGAGGAACAGAGAGTAGATAGGCAGAGAAAACAGGATAGATGGGTTTGGCGAGTGGTGGAGGAATGAGAGAACAATGGGCACAACAACAGCCCTCGAAAGTCATGTTGCCTCAAACAGACAAAATGAGGCTCAATTCATGCAGAGAAAACCTAGAATTAGAATCACGGGCCGCTTGAACGGGACACTTTTACCTTCACATTTTAGGAACAAATTATATCGTTTATAGTTGTACTGAAAGTCAGAGACTGTTCAGTTTACAAGCGTCCTGCGGTGAGACATTTTGCGATTAAGAACAGCGCACAATGTTTTATATTTGCCTAGAGCCGAGACGTATTTTACATATAAAACTTTAGCAGTATTGTCATGACGTTACACATACTGTATTGTGATAAACAACGTCCTGTTCTGCCTTACGTACGAATTAGCGTCGCATGATTTATGGCGGGACGGGGACCGGCGCCCGACAATTGACATTTCGAGGTCACGAACTGGACGCAATTTGCTCATTTGCACAAACGCGTAAAAAATAGGCTTACGGTCATCGGACAGTTGTTGCTGTACTCGTTTTCGTTATTTATCAACAAGAATCTTTTTTAGGAAAAATACTTGACTTGAATTTACGATCGCATTCGTGATCACTTATTAGACAACGGCACATGTGGCTTACGTAGAAATTCGTGTAACGACACTGATTGGCAATCGATCGTAAACTGCGTATCGATAACATGAGCTGCTGAACTTCCTACACTTTGGATATTCGACATTTGTCGATATTCGACATTAATCTGCTCAGTTGCCACCGCACTTAATATTTTTAATTAAATCTATTTTCATATCAACATTTACTGGGAATATGACTTTATAACTGTATGAACCGACTGCGACGCTTTAACACTTACGTTTAAACCGCTTACGTCGCCGCCGTAGAAACGTCGTAAATCGAGGAACGGCGTAATTAGCTCGGTTTACACGAGTGAACTGTAAATTGCACCTGTACCCGTATTATTGCAATAACACAGGAGCCTGTTGCTTAGAATAAACATCAAAAGGCTCCGCGGGGACCAAATAAAGGACTCTACTTGTAATATAAATATGATTTATTGCGTGACGTGCTTGCATATTCTCCGCGTGGGCAGAACGTCTAGTGTTGATTTTAAGGCGCATCTGTCTCCAAACTCCACGATCCACAACACGTAACATGCAGAAAAGCGACTCGCTCTTGTTGTCCTCTTACCCTGTGTTTAGTTAGGTCCAATGCTGGTCGCAAAAGAAGCCGTGCAAAAAAAAAAAAAAAAAAAACAACCCTCCAGCCCTCGGGGGTCCTCGGAGAGTCTGTGCCCGGGCGCACGCAGTCGCGATCCGGTGTGAGTCCTCTGCTCGGTTATTCCTAAAATGATCTTGTCTGGATTGAGTTGAACTTGGCCGTCTGTGAAGTTGCGCTCTCCGTTAATAGTTGTTTACTTTCCACGAGCGGGCGGAGATGCAAAAGAAAGCAAATGAGTTGATCCAGAAGGAAGGAGGGTGACACACGGAGGGTGTTCCACTGCTCAAGTGGCTGAGAAGCAGCGTGCGCAGGTGGATAGACGAGACCCTCTCCACCCCCACTCCCCTCCGGGCGTGGACACACCCACGGGGGAGGTCACCTACCTATCTCCGTACCCACCCTAAAATGAAAAACAAAAGAAGGCTCCAGTGTGTTTTACTGTACTCCAGGGGCAATCGAACTCCCAGAAAGGGGACATCTTATAGACAAATTATTTTTTATTTTTATTTTTTTCTATAAATGTACTTGGGTCTCTGGAGTGATTCTTCAAATGTGTTTGGGGACAGAAACCTATTTCCTAAGTTACATACAGTCCTTAAAATCTTTCTTCAGAGATATTATTCTCAATCTCAACATCTATATCTATAATATATATTAATAATATTAATACATATTATAGATATATAGATATATATCAAAATATCAAATATATATATATTATTCATATATATATATATATATATATATATATATATATATATATATATATATATATATGAAAAAAATATATATATATGCAGAATTTTTCATATATATATATATATATATATATATATATATATGAAAAAATATATATATATATGCAGAATTTTGAGTATATATCTCTGCCTATATATATATATATATATATATATATATAGGCAGAGGAGTGAAAAAAAGTCATTGGACTGTGTGTGCGAGAGCCTGGTGAAATCAAACCTCTGACTGAGTGTATAACAAGTCATGATGATGCGGGCCCCAGAAGGTGGCAGAGTAATGAAATGAAAGGCCACGGCGAAACCAGAGGCTCAAAGTCATTTGTTGAAATTTCCTCCTGCGTTTTGTCTCCGTCATCAGCGATCAAACGGGCCAAGCGGAAGATGGATAGCGAAAAAGGTACACAGGACATTTCGGCGTTTCAAACGACGCAACGTGTCCAATTCAAATATTCCTGTAATGACTTCATCGCAGGATAAACACACATTTAACGCGGGGCTCGTGGGAGTCGTTTGTGCTCCGCCAATGGTTTACTTTGACTGATGCAATATTCTCACGCTCAACACAGGTCGTCTGCACTGAATTATGATGTGACATGATGTCGTTCCATATAACCTGCGAACAATGACCAGATGTGGATGAGGTCCATTTCTTCCCAACACCTCCTAAACCCGATTGCCTTTCGTCGGCTCCGTCCTCAGATATTCATGAACAAATGGCGCCTTAAATCTTTTAATCTCACTCCATCCCCTCGCCTGATCACACTGGCTTATTTTGCTTCCCAGCCCGTCAACGCACAATGCAGATGACGCCCCGTACGCATGCTTATTATTCCATAAATGTGCCGTACGGTAGCTTGAGTTTCAAAAGCATTTGCTATTGGACTAGATCCGTTGAGAGATTGAGGGATGGCAAAGGCTTTCTTTGTTTTGTAGCTTGCAGGGATCATTCGATAACTACGCGCAGGACGGTGTCAAGGTTTTACAGGCGTGCCAAAAGGACAAAAATATCGGGACACCTGGCCATTACGGGGTGTATTCGGTTTGGTGTTTTGTTTTGTTAAATATAATCATTGTGCGAGTTTAGCAACAAAAGTGACCATTTTTTTTAGTTCATTTGCATTCCCGTTTCGAAATTGAGTTTTGCTTACAAGATAATGATTTGAGTCTCTTTTTGAATGACGTCCAGCAGACAGTGATGAATTCCTTTGATACTCAAAACAGATTAAAAAAAAAGCTCCGCATCATGTTTGCCATTAAAAGTGTTCAATTTCCCTCGATACCAGCAAAGTCTTCTGTGAAACAATCCCTCCAACACACATCCCTTCTCTGTGCATCACACACACGCACAGGGCCCAGCGGGGGAGGAGATACTGATATGTTCTCTCCTTCTTGGATTCTCAGACGATCTTGAAAAGTCATCAGGCTCGGTCGCACGCCAACACGCAAACAGCGGAACACATGCAGGTGGGCGTTTGCATTTGAAGGGTGGTCCCCGTCGCCCAAACAAAGCCACTTTCTCACATATATCTGTAACTCCACTCGATTCCGTCCATGTTCGAGCTGGAATAAACAAACAGACAGCTCGATCTCCTTCCCAAAACTTTCACAGTTCCAGTCACGGAATGGCGGCCAAGTTGAACGGTATCGCTGCTGCTCCATTATCTCTGCCCGTTTTCTCCTTTCACTATCACCCCCCCCCCCCCCCATCCTTCTTCTCTCCTTGCCGACAGCTGCATGTTTCTTCTTGCTGTATTTCTTTTTTTAATCGACAATATTATTCCCACATTCGGTCCTCCGGTGGCCTCGCCATCTGTCACTTGCATGAGACAAGAGGAAAGCAATTATTGCATCCTGGCTTTGAGGAGTGCCTGCCTCCTTATAAGTCCCTCATGCTTTTCCATTGCTTCCTCTTCCAATGCCCCATACAGTGGCCACCCGAGGAGGAGGCAAATTTGCTGATTATGTCAACGCCGTAGAGACATTTTTGTTTTTTTTAGCAAATGAACTCGTTTCCCTTTCGTCTTCACATCATGTCATGACATGCTTTTGTCAAAATGCCACAAGGACCAACTTCAGACCTTCCTTTTCAACCCATCCATCCATTTTCTCTAAAGCGCATTCTCTTTCAGGTGAAGGGGGGGTAGCGAGAGCCTTTCTGAGATGACTTTGAGCAAGTGTTGGGATACATCCTGGACAGGTCGCAAGCACATCAGGACAATTTTAGAATCTTCAATGAACCTAACATGCATGTTTTTTTGCAATGTGAGTAGAAGCCGGAAACCCCCACACAAGAAGATCAGAACACCTGAACCTCATAAGTGTGTGGTCGAAGTGCTCATACTCATCCTGCTTTAAGCGGCCAATCCCGTCACATACAAATGAGTCACTGCTCACCCCTCCCCCTTCTATTGAGGGGCCAATGTTGAGTATCTGACTTTTGTTACCGTGGCAGCTATAGGGGCTTGCAACGAGGCGAGCTGCGATTCCATAATAAGCACAGAATGCACTTGGGTGCTAATGTAAAGAAAATGTCATTCTATGAAGTGATAGCATGATGGGAAAGCAATTAGCTGCTCGTCAAATTGAAGTACATGCCCCGCCCCCACACACACACCCACACAACAAACGTGCACATCCTCATACAGTGAACGATACCGGTGGTGTGACATTACACAACGATTGTGGCTGCTGTCATGGTGTAGAAATTAATGAAGGGAACACGCACGCCTCCCGCCACCTCCGCAATGAGTGCTGTTACCTTTTCTTTCGCCGCGATAAGATATGAAATATTCACACGGTTTTTGCAGCGCTTTGACTATGATGGCAGCTCGCTCATTAGCATTTAAATGGGAAAAAGATAACGCCGCACTTCTCACAAGTCTTACCTTTACGATAAAGTGGAGGAACTCGGGTTTGACTCTGAAAAGTTTGCTGGCTTTTCATAACTCGGGAGTCACTGACATTGCGCTTCACTTGCATGGGTTCACTTCTTCCTGAGTGGCGGTGTGAATGTGCATGGTTGAGAAGGTACTGCGCCAAAATCAGCATAGCAATGGTCAAGAGACGTGTACACAATGCACCCGAATTAACTACAGGCACAGGTATGAAAAGGTCAATAAGCCACGCCCCTTTTGAGCTGTGTTCCTCTACGGCAATGCTAAACTAACATCCGTTCTCTCTATCGCCTTTGATGGGAACGTTTCCTATGCCAACATGTGATCAGAGTATAGTCTGTACTGTATATCTCGTACAGCTACGTGCACCTGCCTCTGTCTATTGATTGCGCCACAGCGCCAGTCAGCCGCCAATTCTAAAGCAGAGATTTGACGGGCCATTTTGAGTGGACGAAAACAATATTTTCTGCTTGTCTAATCCAGAGTTGGTGGGGAAAAATGTCCTTTTATTTGATCACAAGGTGTTATTTTGACTCAATTTCAATAAAAACACTTTTCTCTCCAATGCTTCGACTGCTTTGTAAGCATGAGTTTTGCTTTCTAATTGCCATGGAAAGCCTTTTCATTTCTAGCAAAGAATGATCGAGATCTCCCTACAGATTAGCCGCTCAAGCCCCCCTCCCCATCTCAATCCGGGATTTGTCACATTGTCATGTTTCTGCTCCTATTTGTTGCCTCTCGGTCCTTTTGTCAGCGACGCTATATGACTATAACTCAGTTGGAGCTTTGCATCGTTAAAAATGGGCCAGCTGCCTTTGACCCCATGGCCCATCTTGCTTTATTTTTGAATGACACAAGTTTGTCTCTTTGTATCCGGTTCGCATGTCTGCTGAGCGCGAGGCCGAAGAGGAAAAGGGCAGCTGCGCAGGGATGAGTTGGGATGAATTAAAACCGTTTCCCAACAGGCTCCGCGGGGTCTGATCCCTCCTTTCGACTGCTAGATTGTCTCCGTCATGATCAAACCGAGGAGACTGTGTTTCGCGTTACATCAGCTACCCCCACCCCACACCCCCCATCCCTAAACCCCGTGCTTATTATTACACGTCTCTGCAGCAGCAATATCAGCGGTTTTACATTCAACACGATTTTGCAGCTGAAGGTGCCATGCTGCCATTGAACAGTTTTCCCATGCAGCCCCAGTGTTGACATGGGGCCTCCTGAGGCAGCGGTCTGTCAGTGTCATTCTTCACGGGCATTGGACCACAGGTCCCTGACTGAAGACAGAGAGAGGAAATGACTTTGCTTTTTGTTTAAACTGCACACACACTGGACAGGAAGGGGT
>JAKGUB010000334.1:9592500-9727500 GCA_026261675.1 Hippocampus mohnikei | reverse complement strand
ACATTATCCTTGTTCCATATCAAGAGAGCGCACAAGACGTCCATGAGACATTTGACGAACATTTCCTTTTGTCTGGAAATCGCACCTCATATTGCAGGTTCGGAAATGTAAATAACGCAAAACGTACCCGCGAGCATCTATTTATCTAATCCATCAAGCCGGCTCTCCAACCATCCAATTTGACAATCGGTTGAAAAGTGGCTGCTTGACATACTTAATCGGCTTAATTGCAAGCCTTTGCCAATAGTCTGTGCTGATTATAGTGCTACTGATTATAGTTATGGAGACATGATTACACAAGTAGATAAATGGAAATGGAAACGACTCAACCTTTAAAAGAAATAACACATCAGCCAAGCAAATGAAGTCAAACAAAGCAGTAAATAGAACATGACTCAGGAAGGGTCACACTAATCTGCTAATACTCTATATGTGAAGAAAAGGATCACCGTTGGGGAGTGCCGTGCAAGTGTATGCGTCTTTGTGATGGTTGCTGAATAGTTCACCAAGACCTGAAGAGTAATGGTGCAGAAAGAAGATGGAAGATTGTCTGGCTGGGATGGCTGTGAGCCAAAGTCATCTCAGCAGCAAATGAAAATCACAAAGCAATGGCGAGGGATAGGGAGGGGGTTAATGAGGCGGGGGAGTGGGAGGGGGACGGGGGGAGACAAGTATCATCTCTCCATTATTGTCAACTCGCTCTGCTATCAGCTCACAATGACAAGAAAGGGGCAGCAGGCAATGACTAGTTCGGAAAAATTATACAAAGACACAACGACAAATAGGCTCACTCCGATACAGACGATAAACGGTGATTAGAAACAAACATACGAGACAGTTATTGCTCAATATGCACAACCCAAATACTATCTGATAGACACTGATTGTGAATGGGATTACAAATATAATGGTGGAAAACTCAATGTAAACATTAGCAGTATATATATGTATATATACATATATATATATGTTCTGCTCTATTCTCACGGGGGATGCTGGAGCCTGTCCCAGCTGTCTTCGAGTAGTAGACGAGGGACACTCTGAACCGGTTGCCAGCCAATCGTAGCGCACACAACAACCATCCGTGCTCACACTCACACGTAGGAACAATTTAGAGTGTTCAATCAGCCACCATGTTTTTGGAAAGTGGGAGGAAACCGGAGTACCCGGAGAAAACCTACAGCCGGGATCGAACTCACGACCTGTGCACTGTGAGGTCAACGCGCTAACCACTGGACCACCAGGGCGCCGTGGTAGATATTGTCACTGAAATTATAAGTGACTTGACAGCTACTGATGGAAGGAAGGCGTCCAGTTCTTATCATGTTTAGTTCTTACTCAGTGCTTACTCCCCCCCCCCGTCCCCACCCAACTCCCCAAAAAACGAAAACTGAAAAGAGAGAGATTTTCTCCTCCCCACAAAAAAATAAAAAAACAGGCAGCCGTCCCATGATTTCCGCAAGACAAAGGACCCATAAAACAGAGATAAAGCACTGGAGATGAGAGCATATAAGGACATTATTATCAAGATAATGGAGCAGTAAACAACGGATGCGTTCTATTCACGGATGGATCGTATCTAGAAGAGCACAAACACAACATACGTGAGGAACAAAGCATTTCAATATCATTTTTAGAGAGATAAGAAGGAATGAGAAAAGAGAGAGAAACAAAAATCGCTGGCTGACACATACTGGGGTAGCCGAGGCTTCTCTCATTAGCCGGCCACGTGACTGTCAACCCAAAGATTCCCATCAGCGGCAAAATGACGCAGAGTGTTTGCGCCGCAGTTTAGATCCAACAAACCGCTCCTTTGCCTGCTGCTGCTGTTTCGTTCAACTCTTCCCTCCCTCTGAAGAGGGATATTGCAGTCAAAAGACAAATGTGGAAAGTGAGAAATGTATGAGGGGGACGGGGGGGGGGGGGAGTAAAAACAGAAGCAATTGAAGGTAAGCGACCCATGAAAAGAAGCAATAAATTGTTTCAAATCCATTTATTCAGAAGGGACCACGGCCAAAGCTGAAAAATATTGAAAGCAGCAGGAGAACACTATCACTAAGAAGACTTAAGCACTACTGAGTATATAATCCGTGCAGATGGATACAATGATGGATGGATGGACGGACGAATGAATCGGATGCCTCGAAAATGACGGTTTGAGTCGATCGCAGAAGGAGCAACAGCGCCGGAGATTAAAGACAATCTATTAACCGGTCTAACAGACGAGAGCCAAACTAAACGGGGGAGGAAAAAAAAAGTGTGGAGCCTTAAATATCGCCGTGTCGGACTCATCAATCACCAAGCGGCTTTTTATTTTTGCGTGTGTATGAATTTCAAGAGTATTCATGATGTGACTGTGCGTGTTTATCAAGCCCAATCAATGCAACGTCCAGTCCAGTGAGAACAAAGCGACAATGCTACTCAGTCATTGTCTCCTCTATATTGCTTAGCTTTCCAGTAAATACTTGATGGATGTTTTTACGGAACGATGGAAGCATTTGTGTGTCAACCCCCCGCCCCCACACACTCTCCCACCCCCCCGTCGTATTTTTATGAAACCTCGAAGGATGAAGACAATCCAATCCAAGGCACAGGTCAAACTTGGCCGTGTTCAGATTTTGAATCCGTTTCTCCTGTACTGGTCACCGATCGCGAGATTTGCAGAGTTTACGCATACGCGAGGTGGCCATTTGACCTCTGGATTGTGACCACTTTCCTCATTCCCGCAAAAGTACCCAATGCCAAGTTTTTATCTTGCCACAAGGCCTGCCTGACTCTGATAAACACCGGCGATAGCTCGCTAGTGATGGGACGGCTGAGAAAGAACCGGCTGATAAGACAGTAGCGCGCCAATGATGAAAATGACGCCCGTCAGTTGCAGCGGTGACAAGTGACGGAGCGAGCGGAAATGTAACTTGAGACAAGCAGGGAAGAAACTGTGAGGGGCGGGGAGTTTCAAGCAGTTTCAAATTGAAAATCCGTAAATCTAAAACAAGTGAAGAAGAAGTAAGAAAAGGGTGCAAAGAGGTATCAGCCAAACTCTTAAAGACCCTAAATTCGCGCAGCGGAGAACAACACGGAATGAAAAACGGTCCGGGTGTTCCGGGTCTGTTGAAGATATTCAACGCATTGTTCCCCTTTAACCTCTGCTCATTGATCAATGATGGGCTGTGACATCTTAAGGCAGATGTGGGGAACGCTGTTGAACATAAAGCATATTTTGCACACTTGAGGAAGGCCTCACATTCCTGACTTTGATGTGGAGGAGCTCCCCCCCCTGCCCGTGCATTCATGTGCGCATGTGTGTGTTTACGGGGGTGTTGCGGAGTGGGGAATTCGAGGTGGCCCCGAGCAGAACAAAGGAAAGCAGCACGTGGGGGGACAGACAGAGAAAGGGAAAGGGTCAGGGTTCGATCGGACCGGCACTCTATGTTAGGAGCCACGAGGAGGATGAAAGTGTGAACAATGGATGGAAACGCTTAAAAGCGGGACCTAATTCATTCATCTTTGCCAAGGTCAAACCAATTTCAGCATGAAAGTTTTCCCAGTTCACTCCAGCTGGGGTAAATTATATTTTATTTGCTTTTATTCATCCAGAATCAAGCAGATATATTTGAACAATGCCAAATATCCACAGGCGGAGGGAAACAACCAGTGGAGCTTATCCCAGCCGTCTTCGGGCAGTAGGCGGGGGACACCCAGAACCGGTTGCCAGCCAATCGCAGGGCACACAGAGACGAACAGCCATCCATGCTCACACCCACACCGAGGGACAATGTGGAGTGTTCAATCAGCCTGCCACGTATGTTGTTGGAATGTGGGAGGAAACCGGAGTGCCCGGAGAAAACCCACGCAGGCATGAGGAGAACCTGCAAACTCCACACAGGGAGGCCAGAGGTCGACGCGCTAACCACTGGACCACCGGGCCGCCCATCTCAAAATTAAATGAATTCAAATACATTTCAAATTTTGTCTGATGAAAACATACTTCTTCTTCTCTGTTTCTCAGACCAAATTGCCAAGCCTACATTGCTTGCCTGCTATCCTGCCAGCGGCCTGACGGTGCTCTCAGGGCGTATGCGGTTGCGGTTCGACTCCCCAAAGGGATGGGGCGCGGGAAGAAGCGCTCCGTTCATGTTGGCAGGCTGTCGACTCAAACGCACTTCCGTTTAATATCGAAACGGGTTCACATTTTAATACACAAAGGAACACTAAGAACATCTGTGCATTATTGATGCCGCGCAATCGTCAAGGTTGTGTTGTGCATGGCTATTAACCCCCCCCTCCCCACCCACCCAAGGTATAGACATTTTCTACCATTTTTTTCTTTCTTCCTACCGTTGCCACAGATCTATTCCACAAGGTCGTTCCACACAAATCCTAATAAATAAACACGGTGCCGCAATATATCACGGCTTAATAACAGCTCCGTGTCTATCGCCTCGCCGATAAATGAAAGAAATCCGTCATGTCCTATCGCGGCGCGAGCTTGCTCGGACTTGAGCAGAGCAAGACGTTAAAACAAATGCGACCGCTTTCAACACGAAGCGGTAGAGCGGCCTGCCCTTCCGTCACTTTGCGTGCAGCTAAGGTCAAACGCCGAATTGCAGCCCTCGATAATTGGAAGGGTGTTTATTTTCCGTTTCTGCTGTTTGGTGTATTTTACGCCCTCATGGCGAAAAAAGACGAGCGCAGATGGCGCGTCACACATGAGTGCTCAACCTTACACATCTTTGGGACAAATCTCTCATCGGCGCAGCCCGCAGACGGGCGCACGTGCACTTTTTGCAGCATATACGGCCGACGAGGACGGAATGGGGGTAAACGTGCACCATATGTGGGTCAGGCGGACCGCGCAGCCTCTCTTTTAACAGCGCCCGTGACTGACAAATGATGGAGGAGGTGTGTATTCACATTTAAAAACACACACACACACTCTGTGGAATGTTAGTGTGAGAGCTATCATAACAGTGCGTGTCTGCGTGAGGTTATTTTAAGGTCTGGCACACATGATCTTGACTCACGCACCATCTTCAAACTGTATGACTAATTATTAACCGAGTTAAGGATATAATAAAACCGGTGATGTTCGAACACAAATCGGATGCTGGTTGATTTCTTGTGGTTTTCAGAACTATTTATTTCTCGGGAAAAAACTGAAACTATCACCCTCATAAAACCTCTAATGGATTGAAGTTATTTAAGTGTAAAAGCAAGTTAACCATACACAGTAGATAGCTTACAACTTTAAACGGGAGTCCGTTCTTCTGCCTGCGCTCTCACATTCGAACTGTTGTCAATTGAGTCCAAAAAAATAGTTTGTATTTTAACAGCCAAAGGAGGAAAAAAAAGATGCAGGCTTTGATTCTTGCTGAACTGAGCATCATGTGACAGTCTAGCGTTTCTCAAAAAAAGTATGATGAACCGACGCCTTCACAAACAAGCAGACTCCTCAATCGATACAAAATCCACCAGGAATCCTTCGGGACGTCAAATGTGGAGTTGGCGATGGGCGATGGAGAGTCAAGGAATCGGTTGCCTGAGGCTCCGTAGTTTTTCATCTCCGAAAACAAGCGAGAGCTCTCACTATCCGTACGTTACGCTAACAACCAAAAAAACGGCGGTGTTGGGCAGTACACACGCTACTCTTTGATTTACACTTCTCAGTCGCGTCACTATTTTCAACTTCAAACAGCTTTTCAGTTAGTCCAGCTGCTTTTTTTTGATCGTGAAAAAAATGTAACTAGCGCATCGTTTCCGCACCGTGTCGAACCAAACCCGATCGCTCCCAAACCGAATCCCATCGAACCATTCTGCCTTTATCAATAATGTTTTTTAATCAAATCGCAGGGTCCGTATCTAATCGGCTTTATGTCTGCTATTCCCAACCCCTATAATATCACCCTATAGATTTCTGAAGCATATTCTATCTAATAAACATATATAAGGGCATAGAAGAGGTAGATAAACTTCACCTTTTGAGGCTGCACTGTACGTTCCCAACTCAAACCGACACGTCCGGGCGAATAGCCCAGCTGCAAAAACAAAGATCAACATCTACCGCCATACTCGGAGGTGTCCGAATGTCTCCACCAGCAGAATCTTGAAGACAAACAAAGCTGCTGCACACCGTGACAGTAATTCTTACACACCCGAGTACACTTTGCTGACACTAATGCGCGCACTTTCAAGCCTCTTGCCCTTTAAAAGCACAAATCTTGACAAATGCAACACGGGAGAGTAAAGATGAAACCACTTCATTTGGCAACACAGGTGACAAAACAAGGGAAAGACGTTTGGAGCGCCCTCGTTAACACCGCAGCGGCTACGTTGAGGCAAAGTTCACCAAAATTAAGCCAGTGAGGCTAAGTCCAAATGGGTGACTTTAATGCTTTTTGTCCTCTCTTGTTTACTCGTTCCGCCAACTCAAACTGACAGGCCTTGATATTCACCTGTCAGTCTGCACTGCACTTATTCATGGGTGAGATGACCTTTTGCGAGTGGCGCTTGCAAAAGGGCACAAACACACACGTACACACAGACACTTTCACAATTCTGAAACATAAAAAAGAAAACAAATTGAGGTTACAAGCACAAGGATGTTTTTAAATATAAGTTCAATGTAATAATCCATGCTGGGAAAAAAACGTTAATTTAAAAAAAAACACTCGCGCTTACAGAAATTCACAAAATATTTAAGCTGTCAATCCATGTTAAAATAGACAATTAAGATTTGAATCTCTGATGTTGAAAACTCGTCTGCCTGCCGGTATGGTGGCAACACAAAACATATTTTTGGTTGTCTGGAATGGTTTCATTACATTTACATTATGCCCTATGGGAAAATTCTGTTTGCATTTGATTCAATTTTCATCAGACTTTTTGGGAATGACCGTATTTTCCGTAGTATAAGGCACTTCATACTATAAGGCGCACCATCAATGAATCGCCTATTTTAAAACAGTTTTCAAATATAGGGCGGCCCCGCATTATAAGGCACATAGAATAGGAGCGACAATAGTGACTGCGGTTGCTTTATGCATCCACGAGATGGAGCTACGCTATGGGACTACAACACAATACAGCTTTATTTATACCAAACTTTCACAACTGCAACAAGCTGTAACAAAGCACTCTACAGAACATTTAAATACTACATCCCAAAAATCAGAATATTGATCCATATATGAGGCGCATGGGATTATAATGTGCACTCTCGGCTTTTGAGAAAATCGAATCCACTTAGCTGCACCTTATAGTGCGGAAAATACCGTAATTAATCGCTAAAAAGCCAGGTTCTATGTAGACGTGAACTTGGCACTAGACCTGCGGTGTAAATCCAGTCTTAAGTAGCTTGTCATTAGTTTAGCATCGCTCGTGCTCTCTCTCTCTCTCCCTCTCCCTCATTTGTCTCTCAAGCATCACTACGTCTATTTCCCCATCCGTCTTCCCGTTCAAATTAAGTGTCTTTAGTTAGTAGTCGTCTGATAAAGTGTGTGCAGCGACTCGCTGTACACACTGCATGGCGGCGGCATTTCATCTTGCGGCCACCGCTATATCATACTAACTCTCATCTGTGAGGAATAACACGCGTAGAGACACACACGCGCGCATTTTACGGCGCCTGACTATGCCGGATTTTATCTGCCGTCTTGCAAACGGGGGAAGAAATGGCACCATATTATCATATACAATAAGATGAGATCGAGCGTCCCAATTGAACGCCTTTTTAGCGTCGCTATTCAAATGAGGAAAGACCTTCTGTTACTGGGAGGCGGAGCACAAAGTCCTCATGGAATACCTCGGCTGAAACAACATTACACATTATCAACATGCAGGATATTGCATGCATACATTTGTAGGCCATATTTTCTATTTATCCAGCAATGAGAATATGATGATGGTAAAAATTCTCGGGAAAGTCGAGCCAAGCCCGGAAGAAAGACTGAGCTACACTAATCAGATGCTGGCCTAATCAGACACAGGAAAGTGGGAAGTAACAACAAAGACTGGGAAGCATGTTGAATGCGAGGGGCAGATGCTATCGTCGATGGATTGTGTGCGTGGCTTAGAAGGGAGAAGTGGAGCGGAAAAAAATACACCGCATATGGGGAGCGCAGCGAGGTGTGTAGGAGTGAGGGTGTTTATGTGGAGTGTGTGTCTACAAACGGTGTTAGTTAATCGTGCAACAGGATGCTTGTAGCCAATTGGGCAAGCAGCATTACATCAATTAATAACTGGAAGGCATGAAGAACATAAAACAAACAAACATCCCACAACTGATGGCGCGCCACGTAGCATCACTTGACCCAACCGTTCACTGACTAAATCCTCAATTCTCTGGGATTACACTGACTATGGACCTCATCTTCAGCAGTAATTACCGAGGTAGGTGTGTGTGCATGTGTCTGTGTTCCTGTGGGAGCGCCGGAGTGATTACATGGCTACTGGTGCCTCTAATAGCATCTTTTAGAGAAAGGCAGGAGGCGATGAGTGATTAGCATCTTTCTTGGGAAGGACTCAAATTTATGATGGAGGAATTTTATAGTCGTTCAAATCTGTGGATGTTTATTTTATTTTTTTCTGGTTGAATGGATAGCTGCTAATGACACAAGAAACATTTTTTTTAAACGCTCCAAATCACCCTATTTTCATAAACGATCACACACTAATCATCCAATTGAAGCAAATAAATACCTCCCATAAATAAACACATCCCAGTCCATATGAGGACACTTGGGAGGCAACTCATTTGAATGCCAAAATCTGAATAGCGGCAACAAGAAAAGCATGTAAACAGTCTCTCAGAAGAAACCAAACGAGTCTTACCAAGTGCAAAAGAGTTATATCAACAGTGGTGTCGAAAAAAATCCCGGTTTGAATCGGATAATCGATGCATTGAGTCAAAGCAAATCGAATCTTTCCACCTTGAAATATAATGAGATACGTATTGGAGTGTCTTTTGTTGTTGAGAGATATCACACAGTACAGATAAGTTCATCCAAATGGATAGAAAACGACCACAGAACGGCCATTGAATCATACGGACTGAGCCGGACCACATCGAATCGATTCGTAATCCCGATGGTTCTACTTTCAAATCAACCCTTTCGCGCCGCACGTGTTGAAAGACCGGATCAAATCGGCTTTTGTGGAGGGATGCACACCCCCTGCTACACAGCATTAAACTTAAATACAATTTGTCAGGGCTGCAAAAAAAACCCCCCCAAAAACAAGATTTTTAAAAGAAAATTGTTTTCGATTGAAAAACTATTACCGTATCGAATTGAATCGTGCCACTTTAAACTATGTCGGGATCAAATCGGGTTTTATTGGACAGTCGTGTCTTTGTCACGTTTACAGTAACCCGTGACAAGTTCGTTCATTTTATAGAATGACAAGAAACTCATTGCATGCTACCCTCTCAAGCTCTGCCGTACCACATCGTTTCATCGCATTTTCTGTATTTCCCTTAATAAATAATTCTACTTTGCTTTTAAAGTACACTCTCATTGTCGATGCATTGCAATAAGCCAGTAATAATATTTCAAAACCGCAAAGCAAAAAGTTGTCCAATAAGATCAGGTGTATGATTTTGTTTTTTTAATGCAAGAAACAGTCAGAACTTCCAGACGAGAGGAAAACAATTGTAGCGAGTACGAATACTTTTAGCCAAAACTGTAAGCGAGTGAGCGTGTGTTTGCATTTGGATGTAACACAAGAGGCAGATGGGAGGACGGCCAAAGCTAAACCTCAGCATCACACGTGCCAAACCACTTTTGGACGCCAATGCCTCCTTTCTGTACCTTCTCTTTACATTCGTTTCACTCCACTTCGCCATTCACAAGCCGACACAAGATTTTCAACACTTTCACTTTATTTTTACATCCCTCTTTGTCAATGCTTCAACAACTCATTCAAACCCCTTAAATCCTTACGCATTTTGCACTGTTGCCTTTTCTATCGACAGCGCTGTCTTTTTTTCCGCGTTGCAAGCAAAAAAAACAATTTTAATCCTCACTCAGCTCCTACCGAAACTACTAACATTCATGGCAAAAAAAAGAAAGAAAGAAAGAAAGAAAGAAAGAAAGAAAGAAAGAAAGAAAGAAAGAAAGAAAGAAAGAAAGAAAGAAAGAAAGAAAGAAAGAAAACAGAATGAGTTTTGTGACTGGGAGAAACAAATTCGACACTGGGCGTCGGGCACAAAATTGTCACGAGTTGACGATGTTTCACATTAAGAATATAGCGGGAACAATGACGAGCTTGGTGTGTACGAGATGAGATAATAATTTAATGGAACGGGAACACGCGCGCGCACACACTCAGAGGCACAAATAACGTCTGTCTGTAAAGAAATACAGATGGTGTTTAAAATGAGCTTTATGGTGTGGTTTGGAGCAATTTATTGCAGTGGTGGCCTGGCTGTCTGAACATGGAGAGTGTTGAGTCTGCTCGTTGTACACTTTTTCTAACGTGTCCCTTCTATGCCAAGATTAACCTCTCCATTCAAATGTGACCTGCCCCCCCCCCCTTGGCATTCATCTTGAAATGTCAGAAAATCGGGATGAGTGCGATAATCAAAATGAGCGGTCATTGAAACAAAGCGCCCTTACTGAATCGTTATTACTGACACAGAATTTATGAGATTGCCATACGGGGCACGATAAGTGTACGATGCATGTGTGTGTATGTGTTGTTAGCGGTTACTATAGCAGAGAAGGTGAGGCACATTCCTGACATGTGCGCCCTTAAATACAATCCGACTACTATCTGCGAGCTCATCAACGCCACCCTCTCTCTTGTGTTCGTGTACATTTCACGGTGGAGGCAGCACGCACAGCCATCCAGTGTACAACAACGCACGCCATATGTTTCAAGGGTAACGGGCATTGGCAATCACCGGAGCGAGATTTGGAGGACCGTGTGCATGTGTTGTGTCGGCTTCACATTGACAAGGCAGTTGTCAGAGGGGCCCGGGGAAGAATTAACTTTGGGTTGGAGTCAAAAACACCACGACCTGTGTCTTAGTGTTGTGTTAAATGGTGATGTGGTATGTGATTTGTACATCTGGCGGGGTCGGCGTTGTTTGCTGAACAACCGGACCGTATTTGTGCTTCTCTTGTCAGGCAGAACTGTTTTTCTTGGCATGGGGCCGAGTGTAAGGCCTTCTGCTGAGAGTTGGACAGAAGCGTCCTGATACGATAAGGTTAGCGTTACGGACGCTCCAAAATCTGGACAGGGAGATTGATGGGGCGGGTGGAAATATGCTGAAATATCTGTTGGGCATGAGTTGAAATGAACTTGGAATGGTGAAGAAAACAAAACCAAAAAAAAAAACCATGAAGAACCTAACATACAATTGGGGAATGTTGCCTCCTTTAACTGCTGAGGCGCCATTATGGAAGACTGCCTTTTGCTTTGTGTGACACCGACAGTGAAAAGCGACAGTCACGGAAGAAACAAGCACGATGTTTCTTCTCACACAGGTTTCAATTCCTTATTCGTTCAGGCCCGAGTGCGGCGGAGGAAAGTCCCTGGCTTGGGTCTGATGCCTTGTTCTTCAAGCTCAAGAATGCGAGGGAAAACAAGCACGGGGATTGTGGGCCACAGGCAGGAAATAATAGTTGGAGCGATGTCGAAACACCTTTCACTGGCTTCATTTCTACGCGTGGTTTATTCCGAATAGTCTTACTTTTACATTTTTACATCTCATTCCTCCCTCGCAACTCATGCAGCTCTCCAAGTGTGCTGTAATGGTCCATGGAGACGGCCTTGGCAGCAGTCCACTAATACAACAAGCTTGGCTGAATCAAAAGAATTTGAAGGGCAGAAGAGAAAGAAAGAAAAAAAAATGAGCTGCGAAAGATATCCAAAAGAATGACTGGGGATAACAGACACACCGCAGAAGACAGACAAAGGTTCTGAGACACACCTTTCAATCGCCTCCGAGTTACTCAATCAGTGTTTCAGTCAGCGGTTGCGCTAGGCAAGCCCAAATCTTCATCCTACCTTGAAGGTATTCTGGAGCATTCCACGCATCCAATGACCAACGGAAGAATGCAAGGTCATTTTCAACATAACCCCGTCATACACCTTTGTGACGGAAGAAAAAAGTGATTTTGAGCATGTGCCAATAACGGTCGCAATGCCACAGACTGCAAAACAAGGATCGACCACCCGCAGAAGGCTTTAAAAGCAAAATATCGATTCATCCTGATCCCCGAACCGCATTCCACTCTCATCAGACTTGACTTTTCACGAATGCGCCGATCACAGATTGCGGCAATCAGGACTTCATCTGTTAACACAGACAAGAGAATGGCACGAGAGGAATTGGGTTGGAAGAATGATTGGATCCTCACCCAGTTTGTACAAAAGAAAAAAATTGACGGTGCGCAGGAGAGACAGCTCGTTTGTTGATTATCCGAGAAAGCAAGCATTAAAAAAGCTGGTCGCGTGTCCACTTAATCAGGAGGTGTGTACATTTCAAGTCTCTGACGCGAGCTGCGTGGACAACAAACAGCTCCCCCTCTTTCGTGGCCTATAAACTTGTCGTGCTACACTAAGACACATCTATGATTACCGCACGACTGGACAATATCACCTTGCGTAACTGAGAGGTCAGAGAGGCCGAGGATTAGGATAGATTTAGGCCAAGGATGTGCAGTGAATACCTGTGACAGTCCTCTGCTCTCACTGGGGGTGGCACACACACACACACACACACACACACACACACACACACACACACACACACACATATTCCTGTCATGCCAGAGCAAAAGTGCATGAGCAGCTGGTATGACCAGGTGGTGACAGATGCCCCGCCTCTGATTTGGCCCGTAGCCATGGAAACACAATGGGGTCCGACCAATGGCTGCGGTCTCTGGAGAGGAATGTGAATGGGTTGAGGAGACGAATCAAATGATCGCCGCTCGCCAACATTGACCAGAGCCTTGCCAAATTATGACAATAAGAAGCTGTAAGTGACTTGCTGTATGTGGGTGCATGATGTCATCCAGGGCTGGGCAGCATGCGTGCAATTAGTTTGAGCAAATCTGGCAATGATTGAATCAGCGGGGACCGAGCCTGGAACACCCGCACGTGCCTGCTTTCCGAACCTTGATTTTGAATCGTGACTGTCTCCCCACAAAAGGATGTCCGAGCCACCATCACTGCCATGTGAAATTCTGTGTTTGTTTTTTTCTCTCGTTTGTTTGTTTTAGCTCCGTGGCAGAAGCCATTTGCAAAAGGTACAAAAAAAAAAAGAAACTAAATAAGGGAAGAAGGAACGTAGGAGGAGAACGTGAACTTTTCATCAAACGGATACATGCAATTTGATTTTATGTCTTCTTTGCAGGAGGCCACCGATGACTGGGAAATAACTTTTTAATGGTTTCCCGTTTCCTTGACAAGAAGTCCAAAACACAAAAACAGAAGCGAATGCGGGAAATGTGAGCAGTGAACTGGCTTCAGTCATTCATGTAGATGCAACACGAGGGAGGACATAAAAGAGGGATGCAGAAAGACAAGAAAATAGAAGAGAAGGAGGCAACCAGGATAGTCTGAAGCAAAACAATCGTAAAGTTCCAAATTCAATGAAAGATCACAAAAAGTTACTTTCATTTATCCAAGCACAACCTTCCCCAAAAATTTTTGTAGAAACTTAAAGTTGCTATATACGCCGAAAGTCAAGAATAAAGAATTTTGAGAGGATTATGTCACAAGATCACCCCGCCCCCCACCAAAAAAAAACCCCCATCATGACCAACTTCAACTTCTCAGTATATTTTGTGAGTTGTAGGCTCTGACGCATATAAAATGTCACGAGAAACAGTCGTGAGCACCACAATCAATATATAGGAGAAGAGCCCTCGCGTAAGTGTATTAACGTATGTGTGTGCACGTGTGTGTGTCCCTTACAGGCTCGTGACACATGTCCCTAAGCTTTACATCGCTTATCGCCTCCATTTCCTTTCCGACCAATTCTCTCATGTACCTTCGTGCGAGTCATTGTGCTTAAAACGGCGCACAAGCACGTTTGGCCGACGTCAGTCTTCCACGCAAAATGCTAAAATCAAGAGAAGGCTCTGCGAGAATCAAATGCGGTGACCTGAATGGAATGTAAAGTTTCCAGACGGGTCAGCTGAGCGTGCTGTTATTGTCACAAGACAGCTTTTTATAGAAGGGCTACTTATTGTGACATTACGTGGCACAGGCGCACACGCACGCACTCACAGACCCACAATCTTCTCTAACCTTGTCACTTCCCATCGTCCCCCCCCACCTGTTCCACAGGAAGTTTGTACGAGCGAGGGAAGTCGTCCACATCGAAGGCTAAAGGAAATCCTTTGTCCTGGATTACTTTCTCTCACACGCAAACGGCGAGCTCACACAATGACACCGAGATGCAATCAAAGCAATCAGGCCCAACGTAGGTACGCTTTGTAATTAGACACAAACGCGCAAACACATTGATTATTATCAAGGTGGACTGACCTGATTTGAAGCCAAACGTACATAAACGTAAGTCTTTATCTAATAATACGACAGCATTTAGCATTTAGGATAATGAAGGTTGTACATCATGTTCTCTTGTGCAATCACTGTTTAAAAAAAATGCTTTCGATGCTATATGCTACAAAGTGAATGGAAAAATCATGCGAATATGAACCTGCCGCCGTGGTAACCAAAACAGCGATTTCAACACAAAGTTTCTTCGATTCGGCCGAAAACAAAAGCCAAGACAACGCACCCGACGTGGCATGAATGGCTCTTGAACAGTTTCCCGTTTGCCTGCTTCCTGACTCATACGCAAACACACACAGGAACCATTCACATATAAACAGACCGGACAGTTGCAAAACACGCACGCAAAAATAGACACCATTAGGCAGCAGCGTGGATACTCAGCAGGACTTTGGGAAGAATTAAAAAGCTCAATTAGACATATTTCACAGGTGTCAAACTCAAGGGATAAACAAGAGAGATATTGGAATCATGTTCTTGTTACAGAACCCTTAATGATAGTAACTTAAACAATCGTTGAATCAACAGTTTTTCTTGACTTCTTTATGTGGTTTCAGTCAGAACAGCTTTCCAAGGGAAACGGGGACTAAAATGTGGGCCGCGACAAAAATGAGTTTGACGCCCCTGATGTATATTTTTAGAAAACAAAATCACATGTTATGTGCTCGTTGCAATTGGAAAAAAAACCCACCAAAAAACAAGGGTAACAGTACAGGGGAGAGGTAACAAGGATGGAGGTGATTAAATGTAAATACCGTAATGTCCGCACTATAGAGCGCACCTGATTATAAGCCGCACCCACTACATTTTTAGAGGAAAACCAATTTTGTACATACACAAGCCGCACCTGTATATAAGCCGCATGTGCCCACATTAAAACACAGAGAGAGTTTTCAAAGTTTTAATAATATAACTTAACAATCATAATAATATCACTTTCTTCCCAGCAGCAGCTCTGTTTCCTTCTTTATCGGACAGCTCAATTGATTTTAGTTTGAAAGCTGCGTCATATGCCTATCTTTTTGCATTTTCCATGATGAGGGTATGTTCACGCTAATTTAATTTATGCACAAGACAAGAAGTTGCAGTCTTCCTCGACGCATATATTCCACCGGTCTTAATCTTACCTTTTCTACTCGAGCGCCCCTGGCGGCCGTTAGAAAAATGACATAAATTGGCCGCATCACTGTATAAGGGTTGAAAGTTTGGGAAAAAGTAGCGGCTTATAGTCCGGAATTTACGGTATGTCTAATGGTCCTGTGCCTGCCAGGCTCTGAAGTGCCTGATATATGCGGGATCCAAGCGACACATTATTGCAGATACTAAAATGAATTCACTTATTTTGCATTAAATCCCTCTGATCATGTTTGCTCATCACTGGCCAAGAAACCGCAGGTCGGGAAAGACAGTCAAAATGCTGTTTTCGTTCCGTCATTCTTCATATTTCAACAGCGCCGGACTTTCCAAAACGCATCCACTCCTGCTTACTGTGTCTCTTCCTGCCCTGTGTCATTTCCTGTAAAACGAAATATCATATTCACATCGACTTCCTCTCTTGTACCTTCCAGGTGTTGTGTTGCCAAGTTTGCCAGAGTCGGCCTCTGCATAAATCTCCTGTTTGTGTGCTTGCTCGAATCGCTGTTGGCCAGGGCACAAAAGCTCTCCTGACAATGCCTCTCCATTCAGAACACAGATGGTACAACCTGTAGGTTTTTTCATGGACTGGAAATGCTTCACTGTCCACCCTAACTGGGCTAAGACACACACACACACACACACACACACACACACACACACACACACACACACACACACACACACACACACACACACACACACACACACACACACACACACACACACACACACACACACACACACACACACACACACACACACACACACACACACACACACACACACACACAGATAGAGGGAGGGCAATAAATTGAATCCAGTACAATACGGCCCCCGCAACGGACGTGGTGGGAGTGATGGCTTATGCCAGAGAAAGTCGCACACCCCAGAGTTCAAATGGAGGTAAAGTGGAATAGCGCTCACAAGAAAGGCATGCGATGCTATTTTTCAATTAAATGATGGCGGGAATTGGACGCTTTTGCTATTTGTCTAAGCCGAACGACTACCTGGGAAAAAAAATGATTTAGGTAATTGTCATAAATGAAAGGCTTTTCAACATTGTCAGCGGAGGATTAAGACCATTATTACATTTTTTTTAAACAGAGGATTTATTGCATAGCAAGGTTGAACGTGTTACCAATGTAATAAATATGCTTCAATATAAAATAAAATCACCACAGGCAAATTCTGGTACTCCATAACCGTGCCTGAATGCGCTTTTAACCTCACTACCTTTACGTTTCTTTCCAACAGGGGTCTCTTTTTCAGCGGAGTGAGCACTAACGCAAAGCTGGAATGGATGAGTCCCGACGGGAAAAGCCACTTTCCGGAACATTTTACCCAATTTGCATTGCTTCTGGCTTCATCGTTCTCCCCGAGGAGGGGCAACGTAGTCGCAGTGTATATCTGGATATGAATGTATTTGTCTCATACGGATGTCTACACTAAGGGGAACACAAAACGTGTGTCAGTTAGATCACCACAAGAAACAGCTGTTTTTGTCAATTATGGGTGTCAGATACAGGCATGTGTATTCATCTATCCAGCCATTCAGTCAAAAGAGGCTATGACCACACATACCGTATTTTCCGCAATATAAGGCGCACCTAAAATCATTCAATTTTTTTCAAAAGCCAACAGTGCGTCTTATAATCCGATGTGCCTTATTTATGGATCAATATTCTGATTTCTTGGACGTAGTATTTTAAAGATGAAGTTTTGTAAGGCGCATTGTTACAGTTGCAGCAGTGTGTTGTACTGTATTGTATTGTATTCCCTTGAGTGTAGCTCCATCTCATGGATGCATATATCACTATTGTATCTTCTGATGTGCCTTATAATGCGGTGCACCTTACTGATGATAACAGATATTAGAAAATGGGCCATTTACTGAAGGTGCGACTTATAATCCGAAGCACCTTATTCTACGGAAAATATGGTACATAGGTATTCTTTAAAAAAAAAAAAAAGCTATCGACACACAGGGGTCAAAACTCAAATTTATTTTCAAGACGTCAACTGCAAGCCAAAGCAACAGGAGGCACGATAACCACAAGGCCATGTTAGCTAGCCAAAACATTACAGAAAGTCACTCAAGGGCGCAGTTTTCAAAATACATTGGTGGATACTACAGGAAGATGAAACCCTTAATGAGCACTCAACAGTTTTGTTTGTTGCTTCAACGCAACAAAGTGGTTTGAACGCATTCATTAAGTTGTTTGAGCGTACTGCAAAGTAATTCAAGTGTATTGATAAAGTCGCTCAAACGTATTGGTAAAATGTAGGCTAATTGCTAAGAACATTATTAACATATAAATGGGCTATGTCGGTCAGACGTACTGCAAAGGGGTTAGAACGTACTGATTGAACATTACATTTTTTTCCTCTATGTTGCCATGGGGTATTGACAGGACGAAGCGCACCAACAATGAAAAGCTGTCAATACCCCAGGGCATTAAGGGGAAAAAAATGTAATGTTCAATCAATACATTCTAACCGCTTTGCAGTATGTCCGACCGACATAGCCCATTTTACTCCACATTGGAATTTCCACGTTTCCGTTGATGGAGATGGTGAAAAAATAAAAATGGGTCATAAAAATATGTTAACGTTTTTTAATTACTTTTTGCAGCTGCGTGCGAATGCAGTCGGTTGCATGCGAAACAAAAGATGAACCTTCACACAGTGAAACGAATATAAGGCGAGATTGACTTCCAGAGGAAAAAAATAAATCTCCGAAATAAAAACGCTAACAGTGAGCAGCCTTGACTATAAATGACTGAAACGGATATGCATAGGATGTGAACTAG
Organism: Hippocampus mohnikei; assembly: GCA_026261675.1. NCBI lineage: Eukaryota > Metazoa > Chordata > Actinopteri > Syngnathiformes > Syngnathidae > Hippocampus > Hippocampus mohnikei. The sequence goes on along the minus strand of JAKGUB010000334.1, from coordinate 9,709,024 downwards.
CATGTACTGTAAATAGTGAACAGGTGAGGTTTCCTCACGTCAGAACCTGCTCCCTGCGGCTTTTGACTCTCTGGAGGACCCAGAATGTTTTTTGAATTGCCACACACAAGGGAGAGAATGACGCAGGACCAATGCATTAGAGAAATGATGCAACAAGAGGAGCAGCAATCAGTCTGATTAAGTGTGTGTGTGTGTGTGTGTGTGTGTGTGTGTGTGTGTGTGTGTGTGTGTGTGTTGCCATCTCCTACTTTATCCAGTGTACCGCTGAGCTTTGATGCTTTGCTTTGACTGCACTTTCGAGGTTTGACACGAAATCGCCGGGTTAGGTCAATGCGGGAACACGCAAGTGTGATAAAAATAGAGCAGTCAGTCAATCAATCTAGTGCCTGGAGATTGTGGACGGATGACGGTTTCTGAGCGCACACCATTCCAGAATGTGGCATAAAGGGAACACGCAAAACGGTGTCGAGGTTTGAAAGAGAATTTACAATCAAATTCGTAGTGAGTCTGAGACGAGAGACTTCGTAAATAACTGGGCCAGCTTTACGGGTATATGGAAGCTGTTATTTGTTGTGTGCCGATACATGGGCAACGTGGAGAACCTACCGCAACTATTTAAAGTGTACTTGCAGTGTGTGGCCTCAAGACAAAATAAACCACCTTTTCAAATCAATCCACATTACTTTGAACAATAAGTCTCATTTGATCTTTACTCTGCAGTCCTCAGGGTCACTAACGATTACAAGCGCACCTCTTTATCAGAAGGTCCAATCGAAAGCTAATTTCCCTTAAAGCCAGCCTCTAAACTCTAATCACCTAGAGGAACAAACAACAGCCTGCAGCTCCTGAGTGCTACCTTGTCTCAGATTAACTCGCCTAAGGCCCATTTCAGCATCCCTTAATAGCTCTGTGCCTATAATATGATCATTAAACTTGTGTGTATGTTATGTGTGTGTGTGTGTGTGTGGGGGGTCAGAGTGATATGCAAAATAGAAAGAAAGAAAGGCCCAATCTAACATCATAATTTGTGATTCCAATTAACAGTGTACACTTCAGCAAATGGATTGTCAGGGAGATAGACTGATGATGTTTACTGTACGAGTAGTTAGAAACTGTACACGGAACAAAACCACAAACGATACTCACAGACTAGTACTGCAGCTTACAGTAGGTGTGGACCTTTTTCGACTTGCTATGTCCGACTGTAGCAGAACACATGGCACCATACTGTGCCGGGCCCGTAAACTGCCACATGCCGAGACCCGCCTTGAATGAACGCGACAAAGCCGCAACCCTACACCTGAGCTTACAGTGAGAACCGTGATAAAATGGAGAAGAAAAAAACCACACACCAAACGTGTCAGAACTTGAGAAAACCTCTAAGGACCACAAGATGCTACCCTTTCCAGGACGGACTCCCTCCAAGTCATTTCATTGTCAGGGAATTGAATCGATCGCAACCCGCAGTCTGACACGACCATCGCGTCGGGTCCACGGTGGGTCTGAAACTTGCCATGTCGCTGGGAACGCAATGAAAACCGAGCATTGCGACTCAAGGCGGCTATATGTTTTACAACCACGCCGACCCCGTTTTTAACGAGACCATACAGCCCACTTAACATCCACAAAGAATTTGAAATCGCCTTTGCTATGAGGGAACGTTTCTGTCACACGACCGGGACATTATCCGCCTTCAAATGCAGCCTCTAACGGAACTGTAATTGGGATCCAGTTACAGTGTGACACATTAGGATGAGTGTGCTTGAAACAGCGCCATCGGTGCAAAAAGGACTTTATGTGCCGGCTTCTTTCCGTAACTCGGACACACTTCATTCACAGCAGCAGCCTTGACCCTGGTGCCTCCTCTGCCCTTCACTGCATCGCTAAATGCAGCCATTTGGGCTCCCGTAGGGCCCGTGATGGAGCCTCGGTCGCCTCCCGGCCACATTCATACCACTGAGTCTGTAATGAAACTATGGATTTTCCATCAGACTCCCGACACTAACTGCCTGTTTGCCGTGCATGCAGTCGCCGCCGCACTATTCTGTACTGTATATGGAGAGGCGATTTCAGCGGTCCTTCTGTAATTCGTTTCACATCCCTCTGCCAGTGGCAATGGTTTGTCAGCTTGATAGCAATAACCATATACCACATATTGATTTGCAGTCAAGTGGGAGACATCTTGTGAAAAAAAAAATGTTTACGGTAAGATCCACACCCACAGGAAAATCTCAGTCACCGGTGAATGATATTGACCAGCATATGAATCGTTAGCGAAACCTTTACATTTTATCAACTTCCAGGGAATATTCTCACGGAGACGCCCGTATCGTGGCCGTAATTACAAGCGGCAATCAAAGAAGCGCAGGGGTGAACTGGATCCTGTTCACAAACGCCGCGTTGTGCGTGGATGAGCACAATGACGGAGCTCATCTGCGAGCACACAAACGCAGAGACCGAACGAACATGCCAAGGGACTTAATGAGCGAGTGTGCCGTCTCTGCAGTTTCATCTCGGCGCTGTCTCCTGCTCTCCTCCCCGCCCCCCACCTCAGACTCACACACATGCGCACATAGGGGGGGTAAACATGACCTACAAGCCCACTTACTTCCCAGCCCAGCTGAAACTCGACTCCGAGAACTGTTCCAGGAGTAACTTCAACCCAGTAACGTTTTGGATCCGTCTTCACGTTATCACGGCGCGCCAATCCCCCTGCCAGCACCACAAACATCAATGGTCTTCTCACTCCTTGTTCCTCTTCCTCACTATCTGTATCTATGGCTGCCCTGACGACTGTTGCCATACCAACCGAGGAGCAGGCCCGCCACAAGGGATTTACAGGCAACTTGGGGTAAAGATCCCGATGTTATTGGAGGCTTATTACTGGGCGCGCGTGCTTGGGCGTGACTTGTGTTTGCTGCGTTCGGACACGTCGCGCATCTTCTGCACGACCACGGAGCGGGTCTCGCACGGTGGCGGTGACGCAGTCCTCGTGGCGTTATACGGACAAATACAATTTAGGGGCCATGTCGAGAGGCGCACATCCAACGTGCCAGTTAGTTAACGATAACACTAAATAAGCAACCGGTTTATTAAATTACAGCAAACGTGACAACATTGAGAAAAGAAGAGGCAAAGCCAGCACCCTCATCACTTTCCGCCCCATATTAGATGCGCATATACACACCATCTGTGCTGGTCCTATCCATTCCAAGGTTATCAGTAATCCAATAGGTTTTGCTGAAAGCGGGCATGTTTCCAGAGACGCAGCCAATATCCTGTAAGCGGAAACATCCGGAAGGAATCGCGTCTTAGTGACACAACGTTTGCTCTTTTTCCTGTCCATCGATGTGACAGGATGAAATGTTTCCTGCTAGCCGCGGTTATTTCTTTCATTTGTTCCACTTGTTTCTTGCTGGTGCCGATGATAAACGGATGATTGATTGGTGTGAACCGCCGCATTAAAACCCAGTCGAGTACGGTTTGGCAAAAATGCGTCACTTAGTAGGACGCAGTGAAAGTCATGCACGACCCATCGTCAAAGGTTACACACAATCCACTGTCAACATTGTGAACTCTCAAGTCGTTCTAATTCCCAATATTTTCCCCCCCTGACTGAAAACGGAAAGGCAATCAAATTAATTCATTGCATCCATCATAAAACCTCCATTACTTGCACAGGCAAACCTCAGTAGTTCTGCTGTGTTTGTATTAAAAATGAATTTTACAGATGGTAAACAAATGGCCCATTTTAATACAAAAATGGAAATGTGTTTACCGAAATGCACAGATGAGTAAGAAAATGGTCCGCAAAACAAATACCTGCACTGCAGGCGCGGTGCTTCTTCAAAATTGGGCACACGGACCCATAAAGGCGCGTATCAAATTTGAAGAAAGTGGGTCTGGTGTTATTTCTAGGCCACTAGTTCGCTGCCAGTGACCCACAAATTGGCAGCGCAAGGCTGCTACGGGTGATAACACATCATTGAGAGGCCTTGGGCTGAAGCTTGGAGCAATCACACACTGAGCATTCGGCTTTGAACAGCCCAGGCGCGCACGGTGTTACAGATGGGTTGCAGATTTAAGATGGGAAAGAAATGGCGGCCAGATTATTAGCACGGATTAAGTTCGAGACTCACCTAGCAAGTCAAACTCTCTACGCGCAAGTCGATATGACGTGTTATCGCATCGGCGCGCGTATGGCGAGCCTGTTCTCATGTTGCCTCCCGTTTGTCCCATTGTGTGCGCCGATGTACTTGCTGTCATTAATGAGAGTTCCGCGTGCGTGTGCGTGCTTGTGTAGCCTCTCCCTTGGGACGCTGTTTGCAGTGCTTTAATTAGCTTAATCCACCGGCAACACACGGATGGGGGAGCTGTGAATGAGAGGGGTTGATGATCGTTGGAAGACGAGGTGACTGAGGATACGCGGAGGAGAATCTCTCTCTTTCCGCCATTTGTTTCTCCCCGAACGCAGCGCGCAGCACATACAGACGCGCTCACACAAAGCAACCCTCAGTCTTGGCAGCGTCCGAAGTTGGCCAGGCCATTGTGAAACCTGCGGGGAGGTGGAAACTGTTTCTGAAATGACCACATGTGCTGCAGGAGGCCAGCTAAACCATTTCCAGGGAGACTTTTGCATTCACGGCGAAGCCAACCTAAACGACCAATTAAATATAATAGCGAGGGCTTAATCGGTGGTCGCCAATTTAGGATGACAAACAATTAATGGTATGGAGAATACATGGAGAAATCTATGAATGTGGAGGAGGAGGAGTAAGATGCTCTCAAAGCTGTAGTTCAAAATGGATGGGGTAAGGTAGCAGAGAGGAGGTGGGGGGAGGGGTAGAAAAGTGGGAAGAAAGATGATGCACAAATACTATTCTTGGGAGAAGATACAATCAGCTCAGTCATTCAGATAATGACTATTTCCACGGGGGAAAGAGTGCGGCAGCAAGAAAGTAGACGTGCATGTCGATGAATCAAAGAGGTAAACAGGTTGTGGGTCGGACATGAGAAGTGAGGAGGGGTAGCAAAAGCAGAAGAGATGAAAGATCTCAAGTTTTGAGCCGATAAATCAAACGAATTGAAACGTGAATGGGGCGATGTTTTTTTTTAATGATGCAATAATTTAATACTTCTCGCAATGAGGACAAAAAAAGTTGAAAAAGGAATAAGAAATGAAAAAAACACCCTCTGCATGACATTGCCTGAGCCATTTTTAATTACTAACAGCTTAATGGGGGAAAATCACACACGCCACAAAGTCAACTCAAGGCACAAATAATACCATGATCCCCCCCCCACACCCCCCGGTCCACTTATGCTTTCATAAAGCCTTAAGCTGGTGGAAATAATTAGTCTACTTTTAGTTCCAGGACCCCAAAATCTGTGACACAAGGCTACCCTATAGTTGCCCTGAACTATATTTCAGACTGTCAAAAAGTAGACAGACAAACACAAAAGTCTCCTGGCTGAGCTTGGAACAAAAGCTTGGCATGACAAACTGGCATGCTGGAAAATGTACGGGGCTCTCATATTTTACATCACCTCCTGTCCTTTAAATCATTCGTCGTAGCTCTGCAGTAATGCACGACACGATGCTGGAGAACCGTTTTTAGCACAAACATACTCCATCTCTGGAAGCCGCTACCTTGATTGAGATAATAAGCAAGTAGTCCAGTCAAGCCTAAATATGTTTTTGGGGTGCAAATTTTGGGGTAAACGATCTATTTCCCAATGTGGCCAGCAATGGAGATGAGAAGGGAGATTTGGGTGTGAGCAAACATTTGGAGCTTTGAGCACGTGCGGTTCGAGGATGAGGTGTTCCGTCTAAAATGCGCAGAAGAATGCGAGGGTGGACTGTGAGAAGTGGTGGAATTATAGTTATTGTGGAGTCGTGTGTGCTATGCGGTCGGTTTAAGGCTATATATTCTCTGTTGGGGGTGTGAGTGTTGGTGGGTGGAGGGTTGGGGGGGGTTAATGAGTTAAACAGCATGAGACTCAAATTTGATGCGGAGGAATGATGAATGTGTTACCTCATGGGTCGCAGACGGACTGTAACTGCTCTGACCACTGTGGCCTAAACTTGTCCCCAAAGCATGTCATCCACATGACGCCACAGTTAAACATTCCAAAACCAAATCCCCACCCCACCATGGAAGCCTTTTCTATGCCTTAATTTCATACAGAAAAATACTTGCGGGCGCGGTATACTGAATGTATACAAATGCGCACGTATTCCTGAAGGATCTTAATCATCTTGACAAGTCTACCCCGGAAGATCTCATCAAAATGATCTACTGTAAATCTATTAGCCTGGCACTGGCTAATCTGAAAAGCCTGCTTCTGTTGCGGCCCTAAGAGTGTCTGCCTGTTTGCATTCCTCGCACTAGATTAACTCATCCAATAGCGACATATTTAGTGTCATTTACACTCCAAATTTGGTGGAAACGAGAGAAGGAGGCTGTGAGCAAGTGCCTAAAAAGTCTTGGGATCTCATCTGTCCTACCTCGATTCAAATTTCCCACTAAAACCTTGCCCTGATTGCTAAAAGAAGTTTTTGTGTGTGGTAGTTAAAGGGCCGATGGAGGGTGAGCGGCCAAGGTAGATTCTCTGAAGCCAAAGCATACACGGTGAGCTGCTGGGTTTAATTGCAAGGAAATAAGCGTGCTAGAACATTGAGGAGGTAGAGAGAGAGAGTGCGGGCCAAATATAATCTCGGCCCACTGTGCTACTTGCGCATGACCCTCTGGACACTGCTAGCGTCCAACTTTCCCACTGTGAATCTTTTGTATGGTACTGGGGGAACATATTGTCTGGACTTGTCATCGTTATATTTGTAGTATGGAATGGCAAATAAGAAATACTACATCGCTATCTCTCATCGTACGGAACTGATACGCGCTAGGTGTCGGCGCAGTCGCCGTCTCACCTCAAGTATGCGCGGCTGCACATTTGATTAGAAACGAGGCTTTTTAAAAATATGATGCGAATCTCGTGATCACCTCCACGTTTCTGTTGAGACACCAGATCGGAATGACAAGTGAAAACCTGTTTTGATGATGTCCTATTTTTAATAATGAGCCGCTCGCGGATGCCACCTTCTGACAGTCGAGAATGAAAATATTATCAAAGAAGAGCGATGTCTGATGGCCGTGACCTAGAAACATGCTGTCCAGGTCCTTGCTGGGATCATGCGAGTACCCCAGCCTGGGTATCCACTCATCTGATCTTCCTTTCAAATTGGATTCTAGCCTGACACATTTATTATTCATCTCCTCTTTTCCAAAAGGTTTTTCTTCGGCTCCCTCTCGCGTGGTCTCTTCATTGTGCCTCATTAACCCTTGAAAGTGGTGAATTACGGCTGGCATTCAAAAGTGGCGAACGGGCGGGCACATCGAGCAGAAGCGAGTAAAAGTGCAATAACAATGTTTCAGGGAATGAACTGTCCCCATCAATGACACGTAGACGTGTGCTCTGAAAGGGGTCGCCCGAGTGGACTGGAGGAACTGGTAAAATGGATGTCGGTGACTTTTGGGAGTGACGTGAGAAATTTGATAAGGGGACAATTAACTCGCAGCAATTAAGGGAGCCCCCTCAAAGCAAGCGATGTTCATTTCGAAACATAGAACGTCGTAGATGATGAGAAGTCGCTAGGATAAAAGGTAACCGTTCAGTGAAAGCGGTTTAATGAGACTGTGGGGGAGTGGGGTGAATGGCTATCATAGTAGATGATGTGGAATTAAATCTGAAGAGCCTTTCATAATCTCTACCCTTACGGCAAAAGTGTTGCACCTAATTATTAATAATGTGTTCAAGGTTAGGGCATCTGATATGTGTATGTAGGTTTTTCTTACATCTACGGTATCTAAGTATGTATGTGCTGGAAGCCTCTGGCGTTAATTGGAGAAACGGATTATGGGGGCAGTCTTATCACACTACACGACACCTCCACGCATACAGAACGCTCAACCATTATCAAGAGAGGAATCGGAATCATTGATTACGAGTGGAGCGAGTGGAAAGAGAATATGTGAGCAGCAGATGAAACAGAAAATGAGAGAGCCGAAGCAGACCGAGAGAGACAATGTTCAGAAGCGGCGTTATTAATTCATAACCGTGGTTACACAAAGGCAATTTCGATGAGAATAAGATTGCGTTTGAGTCACGCATAAGCTCACGGTAGTAAACCATCGATATTTGTGTCACACACATAAAAACAGTTGGCAAATCTCAAGCCTTACCGTATTAGTCAAAATGCTGAAAACACGAATTAAATAAATGGGTGAAGTGCACTGTTTAATTCGAACCAGCAGAGGCGCTTTTGATTTCGTCTCAGGAATACAACAAAAATTGTGGAAATCATCCCCCCTTCGAGGATGATCATATGTGCGTTTAATTTTGGCGAAAAAAGGAAAATTACAGTGTTGTGGCGAAACGTTTTATTTGTATTTTTGTTTTCAAAATGGCACCCTTCTGTCTTTCGGAAAGACGACCTAAAAAATTCAAGAAATAAAACTGTCGCAGTCAGTCACAATAAAATGTCCTTCGTCAGTCACAGACCAGAACAAATTAAGAAAGCGGCGTGTCATTTCCTGATCTAAAACAAACTTGCAAATACAACAGTTTGGCATTTTCATGCCAAATTGTTTTTTGGAGCATCCATAATTTGCCCTTTTTCTCCAAAACTAAACATTAAAATGATCATCCTTCAGCAGTGGTGATTCCATAAATTTCGGCCAGGGCTTGTCAACTGCATTAAGAAGTGTTGTAATTTACAACTCCTGTTGGGAAAAAAAAGGCTCCTTTGTGCAATCATTATCTGGAGATGCAAATATAAAAACACACAGAGAGGAATTCCTGAGTCCATCTATGAATAATATATGCTCTGGTGTGGTATGCGCTGCAGCAGCAGAACTGCACCCCCACTATGTGCCCCTTGGTTAGCCTTTATATAGCGCGCTTTAGAGTAGATAGCCAGCTCGTGACTTCATGTGATTGAGCTGATTTGATTCAAGATTGGATGCCAAGAGAGAACTCTTGTGTGAGTGGGAGTGAGAGAGACTGAGAGAAAGAAGGAAGGAGAAAAAAAAAAGATTGCGACAGAGAGAAACAGAGACAGAGCGAGAGACATACTGTCCACGCTTGACTTGTCACACTTGCATTATGGCTTAACTGGGCTGTATCTAATAAGAAAATGCCATTAAGACTCTGTGCCGTCAAGAGGAAAAAGAAATAACTGGAGAAAATGACACATTTTGCCGTTAATTTGGGAACATCCTGATAAGATTGGATGACTGATGGCGCTGTGGGAAGGAGTTAAATTAACTGGAAAAAGATGTACTTAAGCAAAGTGTAAATGATCTGTTTTGTCTTCAGCAGTCAGTCTGAGCTCTATCTGATCCCTTTTCATCGTTCTCCGCATTTCCCGGCGCTTTCATCCGTTCAGTGCGCGAGCGTGCGCGCGTATGTGTGCGACCACATGCAGTTGCGTGAACTAATGACCGAGGGCTAACAAACGCCTACACAAAGCCAACCTCTGTGCGGCTGCCCGGGTCAAACAACTCGTGGCTCAGTGGCTCAAGCCAAAAGATGACACATGCACACCCACCCACACATGGGAGTCAACCTCTTCACAGGCCTTTCCATTTGAAATCATGATTTAAAGGGAAAGTCAAGTCAAAAAGGGTCTATTTCTTCGAGAATATGTTCTGCGCGGTCCTATGAGTCTCAACGCGGGATTCTGATTCATATCACGTTTGTGGAATAGAAATTAAGCAGTAAAAATCCACCTGTTTTCATCCATGGTGAAAGGAGAGCTTGATTCTTCTTCTCTTTGTTTCATTTATAACTATAACAACAAGGCGTATGTAGGAAACATTTTCTTACTGTCCATGTTTTATGTCAGGTGCTCTGTTGTACTATTTTCATTTTATGTCAACTGTTCCAGCTGCAGCAGTTGTGAAAGCGCTATATGCAGTAAATTAAGATGTATAAATGTATGTATCTCACTTGCTGACGACTGAAAACAATCTCAAGTGCCTACGGGCTCAGCTTGTGAACGTCACATGACCAAACCCAGAAAGCATTTGAGCCGTGATTGGTCGTAATGACCCTGAGATGGATGAAAACAGGTGGATGTTGCTGCTTAATTCATACTCCACAAACACAGACTAGTGGAACACATTGCCAAGAAGAATTTTGACTTGACTTCCCCTTTAAGCAATTCACCAAAGACCAAACATAGCATAACATTGCTGTATTAGCAGTCCTCCCGAATAAAGTAGTGTATTGCGCAATGGGCAAAATTGACTGCAGCCTCCTATTAGTATTAGCTTCCACTGTGCATTTAACATCGCTTAAATTTTGTTGGCTGGGCGCCGAGCTACAAACAACACAAATCCACGTGAACAAACTCAAACACACACCGGGGAGATTGACAGGTCAGCACAATGTGGCAGTACGATATCAGTCAATTAGACCATGTTACAAAGGTGACAGCAGTGGCTCCAGCGGGACACAGCAATTTGCTTCACACGCAATATACACAAGCAATGTGAAACACTTAAGTTAACATTAAATTACAAGTGCTTACCGTGTACTGAAATTTGACAGGATGTCAGATACATTTCTGCCCGTCATAGGAGCCTGTCTCTTTCCTTCTCGTGCATTCACGAGAGGAAAACAGGATTGTTGTGTTAAAACAGAACAAGGGAAAAAAATATTGAGATTTTCAACAGGGCACAGATTGTTGGCTGAAGCTATTTTTTTTTTTCATCTCGACTTTTCTTCACTTATGTTCAGGTTGGATGCGCAGGGAGGAACCTCAGCGCCGACCCAACTGGGCTTGGCGCAACCACTAGGAGCACATAGTGGGCAATGGGATCACCCACCACCTGGCTGACTGGCCTCATCCACACAGCAGATGGCTCACATTGAACGCCCCCTCACCACCACCAAATAAATGAGCATAGCTAAGCAAACTAAAATGCAGGGGAACCTCTAGAGTCCAACAAACTCCTTGGCGCTGGTTGACCTCTGTTTGTTTCCAACAGGAACCAGTGAAAATACAATAAAAAGCCGATATGCAATATTTTAATTAATATTTGAATACTCTAAACTGTCACACGAGTGTAAAAAAAGAATTGTCAGTAACAAGATAAAAGAAAGCTTGATGACGGATAACGGTAAAGGTGATTAGCATTGAAAACGGGCCTTTTCAAAAAAGTAGCCGCTGTACAGACACAAAACAAAAACAAACACTTTTCCGCAGCAAAACTACAAGAAAAAAAAGAGCCTGACTGCAAATTTGGCGAGTTCCACTTCAACCAGAAAAATCCAAAATATGCAGAGTTGATCCACTGCTGATCCCTGAACTTGACTCGAAGGTCTCGCATGATGTAGTGCATGAGGGTGGATTTTTGGAATAAATGCTCTTCGATTTACCTAGTCCATGCATCAATCTCCGAAATTTTATAAAAGGATGATTCCTACAGAAAAATGTCTGTAAAATTCACATTCTATGATCTCCGAGACATTTCTAATGCATTGACTTGAGGTTCAACTCAGTCTTGAATAAAGTACCCAAAAGTGATACACAAGTCAAAGTACAAATATCATATTTATCGTTTTCTGGATTTAATTTACTTTAAGTATTTGAATTAGAATGAATTATTATTGATATTTTGAGAATTTAAGTGGCCCTAATGACAAAATAAAATACGGCAGCTCCGTAGCACCGAGTCCTTTGCCAAGCCAGACATGGCACGATCTGCGACGAAGACGCTATGTCAACTCGGACGCTGACAGATGAGCAGACATGCTGACCAAAGTCAGGCCAAATCGAGCAGTTCCAGATAATGAAGCAGCCAAATGAAATGGAGACTTTTAATCCGAAATATTAAATGCGGCGTATGGCTGGCCCACCACTGTGTCCTTGACCACAGCAGAATCCGGATGACCGCTGGAATTAGTTAATCACACCAACTTCATCACTCCCATCCCTCATCTATTTGCTCGCTTTCTCTCTTTCTACAAGCCAAATGAGAAAAGTTATCACAGGTGGAATATATATTTTTTTCATAAAAATAAAAATGGGAAAATTCATCCACGGATACAACTGTATGGGTTTTTTTCCCCCTCCTCCCTGCATTGTGAAGGTAATTGCTTTCCATCAATCACTTCCTGCCCTTTCTCTAAAACTGTGACTGTACTGAACACCAGAAAAATGCCCTCTCGAAGTCTATTCATTCATCCATTTTACAGATATTCTTGCCCCCCGCCACCCCCGCCCCCTTTCGAGAAGCCTTCAGGCGTGGCTATATAAACATGACTATATAGCAGTGTTCTCCAGGGGAAAGCATAAAGAACAGGGACCGCCTCTGTGTTTTCTGCATGGCACCCCCACAAAACTGTCAGCAGCAAAAAAATTAAATAAAATAAAAACCCACGGCACTATTTTAATGATGCGATCATTCGAATATGACATCGAAACGCAAACAGCAGAACCAAGGCGACCATTTGGTCTTCAATTGATTAAATGTTCGCTCTTGAATATTTTAATGGGGCCTGACAGGCTGGATGAATGCTCCAAACTCCTGCTTTGGGAACCATCGTCTTATTGAACAAAAATAATGCTGTCTGGCGGGGGTCTGTGCTACAGTGGAGGTCTTGGACATTACGCATGTCGAGACTGAATCGACAGCGCTTCTGCCGGTGGCAACTAAATCGTCATCAATCAATTAAACACTCTGGATAGATTTACTTTAGTTTTTTGTTTCATCAAGCCCTACTTTTCATAAAGAGAATATAAAGTTCGAGCTCAATTATCTCTTGTCTGTTTTACTTTCATTCTTCATAAAGTCTCAACTCTGAGGAATCAATAGGAGGGGATTGTCGCGTGAATGCGTGTGTACATCCACAAACACAACTTTGTCACCAAAGTGATGTAGACACACACACACACACACACACACACACACACACACACTATCAAGCAGAGACGCACAATCACATAGAAGGAGGCCACAACAATAGCCAAGTGAAGACCGTGAATAGCTGTCATTTTGACAAATGTGCCACACTAAATCACAGTCCAACATGTATTGTTCTCCTCCCCTCCATCCATCCAGAACACCACATGGCAAATACCGACATGCATAGTGTGAGTGGCAAACGCTACGCGTGTACGCAAATAAGCATTCAAAAAGTCCTCCGACAAACTAGGTTGCATAATATATTCATGATATTTAATTGTTGACGGGTTTTGAGCGGAGCAGAGGGAGACCGACGTAAATTCGAAGGAGTAACCATGACTCCCAAGAGTGCGGTCACTCACAGAGCGAGCCCAGAAGCACGCACACACCAAGTCACTTCGATCATTTTTTTTTTCCTGTCATCCTCTTTAATTGATCGCAGAGCTGACGAAAGCAAAGAGCCTTTAAAGCTTCCCTGCCAATGGAGTGATTGAAAGCGAGCTCTTCAAATTAGAGGCAAGCCAGAATGTGGTAACAGTAACATTTTACATCTGGCGTGACTTACATGACAATCAATAAGGGCAAAGCCACAGACTTGCTGCAAACGGCTCGTTAAACTAACGGGCTTCAAATCGGCCCTGAAATGTCATGAGGAAAATCGGTCTGGCTGCATTAAATCTTTGCATTCAAGTGTGTGATGAGGGGGGGGGGGGCTTTGTACAAGAAGAGATTAAAAGGCAGGCGTGAAATTTTCTTCAATCATAATCCAGAATCAGAAAGTGATGATTCTATCCCCCAAAAAAAAGACTATTGTTCTTCATCAGTTTGATCAAGAGTCAACGAAATATCATCCCTACCTTTTTCAGTTTGCCATTGCGCGTGCCGACAAATGCAACGGTGTTTCCGCGGTAGTCGTACGCTGCCACCGAGGTCATGCCATCTTCTTTGTCGAGGAAGAGAGGGATGCCCTCGATGGTGCTGGTTCCGCCCAGAGGCTGGTTGAAGTCCTGGCCACAGAAGTTGTCGTCAATCTGTAAAGGCTGCGAAAAGGAGACAAGGCCAATCAATTCATTGTATGTCATCTTCAGGATTTACAAAGAATTGCCCTGTGGGTAAAGGAAACTTTGTATTGAGAGGTGCACGGCGTTCTAACATTAAGGACCACGACTATGGCCTTTTATGCTGTCTGTAAAAAGCGGCATTCCTTAATTTTGGCATTTGTCACTGCTCCATATGAACAGGCCAATTATGGAAGGTGGGGGCACTTTAATGACCAGCCGATCAACCTTAGTAGTATAGGAAGAGGTGTAATCAGGACTGCTGTGTTCAATTTGCCACGGCGAGTATACTCCAAGTTGGGCTGGGCAATTAGTCTATTTGATCAATCTATATATTTGTTTTCTTTTGATAATATTATTGCTTTCCTGTGTGGCGTTTGCTTGTTCTCCCCATGCCTGTGTGGGTTTTCTCTGGGTACTCCAGTTTCCTCCCACATTTCAAAAAATGCGTGGCAGGCTGATTGAACACTCAAAAAATGGTCCCTAGGTGTGATTGTGAGCGTGGATGTTTGTTTGTCTCTGTGTGCCCTGCAATTGGCTGGCAAGCAGTTCAGGGTGTCCCCCGCCTCCTGCCCGAAGACAGCCAGGATAGGCTGCAGCACACCCCGTAACCCTTGTGAGGAAAAGTGGATCAGAAAATGGATGGATGGATGGATGGATGGATGGATGGATGGATGGATGGATGGATGGATGGATGGATGGATGGATGGATGGATGGATGGATAAGAGGCTACAGATTGGTTTTCACAAACCCCTCAAAATCCCATTCAAATGTATTATATTACACCTTGCTTTCTACAACTTTGACAATTTGCCTCCAATAGCCCACACTTGAGAACAACAATGCTTAAAAAAAAACTCATTTGTTTCTACAGAAAACGTAGTAGAGCAGAATAGGCTGAGGGTGCATCATGCCACTTCAACTACCAACTTTCCGTGATGCTCCTACATGTTAAGTGGCCCATTCAAAAGTGGCCCATTCAGAACCACCGCTCGCTTCCAGACAGACCCCTATCGTGCTGAAGCTTATTGTGAAGCGCTCAGACATGCTGGTGACCATGTGACAATATCTGGAGCATTCCAATGTCATGGAGAGACGATCACCCCGGGCACTTCGCTGACCCATATGACGCCTTAAATCGTCACTGCGCTTGCACACAGTCACATGACGGGTGCTTTTCAACAAAAAGCTCATTTCGACATGTTGCTAGTTCTCATCCTTGCAACAGAAAAAAAAACAAAAATAAAATGGGCGTTGGGCAGGGCCCCCCCCCCCCCAACAGCGATATACACAAAGTGTAGAAAGCAAAATCCATTGAAGCATGTTTGAAGAGTTTGGCGACACGTGTCCACCATGTTATGAATAAGTGGACTGAAGTTAGTTTGTCAGACGCGATGCTTGATTGATGAACCGATAATCTGATGGGGCACCCGTGTGCATTAATGAAAGTCTCCAGAGGACAGCAGAAAGAACACACCCTTCACTTATGCATACATACACTTGGGGAGTGTGTAAATGACAGTGTAATCCACAGTCTTATCACTACACATCATCTGATTGATCCACGGAGGAGAAAAGATAACACCCCCCCCCCTACCCTCACCCTCTCAATCTGACTAAATAACCTGCAGCAGAAGTGCACATCAATCCATCGTTCTTCTATTTTTTTTAATCTCTCTCTTTTTCTTTCCAGTTGCCGAGCGAACTTGCCCATCTCCTTCATCTGCATAACTCTTTTCAGCGCTTATTGCCCAAATTTGAATCAATCATCCATCCACTTTGGAGTCAAAATGTGAGTGTGTGTGTGGCAAAGTCAATTGTCTTCTAAAGTCAGCAGTGAGCTTGATCTCTGTCCCGGGGTGTGAAGGAATTCAAGACTGTTTAACGGATATTTATGGCTGTGTGTTCAAGTAAATGGGACACACGCCCTCTTTTCTCAAACAACTTTCTATTGTGGCCACGAATGGCAAGGGGGGGGGGCAACTCTTTTTTCTTCAAACAGGCGATGGAGAGACGAAACACTCACAATATCATCTAATATGCATCCTCGCACAAAACTGGACAACAATGCAAACTGGTTCGCCAGAGCAAGCTGCGAGTTACATCTTTGTGCTCGCACGCATTTTAACAAGCCTGGAACCGAATTTCTATCATCACCATATGACATGCCCAGGTTTTAAATCATATAGCTTTGAGCAAGCAGTCAGCCCCCCGCGCCCCCTCTGGATTTACAATCAACTCCACAAACATTCACAATGTTGCACCACACACAAGCACGCACCCATGACGTCACAGCCTCAGGGAAAACGTTCGAAAAAGGTTCATCCATTTTCGACGGAGCAGACTAAATGTTGGAAATGCTGTATAGAGAATCCCCCGGAGTCCATAAGGGCTTAGCATGCACAAAACACACGTTCAGGAGCCAGTATACACAGTGCTCCGCGGGGCACTGAAGGTTCAACGACCTACAACATTCCTTGCACAGCAACGAAAGATGAAATCACGTTCATTTAAGACGACTTGGATTCGATGGTCATTTTTATTTTAAATATGATAACAGTTTTGAAACACAGAGAACGGGCAAATCTAGATTAAAAGGGGGGTTTCCAGACGGACAGATATCGTACCCTCGGTGGTCTCTTCTTGATGGGGAGCATATTTAAGGTTCTGCTGTGTTTTCAAGGACGCACAACAAGCAGCGGGGATGAAAGAGTTAAACCAACAACCTGCTGCTGAGTTTACCAGCAGGGTTTTACAAACAAAGGAAAGGAATATTCCATGTGTGCATTGGAGTGTGCATTACAGTTAACTGCGGCTTTGCATAGTTGTGGGTTTTCTCGTATAGCGGCCAAGAACATTTATTATTCATCTCGCATCTCTTTTGGATGAGTCCTCACTATACAAGGCAGACTATAACCGAGATTGTTCTTTTAGTAGTTGTTGTTGTTTTTTTAAATCACCCACTCTTTTCATGTAAAGACTGAGCCGCTGCGTAGCTTTTACTCACATCTAAACTCCATTTTCACTGACCAGATTAAATTTTGCATCAAATTTGTTACATATGGCGACAATATATTACGATTGACTTCGCTGAATAGTTGGTCAGCCTGCCACCAGGTGGCGGTGTTACGGCATGCGATTGAAAAGTATACGATTGACCATTAAATCAAGCTGTACTTGACGTATCAATTGCGTGCGGTTTGCAGCGACGTCACCAGATAACAAATGACGATAACACGATTGTAGAAAAAGTGACACAATCAATTTTATCCATCGTCTTTGCGATATATATCGTCCTATCGCCCAGCTCTAGTCCCTACTGCCGTTTGTTTTTAATATGTAGCTGTTTGTACTCCATTTATACTACACACCAATGAAAAGCCATTCCAACGGCATCAAACATGCGTGCGCACGCAAATCCACACGCAATTACAATTGGCTGAATACCAATGCACACAGGCCACTCCGTGCCAAAAAAGAGCTCGCTATTTCTTTCACATTTCATGTTCGTAAAATAAATGTGAGCAAACATTACTCCGACCTCAAGTGGACTTTACCAATAGTCAGCTCCTTGAAAAGAAACAGCAGGCTACTTGTGTACGTGATGTGGATGACCAATGCTGGTGAGAAGAAAAAACATGCAAGGCAAAAACATTCGTTCTTCTCGTAAAAAAAAGTGTTATGTGACGTGTTACGAACTAGACCCTAACTTAAATACAGCAAAAATTGCAGGGAAAATATTTGTTTGAATCAAGAAAGTAGAAAGGAGTTTAATGTTAGTGCCTCTATGTGTGAGACAGCAAAAAAATCAAATAATAATAATAATTAAAAATCCCACCCAGGCCACATCCAACTCGGGCCACTGTCTCACGACCATCACAAAAGACATCCATGGAGCATGATAATTGTAGATAAAGTTATGTACATTACATATCCCTCTCCTGTGAGGGTGCACATGCATCTGTGTGAGCCAAAAGTCTGAAAGGAAATGAATGATCTGGTAACAAACTTCGGGGCAATTCCTTTGCGGCTTCTCAAATTGTTTTCCTATCAGATGATAAAAGTTTTCACAGTAGAATACACGCGCACGCGCACACGTACACACACACACGCACACACACACACACACACACACACACACACACACCGAGCACTAGTCTCAGTAGGGAGACGCAGGTGCTTTCACCTGAGCGTGCGTAGCAGAGTGAAGAATTGTGGGTGAGGCCACCTCATAAATTACCCAGAAATCTCAGCGGGGGCCGTGAACTTTGAGAGAAATTGCTAGAGTTGTTTCAAGAGGTGCTGCAGTGTTTGTCTGTGTGTGTGTGCGTGTGTGTGTGTGTGTGTGTGTGTATGCAGTACAAAAAGCACTCCCAATGATTTATTGCAGAGGAACAAGCCTGCATCTAATGGTAGGGAGCTACATATTCATAATGTAACTTTGAATTTCCCTGTGCGCAAATCAGTTTAGATCACCGACATTGGCGTTCAACGCCAACGTGAACCTTTATTGCAGATTTTTTTAACGGAAAACTGTGATTGACTGATTCAACATCTTAAATTACAAGTGTGACAAGTTGCTCGCGATGCACCTCGTATTTCGGTATATTCCATATTCAAATGACTGGTTGTTTTTTAAAGGAGGGAGTGAGGGAAGCAGAAAGGAGTGAGATGAGGCTACATTAAAATCTCTTTTTAAGTTTGAAAACTCCAAACTCCTCCTTTAAGAGGCATATCGTTAAATTAAAATGTGTAATTGTGTGTACACAGACAGCTGGGTCTCTCTGGAGTACCTGCCCACAAAGACGAGGTACTTCAGTACATTGAAACATTGATCTTTTTCAAGAACTCTACACGGTGTCACTTATAGATTGATCGAACTAAGTGACAATGAAGACGTTGAAAAATCTGCATGTGAAAGAGGGAAAAGGTCACAATTGCTTGCCCTTCAATTGGTTACTTTGTAATGGTTGCCTTCACAGTCCTCGCTACCAAGGTGACACACATCGATATGTCCCATCCCAGTCATCTGTCAATCGACTGCATTCTCAGATCCCATTGGAGGCTGCTTTTGTTATGTCACAAAGTTTGTCCGCTGACATCAATGCCTGTTTGACACCAAAGTTTGGGCTGGGGCAGAAAACGGTTATGTTTGTACAGAGTCTCCGGAGGAAAATGCTTAAAGCCATCTAATTGAGTGACAAACAGGTATGCATATTTCTTGCAAAATGACACTTGGATTCACGAATGCAAACCGCTGGCTTACTGGGACCACATATTGGAAAAACCTAAAGATGGGCTAAACATTAGCATTGAGTGTTGCGGTGATACAGCCCTTTAAGCAAGGGCTATTTCAAAACAAATGGTGGAGCAGCACATGTAGACAGACAATATCACAAAACACAGAGGCATATATTCTTTATCCTCTGTGAAAATGAATAAATTGTTGCAACTTGTCGAGTCGTTTGAGAGAGTAACGGTGACTTTTTTGTTGTTGTTGTTGTTGTTGGGGGTTTTTTGGTAGGGCGGCCAGAATTGATTACTGGCATTTCCGTTCATTTCAATCAGAAAAGATTTGACATCCAAGTGTTTTGAGTTACGAGGGTGATCACAGAATAAATGAAACTCATTTCTCAAGGCACCACCGTATTCAACAAAAATAATCCCTCACACGTGCAAAAGCTAACAAATGAACTGAGAGTGTAAGTAGTTTGAAAACAGTTGAATGTCAGCACTGCAGGCACATTGTCTGGCCCACATTTTCTAATTACTCTTGATAATGATGTAAGCAACACACCACCCACACACACACCACAGATCAATACACAATTACATTGACAATTAGTATCATTAGAGTGTAGTGAGGGAAGGGGATTTGTTGAGCTAAATTCTCCACAGAGAGACCGACCGAAAGGTCAAACAACATGAAGAACAGAGCTGCACGCGCACACGAGCCGCATGATGTCTCTTCCAAAAGCTTTTCTAATGCCCCCCCGAATAACGAGATGACAACAAGGCTTGAGTCCAGAGCGGCTTTGGCATTGTTGGCGCACGAGTAGCCTCTTTCGCACTCATTCACACACCCGTGCACATAGACAGGAAAGTCTGTCGGTCGTTTGTATGTGTGTGTGTGTGTGTGGGGGATCCACATTGCGCAAATATTAACCTGAAAGGTGACCCAATAGTAGCAGTAACATAAACAGCCACCTGCACAATCAGTGCTCTCCTAGCTCACCTCATTTAGACTGCCAATTAACTCTCCTCATCAGCTCGGGCTCAATTAATCAAGGCAAATTACTTAAACACTTTTGCCCGCACATATTCCACTAGAATAGGGTTGTGTATTACACGGTCCGCAAGTGAGTTACACCCATTAAATGATATTCATCTTGATGGATTTATTAAGGTTAAAAAAAAGGGGGGGGGGGGGGTCTACAGAGTCAATTCTCCTTTGCTTGGTCTGGAACAACATTAGGAATGTTTCGTGCTTACTCAAGGTGGACTGATGAGATCTAATCGGGTAAAAAAAAAAGGTTCCAGTTCCATAAGGGAAATTATCATTTGATTCGATTATTTGGGCATCCTATACCACCTGTGACACTCCCAATGAAGAGCGGCTCGCCACGCATCAAACACGAACACATGAAACAATGTGTGTCCGATTGAAGATGGCCGCTCCTGCAGGTTCTAGATTGTTCTGTATTCGGGCTTCAGTGCTCTGGATTGCCCTACCCGCGCAAATTAAAGCCACTACCTCAGTAGAAATGGTCGAATCTTCATTTAAGACTTCTATACTCCTCTACTAAAACTGCAGGTAGGCCTGTTTTACTACCACTTCTCCTGCCTCTCCCCCTCTTGGAAAAGAGCCGAGGTGATGACAATCAATTCTGATGCTGCTGGACGAAATCTGCACCGACTGACTGGCACAAGATCGGAGGTGGGCCATCTTCCCGGAGGCATTGCGAAGGAGAATTCGGTTTTGAGCGACCAGGCCGTGTTGTGAAGAAGACCCACTTCTGGGCAGCTGTCTTCCTGGAGCATTTAATCTTCTTAAATGGACTTTCACGCTGTTCTAGTTAACATCGTGTAGCACCACATTATGTGTTAAATGTTTCCCACTTGGCATCCATCCATTAAAATCCATTGATTTTACATCTTTATTAAAGCAACAGCTTGTAGTTTAAAGTAGTTTAAAACCAGCTCTCCCGTTGCAGCCGCCATTTTCAAGTGTGCAAACGACCACACCACTGCGTGAATTCCATTCTCTAGTTGATTGATCCATGAACTTGTGACAGAGATCCCCGCTTCACAACATACGACTCGCATTGCAATGACTATGCATGATTTGCTTTTTTTATTATGCGACAAGGTGAGGCAGACGTCCGCCTCGGCAAGGTGGACGTCCTCCTCACAGTGCAGAGGTGCAGTGTTCAATTTTGGCTCCGGTGCGGTTTTTGCGTGTTCTCCCCGTGCCTGTGTGGGTTTTCCGCGGGTACTCTGGATTGTCCCTCGGTGTCATTGTGATTGTGAGTGTGAATGTTTGTTCATTCATTTGTGCCCTGCTATTGGCTGGCAGGCAGTTCAGGGTGTACCCGGCCGGCTGCCCGAGGACAGCAGGGGATTGGCTCCAGCACGCCCGCAACCCTTGTGAGGATAAACTGATTAGAAAATGGATGGATTATACGTTACTCACTTCAGCCTGACCATATTACAAATGTCTTTTGTCTCTGCCGTGTGAGTGTAGCTCTTGTCTGTTCTGCGACTATTTAAGGTTGTCTCCCTGTATGAACGCCCACATCGAGCACCCCTTTGTACTTTGCTACTACCCACAACATGGCTTCTTTTTTTCACTTTCACTCAAGAATTTTTTTTTTCCTTTTTTGCGATACCTTTCCCGTCCCACACGAACTTTGCAGCAGTCTCGCTTTCACATGCGCTCTCTCGGTGGAAATGGTTTGTATTGATCCACTTTCGAAGCAAAGAAAAGGTCAGGGGTTCATGAATAAAGCTGAGGAACAAAAACAGACATACAAACACACGACTACAGGTATATTCGTACACGGAAGACAATATAGCTCGGAAGCAGCATGAAGGTGGTGTGTGCAAAGACCAAACATTTCAGGGAACAGGAAACGGGCACCATCTCACGATGTTTATAAAAATATCATGCTAATGATTATCAGAGGCCAGAAATTATGATGCGGCACAAATGGGAAATCCACACTGGGACTAGAGGAGCTCAGGGGTCATCAATCACGACAGCGCGTCGAACAGCTGTGCAGGTCTCCGGCTCTCCTCCCTGGCCTGCCCTCTGCACCGCTGTAACGCAGGGTCAAGCGAAACAGCTTTCCCACACATCGCATTCAAATGCAGTTCTATGCCAAGCGTTTTTTTCGGAGTTTGAAAGCGCATCTGAAGTGGTGGGGAATCTCGGAACCAGCGGGTAAGACTCAAACACCACGAGCTTATGAGGTCAAGAGCTGAAAGAAGGATGGGAGGAAATTGTCAGGTCGCAGTAGAGCCAGATTAGATGAAGGTATAGAGGTGGAGGGAGAAAAAAAAGCTTCACAGCGTGTATTTTACTATTAGCTAGCCTAGCAACTGGTAGAGATTGGTCTTAATAACTCTTCATGACACAGGATGCTAGTTTGGTGTTCATCCTAATTTCATGCACCTTTGTAAACAAGGTATAATACTGCCCTAAATAGGCAAACAGCAGTATCTGCATATTTTGGTGAAAATGACATATTGCACTTTTGGCAACAAGCAGTATCTGCTCTATCTATTAAAATAGTTCAAACAGACCAATCACAGTGATTGGTCCAATCACAGTTTAAAACACAATCACAGTGATTGGTCCAATCACAGTGATTGATCTGTTTGAACTATTTTAATAGATAGAGCAGATACTGCTTGTTGCCAAAAGTGCAATATGTCATTTTCACCAAAATATGCAGATACTGCCGTTTGCCTATTTAGGGCAGAATAAATCCTGGATGAGGAGCGTTAATTATTTTTCCATAACAAAATCTCTTCAACGGAAATTCTTTTGTAGGGGGGAGAGAACTAACAATTGAGTCACAGAATTATATTGCACGCACTTTATAATGCAAGTGTTTAAGGTTTAAAGATATAATTCACTTCATAGCAGCTTCGCGGCATGAAGCAAAAATGTATGTTCTTTCAACTATTCAGTCATTTCGAATTACATCAGCTCCCGCTCACACCAGAAAAAATTATATCTGCCATTTGTGTGAGGTCAGATTTAAGGGCCTTTCAGTCCGCCGACTGTGATTATGGTCACCAGTCAGTGGTGGGCAGCTGACGTGAGGTCATTGCTTGAGGGCAGCGGAGCAGGCGTCATTAACCTGAGGCTGACCCTCAGGCCTCGCTGCTGTCATGCGGCTTAACCATTGTCCTCATCTTAAATCATCATTGCGGTGATCTTGTGTAGAATATTAATTACCTTTTGGTTTATGAGAACTCATGAGAGAACATCCACCTAAACCGTGACCAAAATAATTCTGAGCGGCAGAGGAGATGGGGAGCAGACGATGCGATATAATCACGTATTTCAAGCTCACAAGAATGTACAATAGCTCGATGAAAGAAGATTAGACAGATTAATACAGATAATAGTTTAATGTTCTTGTCATTTAACATGGAAGCTTAAGCACGGGTCAACAAATGTCCTTTTTTTTTTTAATTGCCGGATTCTGATGCGGTGTCTGAGCAAAACTCACTGGACTCGAAGGAATAAAATATAAGATGAGATGAATCAGCCTCACTGAACAAGCCTCTTTTGCCTCACGCTTCTATACATTCTACAAAGACACACTATTTATGTTTCTTTTGCAAAAGGACAAGGGTCCACCTGAAATAAATGAGATCCTGTTTTCAGAATCAGAGCTATTGTCTGTGTGACAGGCCATAAAAAAGAAAGAAATCCACCCACAAAGAATGAGACAACCACTGAACTGGAAAGATAGTTCCTTGACAGAGGGGGTGATGACAAAGAGGGAGAAAGGAGGGTGAATAGGCCTCGGCTAGGTCCTTCACATCGCTTACACTACCCAACAAAACACACCTGAACTCCGTCAAATGAATGATCGTGAAGAGAGGGGTTACGACACAGAACCCACCTGTTTTAGACAACAGCGAATGTGTTTAGTGTGCAAAGAAGCCTTGCGGTAGAGATGAAGGACCCTTGCATTTCAAGGAAAAGCTTTCAATAGTTTTTTTTTTTTTTTTTAATAATGAAAGTGAGCGTGTTGGTGGGGGTGAACAGCATGGTTTCCAAACGTGCAATGTCTGGAGAACCCAAACAGGTTGTTGACACACAAAAACTGTCCTCAACTGCCTTACAAGATTAAACAAAGAAGGAAAAAAAGAAATGAATGATGCATACAAAACATGAAGATGAATGAGGATATGAGTAGTTTGAAGCAGCTGTCGCTTCATTCGTGGCAATTCAGTTACCGCAAATTTTTGCTTGCCCAAATTGGCCCAAATGTGCATTTTTGGTTTTGAGGCAAAATACTTTCATCACCGAAACAGGATGTTGTGATGACGCAAGCAAAAACCACACCAGGCACACACGTGTTTGAATAAGGGCTAAAATGCCGGCTTTGTTGAAGCTGAAAAACTTGTTGCCTGCCGGAGGGCTCGTGCCTGTAAATCGCAGGTCATTCTCTTGCTTTGAGAGTGTGAGGAAAAAGCTCATTTGAGAATGAACACCAGGGTTAGCCCCACATGGCTAGCTTCGGCTAGTCCAGTAGCAGGACCACAAGGAGACAGCGATGCGAAGTGAAGCTTCGTCTCCAGAGTATTTTGTCCAATGAGCAGTCGCAAGGGTAAAGGTTGAGGAAAATTGTTGTGTCATGGACTAAATTGCCCTGATCAAGACTACTTTTCAAGTTTTGAAAATGTTACAATTAGCATTACAGTCATTCGTCGTCCCTTTTTAGCGCTAGTTTCCAGACCCTTCCGACCGCAATAAGTAAAAATCCACGATAATGACATACCCTATTTAACTACACCTTCAGCATGTTTTATTGCAGTGGTGTCAAACTCATTTTTGTCGCGGGCCACATTATAATTACCGTTTCACTTGGAGAGCCGTGGTGGCTTAAACTATATAAAGTAGTCGTTTCATTCAATTATTGTTGAAGTAACTGTAATGAGGGGTTTGGTAACAAGAAAATGCTTACAATATGTCACCAATTTAATACATGTGAAAATTTGAAATTTTGCCGCTGATTTTAGCAAGCATCATGGAAGTTGTCATCTTTGATTTGCTTTTGCGGGCCACTTAAAATGATATGGCGGGCCACATCTGGCCCCCGGGCCTTGAGTTTGACATCCGTGTTTTGTAGTACAACAATAATGATGTTTTTGGAAAGTTTTCGACTACACATTTAAAACAATGCTAATTTAAATACAAAACATATTAAAAGAGAGCAAGGGCATAACAGGAAACTATTAAAGTCCCCCCCAAATGTGTAGCCATACCATGAAATCTGAATTGCAATATAGCTGGGATCCACTTATTTCTTCCATTACAACGTAAATGAGAAAAATGTACTTTCACCTCTGACCAGTTTTCCAAATGACAAGAGAGGAATACTCAAAATCACTTACAGAGTTGATGCACGCGAGTTCCTTGTTGAGAAGCCACGGCAAGGAGAGTTTCCCGTCGCCCTTGTAACAAGACTGAATCCTTTCCTTGATCTTCTCCTTTATTCTCCTCAGGGTGAATAGGCACAACGCTGACTCTTTGGGCGGTTTGGCACGATTCTTCTGACCCTGGGAGAAGACGGTGAAGAGGATGTCTTCATTCTCAGAGATCCCCAGAGAATTTGCCAGCTGACGGCCCGGTCGGGCCAAATAGGCATCCTGAACCAGGCGGTACTCGACCCCGTCTTTCGTGCAGCCAATGGGGAACTCCACGTAGGAGTAAAATTTGGGGTCATCAACACACAGGCGTACGATTTTGGAGGTGAAGAACTGCTCGCCGCTGGCGTCGGGAGAAGTCAGCTGAGTATCCAGCTGCATTGTCAGATAATACACGAACTGTTCACTGCTGAAGCTGTACACGTAGTAGATGTCAAAAGCGGGGAACTTGGACAAAGTATCAGACGGAATCTTAAGCTGAGAGGAGACAAACTCGTCTTGATACACAAAGCTGAACATGTCCGCATTTTCTTCGTTCTCCATCAACTTGCGACTGGAGAGGGTTGGGAAGTACTCAGACTTGCCATCGATGGGGGTGCCAATAAACAGCTTGCTTGCTGGACTATGAGGGGAGCTGATAATGACTCCCGACATGGTCCCCGACTCGGCCACACTGGACAGGTAGTGCTCCTTGCGATGGTGAGGCTCGCCGAGTTTGAAGAGGTCATCCAGGCGTAGAAATTGGCAGATTCCCTGTGACGTACTGCCACAGGCGATGAGGCGATTCTGGGCATAGTCGATGAGCAGAAGCTTATTCACGTTGGGTGTCTGAGCCAGGTCATGCGGGCACGACTGGACACTGGGTGGAGGGTAACACTTTTCATTGTCAACCACCGGTCCGGTCATGTGACTACGAAGCTTGGTTAGGTTGCTGGACAACTTGAAAATCCAGTTGACGGCTCCCACATAGACTTCTCCGGTTTTGTTGTGAATGGCCAAATGTGTAAGCCCCCACTCTGCAGGTGCAAATCGTTTGAAAGTTGGCGGCTGGCCCCCGCAGGAGGAAGAGGTCATGATAAGTAAAAGCCCAAACACAGGAAACAGGTTCCCGAGAACAGGGCAAACTGTTGATCGAGCTTGTGAGCACATGTTTGGTCTGTCCTGAGGAGAGGTCTTGGGGGGAGGGGAAGGAGAAAGAGAGGAGGAGGAGTGCAAACTGTGCTACTTAAGTTCCAGGTCAGTATTTTGAGTTTTTGGTCTGTCAAGGTACAAATGAGAACTATGTAAAGAAGACAGAGGAAGATGAAGTGAGAAACAAACACTTCTATTGATCCACTGTCCTGTTCACGGCGTCGCACACCATCATCAGGAACATCATCCACGGAGGAACGTGCCGCGAACCCTAAAAAGCAGAGAGAAAAACAGTGTCAGTGACTGAGGAACATTTTCTATTGATTATGCATCAAGCGTGGAGGGGCCTTAAAGGCTCACAAATTAAACGGACAAAATGGGGAGGGGGGGGGGG
This sequence comes from Hippocampus mohnikei, assembly GCA_026261675.1. Taxonomy (NCBI): domain Eukaryota; kingdom Metazoa; phylum Chordata; class Actinopteri; order Syngnathiformes; family Syngnathidae; genus Hippocampus; species Hippocampus mohnikei. The sequence continues at coordinate 9,681,793 of JAKGUB010000334.1, read as the reverse complement.
TCTGACATTTGCCACCGTGATGAATTAATGATATCAAATCAAGTCTGGAAGGCAAATGTGTGTTGGCATTTAATTATGAGGGAAGATAGCAGGGGAGACATAAGGCAATTATTGAAGGCTCTGTACATATGATAGAAGACTTTCTGGAATGAGTAGTGGACACAACATTGAAATCGGTAATATTTTATAACTTCAATCAGAGGAGGCAAATGCTTGATCACGTGTGCGTTGTTACATCGGAAAACAATTCATAGCCACGTCTCCTGTCACGGTATGAAAGGGGACAATTATTGAATGTTGGCATGGCGATCGAGTCGTCAAGATTACTTGCAACAAATCAAGTAATATTGTTTCTAAATATTCCATATGCATAGCCTATGTATGGATTGCTTTTGGAGCGGACCTTGTATGCGTGAACCTAGACAGAGGTTTTTCCTATTTCTTACGCATATACCCTGACATAACACAGTATACTGAAGATCCAGTTCTCAGCTCTCTGAACTGGTGCAGCATCAGAAATAGCAACAGCCACCTTCATTCATTCATTCATCTTCCGAACCGCTTGATCCTCACCAGGGTCGCAGGGGTGCTGGAGCCTATCCCAGCTGTCTCCGGGCAGTAGGCGGGGGACACCCTGAATCGGTTGCCAGCCAATCGCAGGGCACACAGAGACGAACAACCATCCACGCTCACACTCACACCTAGGGACAATTCAGAGTGCTCAATCAGCCTGCCATGCATGTTTTTGGAATGTGGGAGGAAACCAGAGCACCCGGAGAAAACCCACGCAAGCCCGGGGAGAACATGCAAACTCCACACAGGGAGGCCGGAGCTGGAATCGAACCCGGTACCTCTGCACTGTGAAGCCGACGTGCTAACCACTGGACTACCAGGCCGCCCGCAACAGCCACCTTAAAACTATAATATTTAGGGTCGGTGCCATGTGTGTTCTGCTACTTGGCCAGACCAATGCTGCAGAGATACCCTGTAAATGCTGATTATGCTAAACTGAACACCACAGTCGCAGGGAAGCCATGCTTCAATTTCACCTTGACAATCAAAGTGTCTACACAAACACTGTTTTATGACCACTTCAAATCGGAAAAGATGAGAGTCATTATGGACCCCAGGAAGGTAAGATGAAGGGGAAGGCAGAAGCCATGACATAGGGGATAATCAAATGGAGTCCCGGGTTTGTGCCTCCTGCTCCAAGGGTGGTGGCACACTCGAGAGCGAGGCCGCCCCATCTATCAATCAATCAAGGAGAAGGTCAGGTTGTCAGCTAACCAAGCTCAGAGGAATAAATATGTGATTTCAAAATCGACATTTCTTATCCTATGCAGCTCGGGAACGAGTGGGAAGAGCATACCACCTGGCCTTTACAAGCTTCGGGAAATGTACTCATTATCAAGACAATAGCGCATAGTGCATTGAAAATGAGTAAAGACATCTACGCGTGTACTTCATCTGAACAGGTTTGATGACTGTCGGAGCACAGAACCAGAATACGAATGTACCCATAGCATCGAAGAAAAGAAAAGATGGTAAAGAGGATTTCACTTGGACCAATATGGTCCAAAATGACGGGATGTCAAACTAAATGGCTAATAATGGTCCACCTGGTTGAATTTCCTCACAGCTGGCGTGGCATCGATTCGCACTTAATGCAGCGGAACTGGATGGATAGGCTCCTTCTACGGCCGTCACCGAAAACAGATGATGCATATAAATACGTTTTAGAAAAGTAGTATTTAAAAAATATGTCTCGACAGGATTCACTGGGCTGCACATCCATTTAGCTAGCATTCCTTGCAAGTAATGTGTTGGTCTCCAAAAAGTGGAGTATGGGTTGGGTACACGAGAAGTATCGATCCTGTTCATAGAATAGCACACCAGTGCTGAGCTGAGACAAAGTTCGCCAGATTCAAAAATCCAATTTTCGCAAGGCGACAAATGTATAGTAGACCACGAAAAAGACTAGAGCTTTCCGCCCAGTAAGAATAAGACATCAATGACAGTGGTAACTTCAAGCTAAAAACAAACAAAAACAACAGGATCAACCATGATAACATAACAATACCTCTCAAAATCACATTTTCAAAAGACAAGAAAAACTAGAAATCGCCAAAAGGGAAGCAGGCAAAAAAAAAAAAAAGAGTGGGTGATTTATTAGTGAGGGCCAGCAGGGGCCAAACAAAAGGCACCTCCTGCATTTTAATTAGCGCTCCACATGCACTTGAGTTCGAGACCAAGGATGAGGCACTTGAACACGACGCTTGCAGAAGCAAGGTTCTCAATGGAGTTACCAAATAATCAATGCGCTGGCCCACATTGTCTCCTCTTGGACATAAACCACCGAACGAGCTACATGAAAGGTCTTTCCAGTCATCCTGCAGATGGCAATTTCTAACGTTGTGGCGTAAAAAGGACAGCTGCCACATCATTTTAAAAGGCTCGAAGCATAGCGAAGAATGAGTGAACGCGGAGACCAAATTAAAATAAATAAATACAGCATTTTTGTTATGACTGGTTTCGGTCAACCCTTGACTTAACGAGAAAGAGCGTGAACGGGCAGCAGGGGAGACTGCGAGCCACATCTGGCACCATCCAGGGAATAACACGTCAATCATTTCAAGGTAGGAGTGCAACTTTGGAATGAACAGCCGCCGTGTCAAAGGAACTGAGGATGTTATCACATCAGAGAAAAAGCATTACAGTGAACTGGCAGTAAGGGGTCAAGCTGATTGGATTCGAGATCAGGATGCCTTTTGCAGGCACAGAGAATCTCGATACGTCGACTGGGAATAGTAATGAGGGGATGTGGAATGAGGTGAGGAAAAAAAACGGGAAAAGCTTGAAGGGTCATTGCCTTGACCTTCGATAATTTTGTTTGGCTTGACAGTCGTGGAAATCCCGCAAAGAGGCGATGGTAGTGTTTCAGGTCAAGTGATGAGGCTCCGGAGCCTCTTGTGAGTAGAGCCGGGGTCATCGCTCCCTCTTTCCCGTTTCCTCAAACCTGTCCACTCAGATAATGGTTGTTGCTCACCCTGGCGCAGTGTTGATTTATTGCCAGTGGCATATCAATTACAGCATTCACAACTGGAGGGGGGGGGGGGAGAAAGAGGAGGAGAAGGTTGCGCTGGAGGGATGACGAGGAAGGAGGAGGAAGGAAGTGGAAGGGCACTCAGACAAATTCTCTGCCCTCTGCACTGCATCACAGCATGTGGATCACATCTAGTATAAGAGAACATTAAGTGCCAAAGATTCAGGAAGTAGACTAGGCGACGAAAATCGGAGCCGTATGACCCAGAAATAGGTCAAAGTCAGGGGTTCTCAAACGTTTTCTTCTCCGTACTCAGTTTCAAAATTTGATTGCACCGCAGTATCCGATCTTGAAAAAGAAATGGGCCATATTGTGCATAAATGACAATAAATTCATTACGACAAACAAACCGAAACCTCTCGAATGTGCCTGCATGCACTAAAACAGAAAACAGCATTTCACTGTGAAAGTATTGGTCCACAATTTTGCACTGTTATTAAAAAAAAAAAAAGGCTCCAGAAATGAATGCAAATTCTAAACACACACACATATAATCTCGCAGAAATTATGCATCCCTCCCATAGCATATTTGGAAAGGCGACTGCAAAGAAATATGATTTAAAAGACACGCATTGGACACACTCCAACCCTTGCACACCCCCAGCACATTGCCTGTTTGTGTGTTTGCGAGTGTGCATATCTGTGCATGTGTCTGTATCCGTTTAGGAACAAGTGCATGTTAAATGCACATATGGATCCCCAAAAAAAAGAAAACTATACGGTTCTCTATTTTAATCTGCTCGCCACCTCTTCACTTAGCAACCAACACACTCCAGAGACTGAAGATTTACCCAGGAGAGGAGAGGACTTGAGGATAGAACAGGAAGAGAAGACTGCAGGGATGGAGGTGGGGTGATGGGGGTTGGGGGCTTCATGGTTTTAGAGAGGAGGTAAAATAGTAGGGGGGCCAAGTCCTGAGCCATAATCCTCTCCGAGGGTCTGCCTAATCTAGCAGTCACGATCTGCATATGGAAGGAATGGATTACCATCCCCCAAGACACTGATGAGTGGATGACAGAGGGAGAGCAATCCCTCGACAGACAAACAATTGCATAAGAAAAAACAAAAACTGAACATGAGTTGTTAAGAAATGGGTTGTTTTATTCAAACCCTTCCCTACCATTGACAAACTTACGTTTGTGCAGTATGGATCAGCACAACATATGGCCGATAAGAAGTCAGTTTCAGAGAAAGAGGGCTCGGAGCAGGCTGCGATTCTAAAACAGTACGCGTGCAATAAACTAATATCCGAAAACAGCGACAAAGCCAGCACTCCGACTGCGTGGGATTATCAGACAATGTCAACATAATTGCAAGGGATCACTAGAATACACACAAAAAAACCCCCAAAAATCATCCTGGCCCATCTGTCATTGTGCAATTTTTTCCCCATTTTTGATCCGAGATGAACAACTGCATCATGTGTATTAACAACTGCAAAAGCATAGTGTTTCTATTTTATCATAGCCTGAATATCACAAAAAACACTTTTGAATTAAAATGAATCAGAGCGGTTTTGTAAATTGCGGTACCCGGAGAAGATGTCATTTCGGCATGTAAGCAGAGCTGGCTGGCTAGCTGAATGCTGTAGTCGTAGAAATGGGCCATTAAAAATAAGTTATATCACTGGTATTAAACAGAATAAGTGGAGAGTATAGTTTAAGAAAAGTAAATCTATGAAAAAAAGCTCAAGGTACAAAACCAGCCGTATTGTATTTTTATGCTAGCATGTATCATTTTCTGTCTCTTAGTGGGAGGGGAGAAGACTGCCAGGTAAATCTTTTGTGTATTTTGTGCCAGCATACATCCCGAGAACAAAAACTTGACTTTTTGGGCAAGCGGCCTCAAAAAAATTCCAAATGCAAACGTGGCGCAATGATCAGAAAATCTGTCACGGCCACATTAACAAATAAATCAACAGCAACTAAAAACAGCTAAACAACTAAAAAAGGAGTTTACACCACGGACTTGTGTTTTTAATGTCTTTTTTTTAGGATCCAGACTGTGCCACGTTATCCTAGCACCACTCTCCGTTTCGCGGCGACGTACACGCGCCGTGGCTAAAGTAGCAAAAAGTATGTGGAGAGTAGCTTCTTGTTTGTGTGCGTGTGACAAGTGACGGCTATAATCCAAAGAGCAGTTTGACTGTGGGCACTAGATCATATCAATTCCTCTTGCTCTCATTCCCTGAAAAACAAACATTTCCGTTACAGCACATTGTGATGTAGACATTGCAATGCTGATTAACCGCCAGCACAGGCAACTGTGCATATAATGACAGCAGGCAGTTAGATGTGTGTCTGAACAGCACACCGTTGTCCTTCCCGCCAGCCCGTGCCAGGTGCCGGACAAAGACGGCCACGCACGCAAATCTAACACACTCATGTTGTCTCTGTTAATACGACCGCTGACCCCAAGTCAGCCCCTAACAGGAATGCAGAGGGAATGTGTTGTGGGCACACCTCGATGTGGAATTCATCACCTCCAACATATCCACCGAGTAAGACAAGATGTGAAAGATAATCTGTGATAAATGTGTGTGTGTGTGCGTGTGTGTGTCAAGCGTTTATATATTTCACATAGAATCCAATACAATTCATCCATCCTGGTGTTTCTTAGCTGCTTGTTTGGATAGGCCAATGCCTGATTTGGCTGGTGAACACAGAGTTCAGTATCTCCAAGGCATAGAGCTGTTGTGGTTAGAACAACACATGGCAAGCAGACAGGCTGTTTTCATCTCCATCTTTATATGGACTTCTATCCCCTCCGGACCTCACTTCATTGAATTCTCTTCTCCTCATATATCCTCTTTCAGTCGTGCCACACACATTCCTACGCATTTCTCCTCCTGCTAAGACTCGCAGTCCTTAAGAAACCTAAACAAAACACGATATTACCTTACATGTACATGAAATGGACAGAAATCTTCGGACATTTAAACAACCAGCAGTTGGGCTTGAGCCCATCGTAAACTATTTTGAAAAGTACCATGACGTAGTGTGTGCTAGCAGTGCGGCTTGTGGGTCATTTCATGGAACGATGAGTTAGCATTAGGGGTGCTGAAATGGATCCCATCGTCAACGCGGTAGCATGCGGGCATGAGCAATTTTGCATCGGTGCTGTAGCAGACAATAATCGATTAGAAGATCATTACTTGTTGAAAAAGTCTCGTGGTCTGTCTGTCTATAGCTGTTGTCAAGAGTCTCGTCCGGAGGTTTATAGCTCTTGGTATCATCCAACTGAAAATATTTGTCACATAAATGACAGGATAAAATGACACGAGCGAAGCGGCCAGCTGAAAGTTAAGAGCGCTCTAGACTTTTTTTAAAAATCAGATTTTTCAACGCGTTTTGGATTTTATGAACAGACCGGAAAGCAAGAATTAGGACAAGTTGACGCAGTGTGTAAAACCTGTCACACAAAAATTAAATACCGGTATGTCAGGACACGAACAACTCGGGTTATGGGAGCCTTTTATAGTGAAGGATTCACAACCGTATTCCATCCACTTTCGGAAAATGCTCGAGCCATGGCACAAGATTCCGTGGCCTCGCCACTTGACAGGATTATTAATATCTTCACTTCATGAAGAAACCACAGCTTTGAAAATGGTTGACACTACAAACGGGCTAGGCCTAGACAAATTATTTCACTTATGATTTAATGTCACGGTCAAATTTTCACTTTATTTGAGATAAAAAGGAAGCTTACAGTATACTTGACTTATTGTATTTATTGATGAAAAAAACCCCGCAATAAAGGTAACTAAAGTATGACTTCATTGACATGATAATCTTAATCGAATCGAATTGTGAGACCAGTGAAGGTTCTTCCCTCTCATTTTGTTTAAGGGAGGGTCAACCCCAAACTTTTCTTCACTATAATAAGTTCCATGTGGCCCTTCTAGTCTAGACACGGCATTCTGATTAATATTGTGTTAATTGAATAAAAATTAAACAATAAAATCTACAGTGTTCTTGTACATCTCATGGGGGCGGCCATTTTGCCACTTGCAGTCGAATGAAAATGACATCCCGGTTTTTCAGGGTTCAGGTCACAATGAATCATGCCTCAGTTTCAGAAAACAGGTGAGCCGCGATTGGTCCAACTCCAAAAAATTGAGCTCAGAACATACGCAAATAAACATTTGGTTTCCCCCCCCATCACATTTTTTTTAAATTCTATTATGCTAGAAGGAATTCATAAAAACAGAGAGGTCCTAATTATGCCAGTAAAAAAACTGTTCCCACCTATTGCAATGCAGCATAAGAAGAAAGAAGGGTGTGGATTTTGTTTCAGCGACCACTTGTGCCGATTCTACACACACACACACACACACACACACACACATATATAAATCCGGCCCGTGTTTAGTCGCCACACAAAATGATACACGCACCGTCAGATTAGTGGTTTACGCTTTAATCTCCCGACTGGGTCTTTCTCTCCGTGTCAAAAATCCTCTGTCTGTGTGGAATGTTTGTGTCTGTGTCAGTGTGTGAAGAAGGTGAGTGAAATGTAGGTCAAGGCCGGACCCAGCCTGATATGATTCATACAGTAGTCGCACAGACAAAAGTCCAGCTCATACAACCAACTGAACCGGTACAGATGACGAAACTTTTTTGTGGCGCTCAAAATCTCAATAATCTGCAATTATCTGGAATGGCAAGCGTTGTTTTTACCATTCAAGTCAAACCTCTTTAGTAGTTGGTTGTGTCGAGAGAAAAGGAATAGGCCTAGTGCGGAAGCTGCATGCAAACACAGCCCTGTCGTGTGAATGGCTTCTTCTTTCCCACCATGGCAGCTGATTACTTAAATCAACACTGAAGAATGCTGGCTACAATTAAGGTCAGCCACAAACCGTTTCTTTTCTAAAAGCTATTCATACCTCCAACAATGCTGTGGGATGGAGCTATTCCCCAGCTGGTTGGGGAGGTCTTCCAGGGCGGAAAGGAAAGTGTGTGATGGCCGGTTCAGTTTGTGAAAACGACATTGTAAATTTAGATACTCGGCAAACATAAATAAAGCAGTGACTATGAGAAGGATCTATTGTAATTGTTCCAATAGTAACAGGACTGTGTAAAAATAACACAGTGTGATTTGAGCTCCCTGGGAAAGAAAAACAAAACACATAATTTGGTAATACCGCTTGTTCAGGTAAACTTTTTTTTTGAGTGAGAGCATTGGCAATGAGGGCAATAGAAGAGCCGTTTCAAGGAGACAGGCTTTTAAAAAAATCCTTGTATCCTGATATTTTAATGACGCTATAAATATCATGTCTCCTTTTCAGACGGAATGTTTTCAAAGTGCGAGACTTGAGCCGAAAATCATCGGGAGCAGTTGCACGGTCAACTTGCCCCGGGACCACACTCAAGTTGAAAGGCGATGCCTTTTACGGTGTATCCCGCCATTATCAGTTGGCAGACACATTTCACCAAAGGATTATGTCGATTACTTTGCTCTGGTTCATAGCTACTGTACTTATATCCAATCACAAGCGATAGGTCTGTTTTCATTTAAGCGTATTCAAAGGCACCATACCATATGACAAAACTGAAAAATCTAACCAGCAATATTTCATTTAATCAAAACTATGGTGGACGGACCTTGTTTTGTGCAGACGCTTTATTTTCGGACTGAAATGTGCAGTATAAAAATCCATCCACACCGTATCTCCATTTTACTTCTGCTTATCCTTTTCAGGGTCATGGGGAAGCTGGAGTTTGCCACAGCTGACTGTGCGAAAGGCAGAGATAAATTTAGGATCCTGTCAACCATTCACACTCGTATGCGCACCTACAGTTACCGAGTGGACGTCATTTCTAGACTACCGGCATGAAAAGTCACCTGCGAGCACCACGCCACCACAACCAGTTCCAAACCACGTGACTGCATTTGGATACAATTGTGGATTACGCCGGTTTGAAATGTAAAACGTCAAAGCTAGGCTCTCATGAGATCGTGATCTTTGCTGCGAGCTGAAAATCCGTTTACCCACACGTGAGGCCATTGCTACATGTATGCTTGAGTCCTCGCGCTAACGTCGCCCATCGCGCCGAACATTTAACATATACGCACAATATTCAATGTCGTGAACAGAGATTCGCTCACACAAATAAATGTTTAATGACAACCGATGGGGGGATAAAAGAGGAGACAAGAGTGAAAAGAATTCAAACGAAAGGCAAAATAATTGAAAATGAAAACAGGGGGAAAGATAAGAAGAGTCAACGATACCTTTTCAGATAGCCAGCCAGGCGGAATGGGGTAGGATAAAAAGAGATAAGCGCAGGACAGTCTGTGCATGTTTAGCTTTTCCCTCTGCGGCAAGGAGGAAATTGAGTGCCTGTCACATCGCGACACTACTTCAACTTCAGATCGCTACAAGTACCTTTGTAGCATGTGTCCATGATGTGGACGTTGCTTCGCTTGTCAGTCACAAAAAGCCCCGATGATGAGCCCATGGAAAATACTGTAGTCATTTTCGAAATGGATCGAGCAAATTAGAACGCCGTCAACTCACAAAGCATATTTGTGCGAGGAGGTTGGGAAAATGCCAAAAGGAGGCAAAAGCGAGCCAGAGCAACTTTTTGATTGTTCTTGGAGCAAATCCCAAAAGGAAGGGAGCGGGACGACTGGTCAGTCCAGAAAGACAAGAAACAACATCAGCATTGTGATTCACATACAGGGTGGGGGAAGGCGGACTGGAAGACAAAACCACGCAACAGAAACCGGCACCTTCCCAAATCAAAATGAGGTGGCATTTCAGTGAAGACAAAAAAAAGAGAAACAGGCCCACATGAGTGTCACAAAACTGCGCCCAAAGAGCTTGTCGCTGTCGTTGCGCCGGGAGAACCTCAAACGCGCAACTCGGTACGGGACAACGGTGTGTAGGAGGATTGAGAGCGGACCTGTAAAGAAAAAAAGAGAGGGAGACACGTAGGTAGGAGTAATGTGAGCACGGCGCAAGAGAGATAAGGAGAGAGTGGTGGGAGCTGAGGAAGATGAGAGTGAGAGGAATGTCAGGGAAAAACATGGGGAGGAGGAGGAGAAGAGGGAAATGACACCGGGCTCAGACATACTGCGGCTAAAAGCCACTAACGATGGCTTTTGGGTGAACCACAAACTAAAGTTGCACACAGGCAGTTCAATTTCTGATGACAGAAGGCATAACACAGAAACTTTGCTCCAGAGCCTCCTAACAATAATGCAGATTGAGGTGATAAAAGAAATGTGATCTCCAAACAGAATATGCACAAAAGCAAGGGCCTAATTGGAACATGCAATCATTGGAAGTCCAAATGCTCCTCTCCCAGACGCTTTAATTGGGCTCACGTTTGATTTCGTCTTCGCGTGGGCGTGGAGAGAGGGAAACGCGGGACAACCAAACAAACTTCAATATTGTGCTTCTCCTGCCAATCAGAAACCAAAAATCTTTCAAGTAGATGAAAATTAAAAAAAAAAAAAAACGGTGCTGGGCTCTTGTTTCTGCATCATTATGCAAGCTTCAAACACAGCAATTAACATTTAGAAATGAAAATGACCCATGAGGGAACTGACCAATTGTGGAATATGAAATTGACCAAATATAGACATGGGGGGCTTGGGGTGGAGGGGGCTAGGGAGGGTCCCACACACCGGTGACAATATGCCAATGTCTTACTTGGCTATATTCTGCTCTCAAGTAAATCATTTTGCAAAGAAAAGCATGAGCTGTCCAGACACTAAATCAAACCCCAAACTTGAACGCCATTGATCCAAACGAGCTCTTATTTCACAGCCACTGTCTTATAATGGGATTGAATGCTAAAACCGGTCTCCATAGCGGCCGTGCAATCCACTTTCCTCCGCAGGTCATCTGACCCTTCCCTTGATGTTTTGCAGAAAGGCTTCCGCAGTTTGATCTGCCTTGTTAAAACATCGTGTGATTTGTCAAGGGCGAAAGGGGTCCATCCCCAGGGCAGCCGAACGGGACCACGGTGGCGAACACCATCCCCGACCACCAACATCGCCGTTCATCTCTTCAAGCTCAGATTTGAAGAGAGCCCATTTTGTGGGAGAACTGCATGAAACAGAAATTTGCATGAGCTTGCTCGATGCTTTGACTTTTCCCAATTAGGAAAATAAAAAATAAAAAAATTATACATTTTGGCTCCTGGTGTTGCCATGAGGCTCTCGGATGCAATTATTAAATCTTAATGAATAAGTGGGATGAAACAAAGCACCGGCAGACTCGAGACACATTTGTGCTCACCCAAAAGGCAACATTAGCATCTTAAATGCAAATCGACCTGTGTGCGCCCGTGCGAGAACGTGATTCCATTTCGCTATTCTCATGATTGGAGAGTCGTGAATACTGAACAGGAGACTGTGCCAACAGATGCCGAATCGAAAGGTAAACTGTTGTCATTCCTGAATTACATCTTTACCTACGGACCGTGTATCGCTATTGCGGATGGGCATTCTCCTGAATCGGAATCCGTTCGGCGTCTTGGATTTCGTATATTTGAAGTATAAACTTGACGTTTAAGAAGGGATCAAAACTTGCCTTATTGGCGCACTTGAAAATCAAGCTCCTCTATAAGCAGATTTATTTGGGGGGTAAGGAAATGAGAATCAGACTAAAAGAGATCAAGAGATTATGCAGCACAACCACAATTGCTAAGACCATCACCCCCCAAAAAAACCCTTCTTAAAGCAGTTGCCATGCATGGCGAATCCTGGAAGGTCTCCTCCAGCAATTGTGACTGCACGTGGCCTAAATCAAGCCTCATTGTGAAAGGAAATGGCTAATGGGGGGTCACTGCGTTGCCATATTGCAGCCAGCGCACACGTGTGTGCATGCTCTTTCCGCCGGATCGCGTCTGTTCTCCAGCTGGACGTGTTTCCCGACATAAGCTTCGTCAACAAACTCCCGGCGTGTGTCTCTCTCGCTCTCATTTGCTTAAAACACGGCGGTGATCAGGAGAGCCTTGTGGCTGCGGTAGCCAAAGGTGCCAAAGTCATGATTAGCAAATCAGTGGCCGCGGTGGTCAAATGGCACAGTGAGTTGGGTTTTGTTTGGCAGACCCGTGGCTGCGGTGATGGTCTTGGTAGCGATTGCAACGATGCATTGGAATTTTGAGGGTTCCCTTTGGGAAAAAAAAAATCTGCCAGCCTTATGCGCAGCTTGGACAAAATCATCAATCACCAAAACCTCGTCCCATGTACGGAAACTGTGAACAGCTGCTCCCAGTCCAGAATCTGGAGGAGAGTAGATTTCACTCACATTTCAATGAGTTTAACCCTACAAACACAAGAAGAGACGGAGCATGTCGGCATCGGTGCATCAGATGACAATATTACCTCCTTTTCTTTCTCCCGCGTACTCCAGCTTAAAGGGAGGAAAAGCCGTAACTGGCATGGACGAATCAAAGTTGAATCAGGCATTGTCTGTCAACATTGACACTGGGACAGAGCGTAAACATGCCTCACATCACACGCAGACACGGGGCCGGGTCTTTACCACAGTGGCGCCGAAGCAGGGCCGGCGGGCAGCAGCAGCTACTAATTAAGAGAGGTTGGCTGAGCAGCTATAGTTAGCGCCGGAGCTGCGGGGCTGAGGAGAATAGGGCAACATGTCTGACACCATGCCTGTTATGTGTGCATGGTACTGACAGCCCTGGGGCTACAGACCAGCCCTTCCCCCCCCCAACCCACCCTACACAGTTCAAGTCTTGCTGACTCAGAGTCAACGCAGCCCGTCTGGCTGCAGCAGCAGGAAAGAGCAATTTGCTCTTCCTGCGTCGGTGTGACTTTCTTTTTCTTCGCCCATATTTGATATCCTCACTGACCTCCTCTCTCCCAATGTCAATGTGATTGGAGAAGCTTTATTGGCAAAGCAATAAAGGCACGGAAATTAGAATGGAGATCAAAACGGGAAATATAGATGAAGAGCTCCTCACCAAAATATACTCCAGGGCAAACTCTTTTTCTCTCTTTTTCGTCGCTTGACAAGTATACAGTATATATATATATGCCCGCCGTTGCAGCAGCGAATCAAGCTCGTCGGGCAACATTGGGAATTAACTGCTTCACCGGACCGTTGCGCCCGAGCTGTGAAACATAAACACGGGATAAAGATAGAACTGAACAGCGTCCTAATATATCCTCAGACTTGGGCACAATACTTGCCGACCTGGGACAAGTGGCGAGGAATTTAAAGCTTCGCTGGAAATGACACAATTGCTGCAGTTATAAACAAAGTCATGCATATCCAGGATGACAAGTCACACCCTCGACATTTCTTTCATCCGGCCATACGTTTCTGTACTGTGCTAAAGTTTGAGCAAAGGGCTACAAAACGTCATTAAAGTCACTAAAAGCTAAAAAAAAAAAAAAAAAAAAAAAAGACATAAGAACCAAACACATGACTGGCTATAGGGGAGACAATTTTTTAAATTATATTATATATATATATATATATATATATATATATATATATATATATATATATATATATATATATATATATATATATATATATATATATATATATATATATATATATATATATATATATATATATACATACATACATATATATATATATACATACATATATATATATACATATATATAATTTTTATTTATTTATTAGCCTATTTATTTATTTATTTGTTTATTTATTTGTTTATTTCTTATTTTTTTCACTTTTTTTTTAACCATACAACAAGGCCAATATCAATCAACAAGCAGAACACATACAAAGTCTGTTTTGCAACCGTGAATGGAGGGATTGCAACCTGAGGGGTGAACACAACTCCAAAGGACGACGCAGACGAGCTAACATGAACAGCTTTTCTGTATGATTTCTTCGGGTGAACGTGGACCAGTCTAAGCGAGGAAACTAAGAAATGTCCAAACAGAAAGTTTTTCTTTTAAATGTACAAGAACGTGATGTTTACGAGGCACTATGTTGAAGGGAATTAAGTGACATGACACTAATGGTTACCGTTTGGGAAAATTGGTGGCATTTAAACGGGAAATTATTGGATAGCCCTCTCCATATTATGGGCTACATGAGAGTTACCGTTTGATTGATGTAGAATTAAATATACTGTTATTATAAGATTGGCAAATGATGCTCATAGCATTCCATTTACAATGTCCCAGCGAGAACTTTTTTTTTTCCCACGAAGGTTTCTGAACTGATGAGAAAGACAACACGGCGGCGTCGTTTATAAGCTCCGCTTCACAGCCAAAGCCCTTTTTTCGAGAAGCTATTCTTTCTTTTATGCGGGCTTTTATATTTTGTTGTGATTGTCAGACAATGTTGGCCATAATCAACTGAAAGCGAATATTTATGATTCAGTTTCTCTCACCCCAAAGGCAAGCCGCATTGAAATCACAGGTGGGTGACTGCATTGAAATATATTAAATGTGCCTTGTGACAGTTTAAGAGGCTTGGCCTGGGCCCGACGTATTTAGCGTGCCAGCTAATCCTATTGTTGTTGTCGCTGAAAACCAAAGCAGCGCACTTGATGTGAAACCCTGCCTCTTGACTCTGTGTCTTATTATCGCCGCAACTATCCTTCAAATTGAGGTTCATACGACGACGTCGGATGAACTTAACTTTGGATGTGTTTATTGGGGACACGTTTTTTAAAAAGAGCAGATTGCTGCTGCGCATCACCGTTTATGAATATTAAAAAAAAAAAAGTGGGGGCCAGTGTGGTGCGATTTGGATGACAGGCTTCACGCAGATTTATGCGTTAATACAATACAGAGTCTCTCCGCCATGCACCTTCCTGTCATTTTCAACAGCGCTGTCGACTGCGATGCCGGATGCATACAAAACATGATTGCTCCGTTGCGTTTGCAGTCTAAATAGAGGGTGTCGTTTTGTTTGTCTGTTCTTTTTCTGTGTCCCCAAATGTTTACCTCTGCATAACAATGGACGAGCCTGGGAGAGTCGGAACAATGAAAGTCTGATCCTCTGCGTGTGTGCTTCTTTTCTAGGCTGCTATAATTTTCATTGCACTTTTTCAATCATTTCATTCTAAAAATTCCTTCTTAGAAAAAAAAAGTAAATACCATGTCCTCTCCGAGTGACTTGCATAATTTGCCTTGCTAGCGGCCACACTTGGACTCACCTTCCTGTATCAAGTCGCAACTAATTTACGACTATTTACACCCTGGACTCGTTGCACGCTGATAGTTGAGGAGCTCAGAGCAGACGTTATGGCAACTGAGGGTACACCTTAAATCACAGGTCTCAAATTCATGGCCCGGGGGCCAAATCTGGCCTGCCACAACTTTTTATGTGGGTCGCGAAAGGAAATCAAGCATGTCAATTTCTATGATGCTTCCTCAAGTCTGAACCAAAATGTCAAATTGTCATATGTTCTCCATCAAGCCATTCTTCTTGACTTCTGATTCCAAAACTAGCTATCCATCAATGTGTTGTTCTCTGTGTATGTAATATGTGGAGGTGGTTAAACATTCATACCGTTTCGCAAAATTCACGGTCAGGCCAAAATTAAAAAGTTGTTTGTTGCGGGTAACCCGACCGACCCTATAAAAACCGCCCGACTCAAATATTTTTTTCGGTAAATTTAAGGCGAGATTTTTTTTTCAAATTCCGCCATTTTGAGGTTCGGTTGTTTCCGTATGTATACGGAAATTCCCGACACGTGCAGAGCACTGCGTGCGCAATGATCTTTGCACACTCGGTCACTCAGGAAGAAATGGAAAATGGCGGTGGTGTTCTGCATCAAAAAAAAAAAAAAAAAAAAAAAAAAAAATCTACCGACCGACCGACCCATCATTGGCGTATAGGGGTATGTTACCCGCAACAAACAACTTTTTAATTTTGGCCTCATTACGGACCTCGAAGGGAAACCGTAACTATAATGGAAATAAATTTGACACCCCTGCCTTATACGTACTACAGTGTAATTTGGATAACTGCTACAGGTCCTTTCAGTTCCGTGCTTTTGCATTTTCCAGCTAATAAAAGCAAGCGTAAACTTTTATAAACGTTTTCGCTGTCTGCTTGAGTAAAAAAAATAAAATAAAAATTCTGACCAGTATAATACAAGTACTGCAAAGAGTGAAGCCATTGTCTTTTACGAGATGAAATGTCGTATCAACGAATGTCAGAGAGCAGTCAGTAATGATGTGTAAAAGCCGTGCAGCTTTTCATTACAGAAGTTCAACAGCCAGACAGAGGGAGCAGATGAGTGCACCGTGCACCATCCTCGTGCTGGCCCCGTGCCAGTCGTGCTCCAAAAGAGGAACACAGAGAACTGGAGGGTGCTTTGAATGTGTCTGTGTGTAAGGGGAGTGGGCATGCATTCCCCTGGCAGGATCCCTGGGACACAGCGGAGGGCAGGGTTCAGCCACTGAAGGAGAGCCTGCATGCCTGGCAGTCAATTAGCGGCTCGCATTTACACAACAAATGGAGCGCCCACGTTTTTTCCCAGCTCTCACGCGGGTGTGCACACACCGCTCACGAGTGTATCCACTCAGCGCTCATCAGCACACGCCAACGCAAGGTCAGAGAAATTCGGGGTGGGTAGGTGGGACAGTAAGAGAGACAGAGCAAGAGGCCAGCTATTTCCTGGAGTGGTACTCCACTCATGCTAACTCAGTGGCCGTATCCGTCACATGAGCGACAAAAGCGCGAGGACCACGCGTTCACGACTGCTGCAGAATATTGTCCAAACGCACGTCATCTCTAACTCTCCTGCAGTACAGCCATTGGGCTACTTTGTAGCCACCGCGTGTTTAAGGCAGAGGTGATGTCAATGACAGCCCACGTGACGAATTATGAACTGGATATTGGGGGAGTTGAAAGGGACTTTAGACAGAACACAATCATAATCTCTGTAGGCCCTAACCACCCCTGCTCCTCTCAACCATCTGTCATTCTCTCCCATTTCACCATGAACATTCAGGTAAGAATCGTCTCGTCTGCAGAGAGCATACGTAGATAGCGGGTGGAGTCAAACGTGTTAAGTGTGGCGTAGAAAACCCGCCCAAGTTAAGAAGATGAGCTCTGTTGACAAGGTGACGCAAAACGGCACCGGGCGTCCACGTCTGATAAACAGCCAGTTGGTTAGCTACTTTGGGCGTCAATCTGCTCTCGACCCCCTCTGCCCATCCATCTGTCTGTCAAAATATCAATCCATCGCAAAGCGCTATTGGTGAAACAAAACCGGTGCTAAGTGGATGAGAGGCGACCTGTGCCATGGAGCAATCAAAAACCCAAGCCACGTCATCCTCCCTTTCCCGACCGCTCCAGCTGTGCTCTGAATAGGCCCTTAAATCACTCAGCCGGGGCCCTTTGATTGGTTGACCTCTCTGCATGATTAAACAGACATTTTCATCACACGCTCCTACGGCAGAGTGACAGCGTGAGGGGGACCGACAGGCTCCCTGATAAGGGGGCCAAGAAATGCGGGAAAGCGGAAACTCCTCATGCCTATGATGACGTTCGGTAAAGAAGACGAGGCAGTCGCGTTATGTCGAAGACTTATTGGCTAGGATCAAACAATAACAAAGGTGAATATTCTGCGCCAGATTTAGAATTTCGGAACTGTTGGTGACTGTGGTTCGTACCGGAGAAAACTAACCAACTTGCTGCCGGTAGCAGACATCACAGTGGGTGTCTTGCGGTCATGTGTGTGTCAATCAATTCAATCTAAAGTCCGAAGAATAGAACATGTCATCCCTCCCTTTCCTGTGAAACCGAATTTCCGGCCTTGATAAAATTGCGGGTCGGCAAATAAAACAAATGAAGCAAAGCCACCGTGACAGCGTCTGTTCCAACTTTGACTCAGCTTCTGATTTCTTTGCCATCCCTCTTTTCCCACATTCTTATATTTTCCCCACTCCACCTTCCACACAAGTGTGTCTCGTCACAACATTAGCATCGGCTTGTGGGCTCAAACTCTCCGAGTGGGCCGACGCTGCCAAATTCCCTCCCTCGCTCTTCTGTTGTCTGTTTTCCGCAGCTGTGCCTGGCCGAGGTTGCCGTCTCCGCCGTCATTTTGTTCGCATTTCCCGCAACCCCGCCCATCCGCGAATCTAAAAACCGCTCAAGGCTTTTATGTTGTTGCACCTACAGGCGGATTGGGAGATGGGCTACTTGTCAAAACGGGCCTGTACTGCAGCCAAGTTTTGACGGGAGTACCGATTGCCGAGGGCAGGATGAGCTGTGCCTCTTGAATATAAAAACATAGTGTCTTTCCGACGCTTTCCATTTTTAGTTTTGGGAGGACAAACGACGGCACAAAAGCTTTGTGACTTGCCCCTTACTGGCAAACGGGTGCGTTCAAAACACAATACCGTCGCCTTGTCGTGCCAGCGAACATCCTCGCGCGTTTACAGTTGGGCAGCGAACATCTGTCGGTGGGAAGTCAGACGGAGTCACGGTGCACTCACACTTGCTGGCGCAGCCAAGTGAGGTCTCAGTGGGCGAAAGAAAAGGAGCCACGACGCATTCCTTAACATGTCATGGAAACCAAGGAGGAAAATATACGTCTTGGTGATGTAAGGAGGGACTCCGGTCCCGAGGGAAAGCTGAGCGGAGAGAAAGGAGGAAACTCCTCCTCGCCGCTATGCATCAGCGCATCCCACTATTCACGAGTTACACACCCCATTTCATTTGGAATGCGCCACCGCCGCGCTCGCTGGCTGCTTTGTCACGTGCTCAGTCACCTTGTCTACCGCGGAAAGCTATACCGTCAGAAAAAAAAAAAAAAAAAAAGACTTGGTGGCGCAAATGTTATTGACGAGCATTGAGAAACATTAGAAGTCCCGACGAACTACCGCCGAATGGCTTTAATTAGAACGTACGCAGGGGCGGGGCCTGGAGAACCTCCAATGACTCTTTGTATGGAAACCCGGGCCACAGCTGACATCATTATAGGACATTAATGTGTGCCTCATTGTAACAGCAACCTCAACGCCCCTCCCCCGCAATACCATTGGGCGACTCACCCATGGCCGCTCAGAGCCCTGCCAATAAAAGCCCTTTGGTTGGATTCCACCTTTGAACAAGGGATCAGTCTAACCTTTGACCCGCTCTGTCTCAGCTCTCCTCATAGATCGGGCATCTTTCTCCCACTGCTTTTTCCCTCTGAATCTAACCCCCCCCCCTCCCCCCATCCAGTGCTACCAGTCCACCATTGTCTGGCCTGGAGTACTTATTCCCAGAGCCTCCTGCTCTGCATGCCTCTCCTCAGCGGGGGGTCAGGGAAGGATGGCGGACTTAAAAGCCCCCCCGGGACTTGTGCTGTTGTCCAATGGCCGCAACCTAAGTCTGTCAAAAGAATTAGGCGTGAGCAGTCACCCGGCGTTTGAAACAACATAACGCTGTGTGGTTTTCTTAACTAGCGTCGGTAGGAAGGAAAGGGAGGGGAATGTGTTTTATGGGTCCGAGAGCACATGTTTCCACTGAGGCAGGAGAAAGGAAGGTTTCTGCTGCGTGGTGTTGGGTGTTAGGGGAAGGTGCACTGACCTGCTAGGATCAGAACGGACGGTAACCCGTGAGTTTAGGAAGGTCGCCGATGCAAAGCGCGCACACTCAAAATTGACACTGAAGAGGGGAGGCTAACGGCGGAAAAGTTGGCGGCTGTGCGTATCTGGCTAACGCGCAACGCAGTTGCACATGGCCGCGACACAATGGAGCACCGACTTGGCAGGCCACACATCGTTTCTCCCTCCTTAACCCTTTTGAGAGGAGCACAAAAGAAAAAGCTGACAAAGAGGCGGTAGAAATAAAAAAAGAAGGGCGCGATGCGGAGTCCGTGTCGCTTGGGTAACATCCGTAGGGAAGTTTTGAACGACACGTGCGATTTTAATGACTCGAGTTTGACCACAAAATATCACAGGGGTCCCGAGAACACGGTGACTTGTTCGTGGCTCCAGTTCCCAGAAAGAAAAAAGCTCTCCAGGATATCCATGACTATCCGGACTCATTTGTCATCCAGGTACAGCGAAGCTCAAGTCGAGACCTGACGTGGCCCCTCAGCCCGGTGTGGAAATGTGACTAATGAGGTTAAACATAGATAGCCAAGGGGTAGGGAAGTATTCCGAAAATGATTTACATGAGAACCAGCACCCCTCGAGTTCAATGGTTCTCTTGGACATGGCAATATGAACCACCTTTTTTTTTCTCAACAAAATCGATTCCACGATCCCATCTACTCAATCCAACTAGCACCTAAGAGGATGCATCAAAAGGGTATCCAGTCTTTTCAAAACCAAGGCTGTATTTGTCCTAATAGAGAGGTCAGACATCCCAACAACATGCGGATTTATTGGCGAGCCCAAAGTCACGCTTTGCATCGCCGAACCGCTCGCTTTAAAGGTCTGCCTCCTATAAGTCTTGTGTACAGTGCGGGAGTAGGGTTGTACGCCCTACTCCCGCGTAGCTGAATAATTGAACGGTCCCCTTTGGTAAACAACACGGAAACCAGCAGGTTGTGTGTGCAACAAGAAAAGGTGATGATATTAGAAAGGAATGGCGTGGGAAGCGACAGAGAGCGGGGCAAAGGCTAAAAAAATGTTTTTTAAGTGAACAATTATGAGTCGCTCCTTGTGATTAACATGAACCGCGAGGATAAATAGTGGCGCGCCTGATTCCCCTTTTCATCTCCCCACTGTGATCGTTCCCTTACGTTCGGCGCGAGTCCCCGCGTAAGTTCAGATAGCATCCCGTATATTTTCCTCCCGTGCGCATCACTGGGAGCGCGCCGACGACGCGCCGCTTATCTCAACGCAAATACATGCGCACGTCGCACTGCCTGCTCTCTCTCTCTCCCCCGCCCTCCCCCTCAACTCACGCGCACGCACGCCCGCATGGTGATTCTCATTAACAAGCCAAACATGCCTGAAGAGGCAGACAGACTCTAGCGAGCGGGGTAAATAACCAGTAGGCTCTCTCAGCTGAACGCTCCGAATATCTCAGCATCAGAAACACACACACGCTTGCCGCGGATGATACTGACAGGTGGGTCCAGACATCCATCCGGAAGAAAAGTTTTTTTGCAGGCCGGCAGATTTTCGGGGGGTTTGGCAAGGGCAACCTCCCTCCCCCCCCCCCCCCGACACCTGATTCAAATGATGACAAGATGTGAACATAACCAAGACCACACAAATGACAACGCGTGGCCACAGGAAGGACTTGTGACTTCATGGCCGACAGGGAAAGTCCCCGGCCGGGTCTTCTGCAGTGGCGAAAACGCAATCAGGATCGACGTTTTGATGCGACTGCAAGCAAGGGGGACCCAAAGCGGCCAGCCTGACTCAGAGTTTGGGAAGATGGACGGAATGCTGACGAGAGCGTTAGCATGCAAGTGAGGGAGCCTGGCGCACTGAGGCCGCCGCGCCCGCGAGCTGCAGGAGGCGGTGGGATTTCCACTTGGGGGCGAGCGGGTCAGAAGAGGAAACAGAGTCAGGAGTGACTCATTGCAACTTCAGGCACAATTGTCACTTGGACTATGACTACATTCCAATGTTGATCAGATACAAACACACCCTCGAAGAGTGTGTCTTTGTTTTGAATTATAAAACACGATGATTTTTTTTTTTAATCCGTGACCATTCTGGTAACTTACATGGATGCAATCGACTGTGTCAAACTCAAGGCCCGGGGGCCAGATATGGTCCGCACATCATTTGATGTGGCCCGCGAAAGCAAATCAAACATGCTGACTTCTATGATGCTTGATCAAATTTGGAACAACATTTAAAATTCTCAAATGTAATATGTAAGAGCTATTGTAAGTTGTATTGTTACCGAAACCTTCATTACAGTAACTTCAACTATAGTTGCATATACCATTATTCTTGACTTCCTTCTATGGTTTCACAGTCATCACGGCCCTCCAAAGAAACCAGTAACTATAATGTGGCCCGCGACAAAAATGAGTTTGACACCCAATGCACCATCGTGTCCATATCTTCAAAATGCCCAGGGTGGACCACACAGATTCATCTGTATTAGAAACTGTCTATCAAACTCAAGAAATGTTTTGTCTTTATACTGCTTCACAGTACAAACTTAATTCCCAGCAAACAACCAGTTCAACGTGGAAATTCTGTTTCCCAACAGGCCTACCCAGACTCGAGTGGAGGTGGATCCTATTTTCAATTTGCGGCTAGATTAGCAAGGACCTTTTTGATACCGTCAGCAGAGCAGAAAAAGAGAGAGAGAGAGAGAGAGATGTTTCTGTGCCAAATCATCTTGAGTTGAGGGACCTTTCTACTATCTGCTTCAAACAGCGTCCCCCCTTAGCCGAGCAGCTGTCACTTTCAGCAGGCACTGCGGAGGACGGAAGCAGGGAAGGGGTCCTTTGAAGGAATGGTTAAAAGCGGGGGATAAAAATAAAACTGGGAGAGGAGAGAAAATTAATTATACATAGCAGACAGTTCACTTGGCTGAGCAAGACTGAGTCTGAGACGGGAAAAAAAAATAAATAGGGCTGCCCTCCTCTGGTGCTGCTGTTTGAACAGTGTCCTTATACTGCTCATATTTTTGGCGCGAAGGTACTGAACAGAGAATCTTTTTTTTTTTGGGGCGGAGGGGTCACAGGTTCAAATCATACAAACTCTGTTTTCATTTCAAATTCTCCACATCTGAACTCTTATTGCGCATGCGCTTCATTTCCAGCATTTTCTTCGGAATAAAAGGAGCCACCAGGTTTGAGCCTTGAAAAACGCGTCGGCATCTGCGCTCGCTCGCCTTTAAATTTGCTTCTGACTGGCACTGATGAGGGTTGATGCTGCGGGCCCACCTGCACACTTACCCTGAGAAATGATTTGTCGTGCGCCAGTATTGTCGTGCGCCCACCGACTCTCAAATCTTAATCCCAGGTCTTCATTTGGTCCAAATGGAGGTCATTCCTATTTGAACAGTCAGTCGAGACAGGCCCGCCGGGTATTGGCGAGTGAGTTTATTTCATATTAGGAGCTTGTCAACTGGAGAAGTGTTCGCACCAAGCGAGCAGTACATGTGTGTGCGTGTGTGTGTGTGTGTGTGTGTATAACAGGGCCTTGAGCTCTGCTGCTAGTCTCTCTTTGGTGTGTTTTAATATTGCTGCTGCTGCTGCTGCATGGTTCCTTGCCTCGGGGTACCACACAACAACCCCACAGAGACTCAGGAAAAACACTCCAACAGAGGGGAAAAGAAAAACAGCGGTGGTACACAAGGTAGGCACAACATTGGGACCTTAACGCTAAGGGAATCAGCAATTCGCAGCAAGACACGAAGTAAGGCCCAGGGTTTTGACAACTACTTTTCAAGGGTGGTTAAATGTCGGCCCGGAGTTTTGCTGCAAATTGAAATCGGAATCGCAGCTGACTTAGCGATGTAACGTCGCCATGTTAACAGCTAATCAAAGATGCCATGTCATCACAAAAATAAATAAATTATGTTTTCTGCCATTCACCAACAAGTTGTACACAATAAGGCGCACCTTCAATGATTGGCCTGTTTTAAAACCGTATATTGGGCGCACTGCTTTATGAGGCGAATAGAATCGAAGCTACAATAGAGACTGAGGTTCGCTATGCATCCACTAAATGGAGCTACGCTAAAGGGAATACAATACAATACAGCTTTATTTGTATCGAGGCTTCACAACCGCTGCAGCTGTAACAGAGCGCTTCGCTGAACATTTAAAATATTACGTCCAAGAAATCAGAATATTGATCCATATGTAGCCCCCTCAGGATGTAGCATGAAGCACGACACAAAGTCCATAAAAACTCGGGGTTTATTCCTTGGCAACCCGTGAGAACTTGTCACAAACACGGACATGAAATATCGAACGACAAATGGCATGACAAAACAATAAATGAAAGACAAAAGTTATGAAGACAACGCATTCAGCAAAAAGGCCCACAAACCTCACGGGCTTACATCCACAAAAGGCTAAATATCCTGACAAGTCTTGCTTGTCTCCTTCTTCCTTCGTTTGGTCAGTAGTTAACTATGCTTTTGGTATTATCTTCGTTTCGTAACGGCTGCGCAGGGCTCACAAAGTGGTTGTCTGTCTGAGTGCGTGTTGGCGAATGCACATGCCAATTAGTGTCGGGCATTTGCCGTGTTGAGCACTTTCATCGTTTTCTTGGGCACTTCTGCCGCGGCCAATATATTGGCTTGATTGGCTTTCCCTCTCCAAGTCCGGCAGGAAAATAGTGACGGCCACACGGTTGACTTTTGAGACTGTGAAGTGAACTAGTCAAGAGGGGAGGCGGCATGGCAGTCTCCCATATGTGAGGAGAGAACCCGCATGTAACTTGACAGAGTGAGAACAGCATAAGCAAAAAGAACGAGGGAGTGTGCAAAAGGAAGGAAAAAAGGCAGCGCACGGCGGCGTGAAAGCGGGGAGGTAGACGCTCCTGACAGAACGCAGGGGGGAGAAAATCATGAGCGGAAGAAGACGTGAAGAAATCCTGAGTGGCAGCATGAGGTCAGAAGAACAGCACAGGAAAGGAGACTGAGAGCAGGATGAGATTGTCACTCAGGTTCAGATTGTCATTCGGTTACGCGCACTGGAAAAGGGGGTGGCTTTTACAGCCTCACAACACCTACACGAAACCGGTAAGTGTGATCACAGTGCATTTATTTGGCCCCACGTGAAAGCAATGAATCACAGTAGAGCATAACCCCAAACAATATTTCTTGTTCTGGTCGTTGATGGCTCATTCATCACTTAAGCACGGTTCCTCTGCTTTGTCATCCACCCACAATCTAATTAGACCTTAAATATTCTGCTCATTGAATACTCCAGAGGAATGCATGGCGAGGGGAGAGGGACAACCACACAAAGGCAGAACCGGAGGGGTGCAAAGTGCACATGTCAGCAAGAATTCCAAAGTTTGGACATCACAGATTGAGCCCTCACGCCAGCAGACGGGCCGGATGGATGGCGCGGGCCTTGAAAATTCATGACACTGCTGCTCTATTGTGGGAAGATACGTATCATAATTAGGCAAGATGACGGCAAACTGCTTGTCATTTTCTGGCTGGGTTGCAGGAATCATGTAAATGTCAAGCAAGGTTGCAGATTTGGCTTTTGATTGCAGATTACGAGATTGCGCAATCAGTGGGGCATTTGCAAGCCGATGGATGCAATCGTAAAAAAACAAGAGAATTAAATACCAGAAGGACTGTTAGATGATTAATTAAAAAATACAATAACATTTTTTTTAAAAAGTGGAATTCTCCCAGAGAGCAAAATGCATTAGCGATGATTTCATTGTTTGACCTCTGAAACTTGCGTTGACAGTTTCCTCATGTACTAACTATCATTATAAATTAACCCCGATTGAAAAGTTAACATGCACCGGCGAGACGAGTGGATGCCAACACTTAAATATACACTCTCATGTTTGTATTGCCACCTGTTCGATTGTGAGTGCTCGGTGGCATCGGGCCAATAATGTGCTGCTGCATGACTGAACATGGCAGAACTGGGCTATTTCTCTTATAGCTCACTCATAGTGTGGTCAATAAATCCTCACAAATGTTTGGATTAGGCACTTCAATTGTTAAATTAGCCAAAATGAGTTACACTGCAAGAAAAAAAAAGGAAAAAAGTAGACTGCAGTGATTTACAGCTACTATTAAACTGCAAAAGAATAAAGAATTGTCCCGCATATATTTTTTTTTATTTTCATCAGGCTCCAAATAATTCCCAAATGCGTCAAAATCTGATTTGACTTTTTTATTCGTATAAAAGAAGAGTGAGGGGAACCCTACCGAGCAAGGAGTCTTTCCGATGAGCTGCCAAGCATTGCGCACTCCACACACACCCAGACTCCGCTCGCTGCCTGCTCAATTACTGTCGAATAACAAAGCTTACAAATTGCATTAACGCCCCCCTTTTTAACGCCGCACCAACACGATTGTAATCATTTCAAAGCTAATAAGGGAATTGATTTTTTGGGTGGAGGTGGAGATGTTGAAGGGAACGACACCAGCACGTCCCTCGGGAGAAATCCAGCAGCGGATTTCATCCCGTAGGACCATTCGGAGGAGCCTTGTGGTGCAACCGGGAAGAAATAAAGTAGTGGTTACGCACACAGGTGACACGGGTGTCAAACCTGTAACCATGCTTGGATGTGGAAGTGCTGGTTGTGGGATTTCAAGAGCCAAGAGAGGCGGCTAGCTGCTCCGTGTCAACAAACATCACTCCGGGAGCCTCCTCGTTTGCGCCATAGCAACATTTTGACATGGCACAAAAGTCAATCGTGTACTCTCCCTGTAACACCGCATCGCAACCCGAAGAGAAGCTTTAGGGAGATTATAAAGTCAACATTTTCAAACGAAGTTTGCAAAGCTTCGGTGTCGTTCTTCCGTCTCCCTCCCTAAGTCATGCCGAAAAAGACTTTGCCTGTTGGACCTCGTGTCTATTTTCACGCCTGGCTCTGTGTGGCGCGCCCAGCATTGCAAACAGGGGGCGAGGGGGGTGGAAACAAGGAACAGCCTGCTGCTGCTGCTGCTCGTCTGGGGGGGGATACAATCAAGTCACACTGCGGACCAGAGCTGTACAAGAGCCGTACGGTATAAACTCAGTTCGCCAGCCGGCTTCGGTGACCCAAACATGCAGTACTCGCTCCCCAGAGGAGTCCCACCCGTGAGTTTGCACGTTACTTACCGGTCAAGTGATCCGCAGCGAAGAAATGCTCGCCATGGTTTAAATTCCAAAACTTGGGGACATTTCCACTCTCGTCACGGAGAGACTGGTGTTCTCTCTTCGGCGGCTCCC
Source organism: Hippocampus mohnikei (assembly GCA_026261675.1). NCBI lineage: Eukaryota > Metazoa > Chordata > Actinopteri > Syngnathiformes > Syngnathidae > Hippocampus > Hippocampus mohnikei. The sequence continues at coordinate 9,654,922 of JAKGUB010000334.1, read as the reverse complement.
TGCGTGTGACTCGAGAGAAGAGGAATGCAGCTCCGGCTCCACGCTGAGGGTGGAGGAAAAGGGGAGGGGCAGGCGCTCCGCTCGTGCAGTACTTCATTCGGTCCACAGAGGGCGCCCCTTGGTTGACTCGCGGTTCATTTCAAACGGCAAGTCCACGTACGGACTCCCCTTTTACCCCACGTCGACTTGGAGCGGATTGCATTCTGTCATACGTACTTAGTTAGTCATTTAAGCTATTTTTAAATCAGTTTAATTTCTAGTTGATCTCAATTTTCCAGAATAATGTTGTCATTTGTATTGTAAATAATTCATTCAATGAGACGCCAGAATGATTATCTGCATACATTTAACCATTAAGAATTCCAGAAGGGAGCACTTGGCAATACAAATTCTACAAATAGCATCTCACAAGAGAGTGGAAAAGGCAAAATTCAAACGTTGAGAAGAGCGTCTATATGCGGCATGGAAAAGGGATGCATGTTTCAAAGCTATATTTTCTGAATGGCTTGTTTTATATACTGTACATTTACTGATGTACTGTAATTGATATTCCAAACCAATACAACATTGTCCCAGAATATATAATTTCACTTTGAAAATGAAACAAAACCAGACCTATCCATCCAATTTATAAACATCTTACACTTACTTGGGTCTCAGGTAAGGTGGAGCCTATCCAAGTTTCCACCCAATCACAATAACTTGTGTCCAAATTTGTATCCTGTGTTCTCCAAAGGCCAAATTTGATGGCCATGTGACGTCACTTCCACTGCAGTGTTCAAATTCATGTAGCTTTAGAATCTCACCTTCAAATGGGTGCAATCAGATGCCCACCTGAGGCTGCCGTGTTGGTGACCCCTGACCTATAAGGTATCGGCCGGGCACACTTGGAAGCCTATCTGATCAGGCCCTGATGAAAGAAGGAGGCCCTGGATTTTGCCAGTCGTATGACATCAGAAGACACGTTCACAACGCCTCATCTCAATTGAGTGGAAACTCAACAGATTCCCGAGACAAATCTTAGCACACGCAACTTTTCTCCCCTCTTACCTTGTTAGAGCGTGCAACCTCAAGTCAGCGGAAGTGACTTGGATATGTCAGAATCAATTGAGGCTAATATTAGGAACACGGACAAAGTGTTTTTTAAGCACTTTTCAATGGCGTTGCGGCAGTGCAAAGGCTTTAGAGGTAACTGAGTTATTCAAGCAGGCAGCTCAGTTACTGATTGCACTCAGGAGAGCAGAGAGCACGCTCCGGTTCTGACCACACCACCTGATCCAGTGTGCTGTGTATGCACCGCAGGAGGGATGTGTGTCTTAATGCTTAGGAAATACAGAAATGTGTGTGTGTGTGTGTGTGTGTGTGTGTGTGTGTGTGTGTGTGTGTGTGTGTGTGTGTGTGTGTATTTTGCAACTACGAGGGCAACTGAATTTCAGTACTTTCTAAAAATGTTTCCCCTAAGTTCTTTTTTTTTTCCCCCCACAAGACCCAGCTTTCAATTGGTTTCAAAGGCCTACTATGCCATTAGAAATGGTTGTTTTGGTCTTACTAATATGAAGATATTAGGCCCCAGGACAAGGCTGCTCGTGATCTCACGTTGAAACATGAATGCATTGATTAGTTTTGCGTTCACGTTGGTCCACTTACGCTTCACACACACGGAAAGTTCTCATGGGAACGGGTTTTTATGGATAAAACGTATTCCGGAGTAGGAAACCTGTGTCCAAAAGTTGCTTCGTTTTTTTATTTTTTTATTTTTTGGTGAGTGTGTCTTACGTATAATGCAGCACAGCTTTTTAAGATGGCCAAATATAAATGGCACAGCACCTTAAAGAGGCTTATATAAAGCACCTTCATCTCTGCATACTTAACCACATCCAAAGTTGTTTTGCATATACAGTAGTGCTCACTACTTTTTTAATGAGCCAGATTAGTCTTTGCTGTCATGAGTTGACTAGACGGTGCACAGGCTGAGCAGCTTGGGCTGAAAGCACAGAGAATATTAAATCAACGTGCACATGCCAGTTTGCTGCTCGCCTGCCGTATAGCTCTCTATTTTTTATTCATGCACAATTAATGGGCTTCTGTTTGGCAAGAAGAACAAATATTTCTGGACAACACACTGACTGACTTATGTATTTGTCCTTGAACACACACAAATTCTTTTAAACTAGTCTGAGGAAGAAAGATCTATATAATGATTTGACAGTATGTATTAATCGTGTATCCAAATGTATACGGTATAATTTTTTTCACGCGGTATGTCTTCATGATATACCCAAAGCACAAATTACAGTGGAACCTCCATCCATCCATTCATCCATCCATTTTCTGATCCGCAACAAGGGTTGCCGGAGCCTATCCCAGCTGTCTTCGGGCAGTAGGCGGGGGGACACCCTGAACCGGTTGCCAGCCAATCACAGAGCACACAGAAACAAACAACCATCCGCGCTCACACTCACACCTAGGGACAATTTGGAGTGTTCAATCAGCCTGCCATGCATGTTTTTTGGAATGCAGGAGGAAACCGGAGTACCCGGAGAAAAGCCACTCAGGCCCGGGGAGAACATGCAAACTCCATACAAGGATATACTGTATCATTTTTTTCACACAGGATGTCTTCGTGATATACCCAAAGCATAAATTACAGTGGAACCTCTGCGGTTAAACTCTATCTGTGACCAGTGGTGTGCAAAGATAGTTGCCGACAGGGCAGAAGCCAGGCACATCCCCCGAAGGGGGGTGGGAGGGATCCACATCACCCGACTCGACAATGAAACAATTTCAATGACATGTCTTTTGTCAGGCTATACATCAAACACAATCATCCAAACGCAACCACCCCCAGCATCATGAATAAAGGGGCATCAAACTATTGTAAGGGGCATCATTCTCGGACAGAAGGCCCATAAGATGGCGGGGGGAACATCGACAATGTCCCAAAAAAAATCCTTGCGCCTAATAAAAATAAGAAGATTGGAAACAACAGGCGGAGAGCAGATTTGCTGGTCTCGTAACCTGAGGTGGCCCGGTGCAAACTAACCAGTTGAGGAGCCATTAATTGGCTAACAACAAGATGGGAGCGTGGTGACCGGATCTCATCTCGCTAAAGCTGTCTGATCTCTCCAATCCCATTTGGGCCAGCTCACATTATGGACCTCACAGCGTGCGTGCGAGCTGCTGCCACTTCGGGTCAGAGACGCTTCTTTCACTTTGATATACAGGACACTCGAAGAGAGCGTTTCCTCTCCACTTCTCATTGGCCAACATGCGTAATAAAACGGAAACAGCGATCATTTTGTTCTCTCTATTCATATCTCGATGAATAATGTCATCTTCCTTCAGGCAACTCATTGTTTATTGTCTATCCTGTACCGCACAGTATAAGGAACGACAAACCAGTACACCCAAACTTGATACGTCAAGGCTCGAAATAGGCAGTTTCCGATCGCAAATTTGCTAATCAAATAGACACATTGATGAGAAACATTGACAACGACAGAATTTTCCCACTAACGGAATCATCGAGACGGTCCCGGAAAGCTTCAGCGAGCTGCAAGCACTCGCATCACGTCACGCCAGTAGTCGGAGGTCGAGGAAAGCTCGTAGCTATTTACGCCACGGCCCACTAACTAGCAAAGCACTTCGGCTGTACTAAAATAAATAAATCCTTCCTCCATTTGTTTTTAATTGCACCTCAGAGTAGCCAATATGCTTCATCTCATATCAAAGAACAGACTGTTCACAGAATGACTTTTTCTAAAAACGTCACAGGAGCGATCATGGACAAAAAAAAAGGATGTCTCACAGTCGTGCAGTAAGACCGTGTCTAAGTAACACAGCATACAAGTCTAAACTGCTGCAGTTCAAAAAGCGGAAAGGCACATTTGACGTGCGCCATGTAATGCAATATGATATGTTGTTCTTTAATTACATCACCTTATTTGTGCTTCTGCCTACACCTACACACGGTGATGCAATTCATTTTCTCCGGATCATATTATGACATATTATCTTGTCAAAGTTCTATTTTGCCTTTGGAGTATAATCTGCAATAACACTAATTTGTTGCGTAATTAATTCATGTCTGATAAATAAATGATCATTAAAACAATGCAATCACAGATATGTACCAAAGTACTGAATCATAACTCATTTGGATTTGATGAATTATCTGTTGGCAAAGTATGACCAATGAGTAATATTGCTTGAATTATTCAGTAAGAGGGCCTCAAAGGGGAAATCTAAAAATACTCGAGAGATGTGCTCTTCCAAGGGCTACAACTTTAAAGACGTGCTCGCCGGCTATGACTTCAAGTGCATTGACCACACTCATCAATTAAGTGCAAGTTTCGACTGGGAATATATGTTCACTGTTCTGGCAGCCACAACATGTGAATCGCCTATCGGGTGTCGAATCGCCTATCCAATGTCATAAAGGCAGTAAAATTGCTTTTAGATAATTTCCTCATATATGATAGCATGGAACCATTTTATTTCTTTTTGCAAATGTAAAAATGAGTGCGTATTTTGTACGATGGCGACTTAACGGGTGAGCCTGGAGGCTGCTTCCTCCAATTAGGTGGCAGAAGCACTGAACAAGATGGATGAAAATATCAGACATTTGCAATGTCATGTTGGCTGTGATGGACATCATTAAGAATTAATGAGCGTAATATGCTGGGGAGGGGGTGGGGGGATAGCGGGAATTCAAGAACAGCTCAGATGTTTTCCCTCAAACGCTGCAGCGTGTAAACTGGAAGATGTCCATCTCTAAATTGCAGCAGATATTCTGTATATGTTCGAAAATTGTTATAATGATGGCTTTGCTATTACAAAACAGGCAACGTACAACACCTGCGGTCATGCAATATAAGGTGCCGCACTTGGAGTGTAGGAGCCATTTGGTGATTAGGGCGGCCATTACGTAGTTGACTTCATTATGCTAAGCTAGTTAGCCGCAAAGCCAGTCCTCGTCTGTTCAAGCCCCCTTGAAATTCGGTGAGGAGAAATATTTGAAGTACCCAATCATGATTCCAATCTCGGCACGTAATCAGCTACAAATAACCTCTTTGTAGTCTCACGGTCGCTATCAAACACTTTATGTAGCCTTTGTTTGCTGGCTTCTGACTCCCTGTGCCATGAGGTGTGTCAGGTTTAGAGGCCGGCGCACACTCAGTCTTTGAGGAAATATAACTCATTTCATTATGATGAAATGAGGGGGGCTGGGAATTTATGCTGTGGCTTTTCCTGACCGGATTGTTTCTCACGCCACAGCCATGGGATTTGGACAACAATGAAAATACAGAAACAAAGAAGGGGGGTTTATTTATTTATTTTGCTTCAAGCATGACATCCTGAGAAGACGCTTAACAAATGTTTGGTTGAGCAAAATCTCTTCCACGTTGCTGGTCGACTTCCAAGTCAAAACATTTCATTCCAAAGGAAAAGAAGTTTGAAAAGATCATTCTTTTTTCTTTTTTTTTTTCACTTCAGGAGCAAACCACCGCCACCCTAATGGAGAGGAACAGATGTTCTGACGCTCACTGATCTTTGAGATGTTTTCAGATGGGTGCGTCGCTTCATTTGCAGTTTGCCACCAGACCTGTCACACAAACTGTGTGAAAACTGAATTGAATTTTCAACATCAATTCCAAGATTAGAATGAAACACAGTGGAGCCAACTAACCAACCGGACGCGTATATAGCATATTCGCCCTGCATCTTCGCAGCTCGGCATTCACAAATTTCCATATTTACGGAACCTATGCTTCATTGTCACTGAAAAACTCACAAGCCTATGATTCTGTGCTCAGGCCAAAGTAATAAACGTACAGCTTTGTCACTATCTTGTGGTCAATGAACAATGTTGAAATGAGTTGAGAAGCTTCATTTAGTAAAAGTGGTGCTTTGGTGCCACCTTATGGCAGCTCAAGGTAATTATGAGCATTTTTAATGTTTGGGTGTGTAACTTAGGCGGTTCCAGTGTTCCAGTGGTTAGCGCGTCGACCTCAGAGTGCAGAGTTACCGGGTTCGAGTCCAGCTCCGGCCTTCCTGTGTGGAGTTTGCATGTACTCCCCGTGCCAAGTGGGTTTTCTCCGGGTACTCCGGTTTCCTCCCACATTCCAAAAACATGCATGGCAGGCTGATTGAACACTCCAAATTGTCCCTAGGTGTGAGTGTGAGCACGAATGGTTGTTCATCTCTGTGTGCCTTGCGATTGGCTGGCAACCGGTTCAGGGTGTCCCCCGCCTTCTGCCCGAAGACAGCTGGGATAGGCTTCAGCACGCCCCGCGACTATTGTGAGGATTAAGCGGATCAGAAAATGGATGGATGGGTGCGTCACTTATTCGGTATGAGCTCTGGTTGGCATGTCTGTTTTACAGTTCTGACATACTGGGTTGGAATTTTTCCTCAAACCCTGCTGTGTAAACTCAGTTCATATGCTGACGGATATGTGCTGCTTGGGGAAAAAAAAATCACATGTCTCTCTGTGCGGTCTGGTCGGAGATGGCCCGTGGACTGGTACCAGGCCGCAGACCGGTGGTTGAGGACCCTCTGCTGTATACAACAGCACCTGTAGTGGTTGCTGCCTTTAAATTGGTTCTCGAGTTCACCTCCCTCTACTTTCCAATAACTCCAATTGCGTCTGATTTATTTCAATCCGTTTTTTTCTTCTTCTTTTTGAAGCAGACTGAAAATTAATGATTTTGGACTGCCGTTTAAACAGAAAACATTCTGGAAGGAGATTGTTAAGAGGCTTGCTCAGAGCTCAGTACCTGTGGGAGACTGCTTGTCAGAACCGACTTTTAATGACTGCCTTACTATTCACTTTAAGCCCACAGATGTATGCCAAGCTGTTGGTCATGCCAGCTTTTGCGACAGGACAAGTTTTAGTCATGACTTGCCAGGTATGCATAAGTAGAAAGTGGAGCTGCAAGTTTGGGATTTGGCTGCTTTTGTATTATGCGAGTGGAAATCGTCATCTCACACACGTTCTGCTAAACAGCGACGGCTATGTTTGCGCTTTACCTGTCAGAACCTACTGTATGATAACAATCCTTCGAGACATATAGTAAATCCTCAAATTAAGGATTCCAAATTGGAGCGTTGCCTTCACCAATATGAAATGAACCACAAGCAAGCGGCAAATGAAGGTCTGGAAAGGCTTCCTCAGAATTCGGTGCAGTCAATGGAAGCCGCACTTCAGGCAGTCACTGACTGCCAACGATTTTCCTCCACATATTTAAAATTATCTTTATATGCTCGTGCGCTCGTAAAAATGGGAGCGCTGTGTGAGGAAGGGTAACTGGCGTAAGAAATGAGCCAACAAAACATTCAAGTTGGGAAAAACATGGCTCAAAAGTGACTTGGGAAGCGTAAACACACCAGCCCATGGAGATGTGGATGAGAACCTGTCAATGTCGACACGTCAATCAAATGATAAATGTGGATCTCAAATCAACTTTAGTGGCAAACTCTTAACATTTTTTTTAGTAAGCCCTGGCAACAAAAAAAAAAATTAAAGAAAGAAAAATCAACATTCAGTGCGTTCGCAAACACTCAATGCTTCGCCACTCAGTTGGATACGGCTACTTCCTGGTTAATGGCGGATGGGGAAGAGATGGGAGGTGCCGATATGATTTAAGGGGTTGGAGCGTTCTGAGGGTATGATATTCTACACCCGCCCCCCCACACCCCCAACCTGAAGTGGATACGATCCCGTATACACTGAACATGGGGCGCACAGTAAAATGAAGCGTGACCTCATGGTGTTTTCATGAAATATGGCTGCCCCAGACGTATCGTGCGTGTGGCACTTACTTTTATGCAGAACGTTTGCTTCTTTCATAATCCTCCTTAAAAACCTGGCAGAGCGCCTTTTTTTTAAAAAAATGCAGCATTCATTTAACATTGATTAGTTTCCATTATTTATTTATTTTGCGCCTCATTCCTGTTGATATGCAGCCCACAATCTTTCCACCTTGGCGCAGGCATGCGCCGCGCTCACTGCTTTTTGTAATCGTGGCTTGTTTTCAGTATTCTCCAACACATGAGCTCTGAATAAAAGCGCTTTTTATCCGTCGGCTCCTTTTTGTCTCGCACACAATGTCGAGCGAATGCATATATTCTGCGGTAACCTTGAGTTCTTGACATTTTCCGTGAATTGCATGACACCCACCTACGGACAAGTGTTCGGCAGAATATGTACTTTCCCCTCTTCACTTGGACCGTTCTCCACATGGGAAGCCATTAGAGAGAGAAAAGCTGACAAGTAGGAGTAACAGAGGATGGAAGGCCTCAGTCCAGTGCCTCTGATCCCATCCCTGACAGAGCAGCGAGTGGCCCTCACTCACAGCTGTCCTGAAATCAGTCAGCCAAGCACAACTCAGACCTGAGAAAGTGGGATACTACATTCTTGGGGGGGCTAAGACCACACATGGAGCGGCACAATCTTCTTCTTGGAGTGGATGGAGTGTCAGGGACTCATATAAATGCTAAATACACGTATTGCTAACCCGTCACTGGGACGGACGGCGGCGCAGCTTTGCAATGACTTCCTGGTTGGATCGATCAGCATGTGAATCATGTGACTGTGATGTCAAGATGGTATCTGATCGATTTGATGCATGCAGCAAAACATTTCGGATGTGAAGCTGGATGTGTGTTCACAGAGTACAACTAATGCGGAGGGAAGAAAGGTAGCAAAATGATTATTAAAGGAGGATGGGGGGGTGGTTGGATTTGTTTTCAAGTTAAGCTCCCTCTGCTGTCAACATGTTTACAACCTCCATCCCGCTCTCACGCGAGTGTACAATGTGCAAGGCATGTATTAAAACGGTCATCGGTTCTTCAAAAGATTAGCTTTGCATTCCGCGTCCATGGTGATTGTGAATGCAACCGGATGGTGTAATTATTGATGCAAGTTAGCGCCAAGTTACTTTCCCGGTGTCGAATGTGAATGGCAGGTATGAGGCAAAAAAAGAAAATGCAGCGTTTTGTCTTCCGTTGTCATCCTGTGACAGCAGGAAACTAAAGAAAACCAGCAACGGGCATGTGCGCGAGCCGCGGAAAGCCTCCACTAACTGCGTCATAAAATCGAAATTATTGCAAAATTGCTTCTCGATTCATTTCTCCAAAGTGGATGCAATTACACCGAGTGTGACAAGCTGCACATGGTGTAATCCCAAATGTTATTAAGCAATGCAGACTGGTAATCAAGACAAAGGGAGCGCACAAGCGCACATTACGTTTTCATGTTTCCATTACGCACGCTCACACACACGCACAAGTCGAAGAGGCAGGAGTGAAATGATCATAACATTGCAATACAAAAGTGGAATTTCCCCATCCTCAAAGTGGGATGTCTGCTTACATCACGATCTAATGACCATGCAGGTCATACGTAGCATTTACACACCATATGTCCAAACCGAGAAGAATGTTGACAACATGAAGGTGGGATGTGTTTTTGTGCCGCACAAAGACAGAAAAACCAAAGCACACAGACACGCGTATGTGCAGCGCGAACGCTCCACAAAGAGTTCAAATCCTTCCGCAGCGACCTTGCACGTGTAGGTAACAGATCCTCATTTGACACCGCTAATTGGCGGACATGTCAGAGGATGGTTAGCAGCTCAAGGAAATGGCAGGCGCTCATTGATTCCCCCACCTCCCCTTCCTTCCCATCGGACACGATACAGCTTAATCCACTCGACGGCGCAATTGTTGATGGTTCTGGAGAGGACATATGAGGCTAAGACTGCAGAAAGTACAAGCGTTTTAAAAGACACTTGGGACTTGGAAGGTAAATGAGGGAATGGGGGTTTGCGAGTGTTGACGCAATTTGAGAGTTTACAGCTGTGACGGAACGTTTATGTGACGGCAGCAAGCATGGCCTGGAAATTGTGGAAGCCCCACTCAGGTGAAAGCACCAACCCCCTCACCCCTCTCCCCAGCACAGGCCAACTAAACACTATGTAATATTTGTGTTTCTTTTTTTTTTTAATTATTACTATTATTTTTTTAATACTGTCTGTTTTTATCAATGCAATTGCAGGTGTTGGGTAGTTAGGTGGATGAATAAATAATAACAAATACATTAAAAATCTGAGTTGGGGTTCATCCAAATCCTTCAGTGTTCATTTTTAAATTTTATATATATATATATATATATATATGACTGCAAGTTTGTAAACAAGAGCCTTTTTCAAGCTATGAAGGGAACGGGCTGTTGCGTCTGTCTCGAATATCACATTATCCTCTAAAAAAAAAAAAAAGAAATTGATCGGGGCCATGCAGACAGAGCAGTTGTGTCTTATTTTTATGAAGAACTGCTGGCACTTTTTGAGAAAAGACGCATTCGTTTTTCAGAACACACGCATCACCGCTCTGTATAATGCCATATCTCATTGGCTATAAAAAAAAAAAAAAAAAACATAAATTAGACATTGACCAATAATGTTTTGTTGATCACCAACATAGATGGAGTTTTTCTTTTTTTAAAGGTCATTTCAGTGAACAGAGGACATCACGCACAAGGTAAGATTTCAATTCACTTAGACAAATTTTCTCCTTGGGATGCAACAGTTGCCATGGAAACAAACTTTTATCCAGCTTTTGTGAGGAAAAAAAAAAGAAAAGAAGGGTCTTACTGGCCACACTTGTCAGTCTTCACACTCCAGCCTCCCAACCACAGCACAGCACAGCACAACGCAGCAGAGCCTGCAATTGAAGGGGGGGGACTACTCCAGTTACTCTGTCACGTTTCAGAGGTTTGTTGCAGCCTTGCTGCCTCAAGCGCTCTTACATTGAATGGATGCGATGCTCTGTTGACGTCCGTTGCTTGTTGCTCCGTTCACATATTGCGCATTTAGTGAAACCACCTCTAGGGGTTGACGCAGGCACCTCACTGAGTTTCAAGAAAGAACGAGAAGCAAGCGCAGACAGAAATATTGTGGTGACTTCAGTTCCAGTGGATGATTTTGGAGTGATGACACTATCAAACTAGGAGGCGTTAGGAGCTCGGATCCATCCTTCTATCTTACCCTCACGATGGATGGGAAAGAGAGATGGCAGCCAAGGGAGCCCGCAGACGCCAAATCATGAGCCGGACGTGTTCAGGTGCAGCTTTCAACGTCACGAGAAGGCGCAGACAGCAGCGGCGGCACTGCCTAGAAACGGCGTGTCGGTGTGTGTCTGCGCCAGTGCATCGTTGAGCTACTTAGACAGATTCCTCAGCTGCCTGTCGATGTGAGCTGCGTCCAGTCACAGTGCATCCATCAACAACCTGCACGCAGATATCTTCAAGTGCGCGAGGGGCCCGAAACAGCTGAGCTTGCATCTCCCACCTTGAAAAAAAAAAGAAAATGTGATCAAAAAGAAGCCGACATATGCTGCTGTTTCGATTCATTTTTATTATAAAAGTGGGAATTAGTCCGGCGCGAGAGCGAATCATTTCCCCTCTGCGTGTGTCCTTTGAGATAACGCGTCATGCTGCTATCGCACATTTATTGTCTTTTAAAGAGGCGGAAATGGAGTGGGGAGAAATAAACTCTCATTTAAAAGCCATTCGCTCGCATATGGCTAATTTCAAGGTTGAACATACAGAAAATAATCTCTCATGTGTTTTTGTCACAGCACAACAAAGCATGAATTCATCTTTTTGTTGGGGGGGGGCGTCTATCCCACCATCTTGAAAATGACTGGCTCTCACTCCTTTTGATCATGCATGCAACGCTTCGCTGGCTACTAGCGTGTTGCTTTGATCTCGGTCAAAAGTGACTTGAGGACGCTCTGATAAAATGCAGGGCGGCCCGGTAGTCCAGTGGTTAGCACGTCGACTTCACAGTGCAGAGGTACCAGGTTCGATTCCAGCTCCGGCCTCCCTGTGTGGAGTTTGCATGTTCTCCCCGGGCTTGCGTGGGTTTTCTCTGGGTGCTCCGGTTTCCTCCCACATTCCAAAGACGTGCATGGTAGGCTGATTGAGCACTCTAAATTGTCCCTAGGTGTGAGTGTGGGCGTGGATGGTTGTTCGTCTCTGTGTGCCCTGCGATTGGCTGGCAACCGATTTAGGGTGTCCCCCGCCTACTGCCCGGAGACAGCTGGGATAGGCTCCAGCACCCCCCGCGACCCTAGTGAGGATCAAGTGGTTCGGAAGATGAATGAATGAATGATAAAATGCAGGGCGAGCCCGGCCGTCCGCGTGTGGCGGGTTCAGGGAAGCTGATGACGCTCTCGAGGCAACACACGCAAACTGCCACTGCACACGTTATTGGGGATGGCGACTGGAATGATGCTGTCAATCACAATTTTAATGACCCGCTCGCCCTTTCGACCCACCGGGAGCAAGAGCAGAACAAGCCATACAGAGGAAAAAGGACTGGGAGAGTCGAATGCAAACATCTTCTTTAGTGGAGACGATATAGAGATGAGCTTGAGTTTTTTGACAGCTGTGGCCTTTCCATACTGGGCCTGAAGACCGAACATTCCTTGACACGAACACACACACACACACACAGCACACACTGGATCCGTCCACCTCGGCAGTGCTACAACTTGTATGTATTATTCATTCATTTAGCAACGAGCAGGATGTGGGGCCTCGTCAAGAGCTGAAGCCACCGCAGAGTGGAGCCAATAGCTGAGAGGAGAGGGAATCGACATGGACGCTTTTATTTGATTGCATTTATTTATTTAAATGGGATGCGCACTAAAATAAGGACATGACTGGATATCCATCAGCTCAGGCGTGGGCAACTGTCTGATGCGGCCCGCGGCCACATTCTTGAGTTGCCTCGTGATGAATTTTCCCTCCAAATCTCACCCTCCAAATTTTTACATTTATTTATCAATAAAGCTAAAATATTACTTCAAACATTGCCTGTACAGTCGGTGAAACTCACGGTTTGGATGCATGACTTTACTTTTTCACAACAGGGAATCAAAACAACACCTTCTGGCTACACTTCGCTGAAGCCTCCTCAGCTCCCATGCAGGAGAACAACGAATAAAGTCGCCTCTCGTTTCACAGTCCCTCCACCAGCTTCGATTTCAGGTGAAGTGATTCAACTCTCAGCCAGAACAGATTGGCTCCGCTATCTCCCCTGGCCAATCTCAAACAGCGATCGGACTGGCATTTTTGATCGCTCACACAAGAGACATTTGTAGATGAAAGCGCCGAGACGTTCGCCGGGAAGGAGCCGTTGCTCCCGAGATGGGAAGAAAAATCTCTGGAGCAAGCAAGGTTGGATGACACAAGGACAGACGTGAAGTTTGGAAGCGGGCCATATGGAAGAGGAGTCAGGGGAAATAGATTGTGAGCTGGGCTAATGAAAAATTGAGGCCAGCGGGGAAAGGATATTGAAGATGGACTTTGCTCCCTAAATTAACTGAAGACCACATCTCGCCTGATGGCATCGGTACTGTTTTATTCCTGTTTGGTGCTCGTACGCCGTTAATGTAGCTTTGTATTGGGTTGATGGTCTCATCAAAATATGGACAAGATTGACATTTTTTTTTTTTTAAAAATGCAGTTTGTAGCCATGTAGCAAAGCACCAAACTCGAAAACGTAAACACAGAAGACGGTGGCCGTTTTGCATTTTGTGGCGTGTCCGCAAAGCTCATCTTATTTGGCAGCTCGTCATTGTTGGGGCTCAAATATCTTGCGCACATGATCTCCTGATGTCCTGCATCTATATGAATACATCAACGCTGAACGTGGCGCATTGATAAGTCTCCTTCTTTGAAACGCAGCTGTGATTTAGCAACTTCAGTCAGCATGCATTCGTCCGCCCCGCTGTGACTTGCATTTTTTTGTTGTTGTTGAAGTCCAGCCTTCCCGCACATTTTACCATGAACGTCTGCCTTTTCAGTCGCTGATGGTGAGATCATTGGATGATCTTGCTTGTCACTCATTATAGCAGCACATCTGATTGGCCGGGGATGTTAATCAATACAGGTTAGCCGTGACGTTCCCGTATGCTGCGACACGGTTTGAACAGAAAGCATTGTTCTTCAAGAGGCGGGTGTCGGGAGCTCTTCGGAGTAAATGTTGAATAGAAATACTCTTAAGAAGGCGAACTACAAACACAAGTGAACTAAACACTGCAAATACATCGAAGCGTTTGACGATCGGTGCTGCCATTGGACAGAAGTGATGAAGACGACTCCGAAATCTCACCGGTGACTTTTTATAATCCGAGGTCTGCAATTTCCCAGTGTTCTGGAACGGAGCATCGTTCTTCCTGTTGACTTCACTTGTCATGTCAGAGCATGATGGTGGGGTGCACTCATGTTATCCAATTTGCTACTAAATTATCATATTGAAACATTATGTCCTAAAACGGGGACACCCAATCCCCCCCGCAAAAATTCACCTTCAACAGCAGTTGAAGAACCGTCACAATATAAGCATTTAAAATACATGAGGTGACACCAGGTTCATTTACTTCATCTAAAATAGATAGTCCTCATTATAACATGCAGCCAGTGAAGACAAAGAGGGACGGAAATGGGAAGGGAAGCATCGCTTCAAACCTTGAGGCTTCACTTTCAATCAGGCTTGATCCTCCGACGCCTGACATTTGGACTAACAATGGCCAGCACTGCTGCGAGTAAAAACAGGAGCCACGGGAGGGGCCGGCCCCTAACCGTGTGGCCCACCCTGACCCGTCGCCACCGAGAGCGAGGGCATGTCAGCGCAATGACATTATGCTAGATAAATGCCCGGCCAGCCAGCAAAAGTGTATGGCTCTTTTATAAGAGAAGGCTACCACATGGCCCAATTCGGACAACTCGCGAGTCTGAATATAACACTCGAGTGTGTGTCCGTGTGTCACCGACACATGCTCGATGCCCTTGAGGGCGGCGACAGACAGCTGCGCAGTGGTGAACTTCAGAGAGGGCCCCGTGAGCATGACTTGTCCACAATGCCTGCTTATGAGACACTTGCCCGTCGGCTCGAAAACTCCTTCGACGACTACGTGGCACACATTGTGTGACCACGGAACTTTTACAGCCTCGTATTCATTTGACGATAAATGATAAGAAAGTTCCATCAGGATTAGCTCAGCAATGGCCTCCTCTATACATAAACCGTAATGCACTTATCTCCTCATCTTTAGGGTGTTGTTTCCACCAAGCGGTACAGTTCGCTCTGTGTTTAGAGTGTCCGGTGGCATTTTATTTTCAAGGCAAAAATAACCGGAGCACCCATCTCCGTTAGGCAACGTACCACGAACACAACGATGTCTAATGTTAAATGACTGATGATGAAAAGTCTCAAGTGTGGTTCTAAGTAAACATTGTTCAAATCAAGCACTGAAGGTGCCACAAAATAAACAATTCAAAGGTGAGGGAGTTTTTTTGGCACAACAACCAGCCCCAAGTAATAGGTGAAAACACAATTTAACACAATTTAAATTTGAAATTGGCAGAATGATCATTTGGTGTCAGAAAGTCAATCTAATGGATCAGCCTGATGAATGAGAGGAGCCACTTTGATTGGTGACGAATGACATTGGCCATGTTCACGCCCACAACAGCACACACCACCCTTTTTGTAATTTTGAGTCCTTCCTGCGTCTGTGGAATTGACTAACACAATCCAACTTGCCTCCATGTAAAATTAGACTTTCACCAGGCATGACAATAGAGCACATACACTTAATCCCCCCCCCCCACAGGAAATAATTGCAACAGAAATAATTAAATTAGCAGTGGTAGCCTTTGGCCCATCTGGCTCATAGTTCCGAGACTTGGGGTTTGAATCTCGGCTCGACATTCCTGCGCAGAGTAAGGTTACGCATGTTAAATTAATTGTAAATTGTCCATAAGTGCTGCAGCACACTTGCAATCCTAATGAGGGCAAGCAGGATAGAAAGAGAATGAAATTCCAAATTGTAGCTCCTCAGGGGGGTTCGACTACAAATGTTTTCCAGCCCAAACTATTTTCTCAAATTGAATCGCAACTCTGTATTAATATATAAATGTGTGTAATGGATCATATCGGAGAGACAGAAAGCTTTATATTCTGGATCCGGCAGGGCGTTATTTCGCTTTACCATGAATGCCACGGTGCTTTTGCGCATTTTGCCATCCCTGTGTTATCAGCTCGACCTAAAGGGTTCAGTGATGTCACTTTGTCACGACACAGTACCGGGTCAGCTGTACTCGATTTGGCTCGTAGCTGATAGTTTTCCACTTTCACCCTCTAAGGGACAGCGGTTACTACAGTGGACATCTTATCATGTTATCAGGTGCTGAAAATATCAATTGAGCAGGACACGAACAAGACTCTGTACTTTCCTTGGCGTGTATGAAGCCGTTGGCCTCAGTCACGAGACCCTTTTATTAATTTTTTATAGGAAATAGCAGAGTGGAGCATGTGCAGTATGATACAGACACATCCGGAGCATAAGTATCAGTGTTTTTGTCATTTCTTCTCGCATATCATCCTCAAATCAAGCAATCCGTTTACACCACCCATCTGGTATCATTTGGAAGCGTGGATGACCAGCTACGAGAAATAAAGAGTGCCTGTCAGCTTCTCGATTTGCCACTGGCAATAGCAGTCTTGACCCACATTGTTGACTGGTTGACAGACAGGTGTCAAAGCTTTTTTTTTTTGCAATAAAAAACATTCCACTGTGTCACACCATAAGCACAATCGTGAGTGGAATAAAACTGTATCGTACCACTTGGTGGAAAAAGTGGCTTTTGTTGATGCCTGTAAAAGCGAACGCAAGCGTTTGTCAAAGTTGAGGTAAACAGAAAAGGAAACGCATTATAAAGTCTCCAAAGGCTGTTTGACAGCCTTTTGCCTTCCTGTGACTGTTAATCTCCCTGTGTGTGAGAGAGAGAGAGAGAGATAGCGAGAGAGAGCGAGAGCTGTTGCTGCTGGCAGGCGTCATAACCCAAATGCCTTCAGGTCGGAGGGATTCACAACATGACACCGCACCCGTCGCCCCCAGACGGCGTATTCCTGTGCTCGCCAAATGCTGTTATTACCATCTTGTTAGCTACCGACTTGAACAACCAGAAGAATCATCAACAAACACATCCGAAAAACAATCTTGAACTGAACACAATTTCATTTGGATTTACAAAAGGAGAGCAAGCTTTTTGTTGATTTCATCCTTGGCAGCCATGTATGCTGCTCCGAGGAAGATATCCATACTGGGGGAATAACGTAATCTTGTCATGAGTTCTTATAATGGCAGGGTCAGACTGCATTCCATAGGTTAGATTATTATTATTTTTTTTTTTTTTTTTTTAACACAGAAGATAGGGCATACAGGGACTGGATCCCTTCTTCCCCTGAGGCAGTGTAATTATATCAGAGGATGTCTTTTTAAACATGTGCGTTCGCACACACACAGTCCCGGGTCACATATATATGTTCTCAACCTGAGGCATTTCTCACCGAGGCCCATGTCAAGTGACCGATTTCTCTAAACTGCACCCTTGGGCAAGCGAATGACTGGAAGATGGCCTGTCAGGAAGCCATTGGTTCACTTCACAGTGCACAAACACACACGCGAGCAATCTGTGGGCCTACAGTCATGTGAGGGTGGGGGGGCGATAAAAATCCTCATTTTCCTTCATTGCCGGGTCATTTGTCTCCGTCCCACAGAGGTGGGGGGGGATTGCCAGTCATGGAAATAGTGGGCGACAATGGAGCCGAGTCACGTCATGCCTTCATCCATCATTTCACTGTAAGTCTCACCGGATGCTTTATTCTTTCTTCCACTTGCCCCTTTTAGAGTTCACTCTTCAGAGTTTGCTCAGCTAACATTGACAGTTGCGTCACGGTTTTCTTTTTTGGCAGTAGAAGACGAGAATCCTTTTGCGAGAGCAAAACGGAGGGCACTTCCGGGTGGGGTTGTTAGGCAACTGCCGCACCTGACCGACCTGTATAAAGTGAGTGTGGAGAAGTTACTAATTTGGTGAGAATGGGACGGCTGCTTAAAAATGCTGTTGGTGTTGACGACATCATTTTTATTGCGCAGGTTGAATGATCAAAGTTTGAGCAGCACCAAATTATTTACATTTCCCGATTGAGAGTTTATCACCGATTTTCTATGCTGCTTGTTCTCATTTGGGTGACTAGCAAAATGCAACCTATTCCTGCTAAGTTTGCCGCAAACCTTGAGCCTCGCTCTTAACTCATTCACTCCCGAAGACGTTTTTAAACGTCTTTTCAGACTTGGTCCAGAATTGGCTGGTACTGAATGAGTTAATCACTGAACAGCAGGTCATCATGTGTGCGAGCCTGGTAGGTTAATTAGTGAGTACAGTGAGGTGAATTAATCAGTATTTTTGGATGGATACACTCAAAGTGACATTTATGTCATGTAAAGGTTTTGGCTCAATAACGGTTGGGAAACACTGCAGAGCTTGTGAGATTAGTCACGGTTTGAATCAAGAACATCTTTGGCCAATTAGTGCTCTCCATTTCACCACAATTGCTTTGACATTTGATCAATCAATTCCCACACAATCCACGGCCTTCTGAACAAATGGATCTAAATCCAGAGGAGATTCGTCAAGAGCAGCAATACAAATGCTTCTACGCTGCCAAAGGAAGTGGACCTTTGCCTTGAAGAGCAACTCATTTCTCAGGAGGATGAGGTTGGCTCTTGATGAGCAAACCGTAGCGGGCAAATCTGTTCTTCCCTCACAACTGTCCATTAGTGCACGGCGGTTTTGAATGGCACTCTTCGAAGGGCTCACACGAGGCTAGGGCAAAAGCTGTCAATTATTTTGCTCTCACACTCACGATAAGGTGCACAGGTGATGGAGAGGGAGCTCCAGGTAAAATCCTCATCATCTCGCCTTCCTTCTCTTCACACACGCACACACAGCCTGAGACACCTACACATTTATGAGCCGAGTAAAGCTCAAGCACCTTATACGTGTGTGTGCGGATGAGTCAGCAGCATTCAGCCCTCATGGGGACACAGGCTGCCTGTTAGCGCTCTGCTACCTGCCTGAATCGATGCGTCACCATCCCACCTGAACGCTGCAGACAGGATAAGAGCGGGAATGCAGAGACGGCTGCAATTGTCTCCCAGCACAAACTGATGACCATTTCTGTCCTTTTAAGCAACTTCACATCCAGGCAGTGTCTTAACAACGTCTGATCAGTCGCGCATCTTGTCAGCGCGATATACAGTCGAATTGCAGGAAGACTGACACGCACGCTTCTATTTGGTGAGTGAAGGACAAGGGGGGGATCGAAGGTCATCTGGGACACAAGTTATCCGTAATCCAAGTGTTTATTCCATCAACACAGCCAAAATAAATCCTGTCACGTTGGCTTCCCTTTCCCTTTCAAAGGAAGTAGAAACAACTGTGTTCCAGGACAGCTGTGAAACAATCACATTTATTGGATAGCAGCTTTCTCAAATTGAGGAGGCAAAATAGACACATTATGAATGCTCAATAGTAAAGATGAACTTGTAGAAAGCAAATACCATCTTGTTTTTGTTTGTTTTGGTCCACCATTACACTGAGCCCAACAATCTTGTTACATTGGTTTCAATTTTGCAGCAAAGGAAGGAATCTCCATTCCAGGACAGCTGTGATACAATCAAACCAGCAGACTACTTAAATTGAAGAGTCAACATGGACACAAGGAATGTTTTCATCAGAGCGAGGCCTTGCTCGCACATCTGGTCTGCGCTATCCCTTGATGGATATGTCAAGGCAAAATATTTCATAAATCAACACTGTGAAAACAATATGCACTGAAAGAAACATCATCCCAAACACACATCTGCCTTGCGCTTTTCTTTCAGGGTGAAAGACAGAGTCCAGTTTTCACCCGCATTCCTAAATTGCATACGAACGTGAGCGGGAATCAGGCGAGTGCACCACTATGCTATCAGTGCCTATTAAGAGACACATGTGTAACTTTATGCTTACGTTTTGACGCAAAGCATTTAGCTTGGTTGTGGCGTCACGCTACAGGCTAAACGCTAACTTCAAACTTGTCGGGTTTGGTTTGAAGAATAGGAACTCTGTTTTGTGGGTCCGCTAGCAAGCGATGACCGGTGAGGTTCTGTACACTTGAGCGCAAATGCAAAATCTGCTGGGTCCAAAGAGCGTAAAAGCTACGGAAAAATCCTAAATATGTAAGCGTCATGATTAGCATGTGTTGGAAATGCTCTCATCACCTTCCGTGTGGGTATCTGACAGACAGGGCCGTGTGGAATGCCGCTTTTCATGACAAATAGCAAAACGTAAAATAAACTTACAGTGTGTGGCACAGATGTACTTTCTTTCTTTGACCTGTTGAAAAACAATTGAGATAAGTGAATACGGTTGCTAAGAATATCAAAATCCACCAATCATAGCTCTCCTTAAAAACGTTTCGGATAGCCGATGTGAATAGGACTAAAGCGTAAACTCACCACAAACTTGAGGCTCAGAACAAACACGCATTCACATGTGATTTTGAAAAAAATAAATCAATAAAAGTGCACTCACCTGGCGATGACTCACTGTTAACTTCCACTAACAACCCCGGCCAAACTTAGCTCCTCCTAGACAAAAACAGATCCACTTCAAAACTCTTTACACCAATTACTACTTTTCTATTAGTTGGGGCTTTAGTGCAATATTGTTGCATCTTAAAAATAACAATTTAAAAAATACATGAATGAATACATATGGCAGTACCGAATGGGAACACTTGCCACGGATATACAGTACTGCAACAAAAAACGCCTGGTTGCAAGAAAACGGTGACAATTTGTGTCTTGTCTCCGAGATGCAAACAGGGAATGAAGACTTATCTCCTGAGGCCACAGGTCTCTCTGACGAGCTCGATTGCGACACCATCGCCACTAGTGGCTGACTAGAGGTCACGATGGCCTTGGGAATGCAAAAAAATATAAAAAATTGTTGTGATCATAAAAACCCAAGATCCAGTTTTCTAAAGCACTTCTCATGATGGTTGTTGCTCAGCTGAAGCTTATTTGATTTCAAGATGGGGTCGGTGGGTTCACTTCAAATTTGGCTCGCATGATGTCGAGTCCAGGACACATGCTTGTTTCCGTGAAAAATGAACATTTTCTTTGTGGTGCAGCGTGGTGCCTGAGGACTGAGGCCAGTTCAGTTTATGGTCTCACGTGCTGATACAAGCTTTTGACTGCCAGCGCCTCTGGTCCAATTAAGATTTTTTTTTTTGTGTGTGACAGAAACAATAACTCTTGGCCATCTGACTTCTGATTGCTTGTAATGAAGATATACACAGTTCGCTTTTGACAAAGAGGGGTTTATTTCCCCCTCCCAGTCATGTGAAGCAGATAGAATCCAAAGTAAAAAAGGAAAGTTGTGCAGCGCAAACAATAAACAGAAGCACAAATTTCTGCTATTGATATCGAGTCAAGCAATTTGTTACTCACTAGTTAATGAAAACAAAGTGCAGAGATACAAAAGTGCTGCAGGGCCGCCTTTAATACTGTGACGGTATACTTGGAGACAAAGACATTACAATTCCTCTGCTGTGTTGACAAGCACCAAAGGTTAAATATGGAGTGTGTGCGTGTGAGTGTGTCTTGGACAGGGGTGGTGGGGGACTCATGAATTATAATGTGAGCTGTCAGTGTGAGCTTGTCCTCAGGATGGTGAAGTGGCCAGTTCATGTTGGGACAAGTCGTCTTGGTGCTTGATTATAACCCTGCTAAGATTCAAAACACACATGCAAGACAGTAAAGCGGGGCCCAACTACAACACACCCGCCCTGTGATGACAAAATACGTAACGCAAATAATCATCACGTGATCTGAACAACGTGTTGAGACGGAGAGAGGAGCCAAACGGCATGGAAGGTGGGGTTGACGATGATGGCAGGGGGGGAGGTGAGAAATGGCGATGTAGAGAGGGGGAGGGGCGGGTCACCCCGGGGGCTTGGCGCGGTGCGGGGCAAGACGTGAAGGTCATGTCGCAGAGCATCAGATCAGCCGGGCCACTGGCTTGCACGGGGAGCATTAGCGAGCCTCTCAAAGAACGGCATCGCCAAAACGCATTTCAGGTTTGTCTTGCAGATCAGCCTGTAAATGTTGCGTCCGATGTAGGGTTGGCCTTGAGATTCGAATCGCAAATCTCAGAGTGGAGGCGGGCATGCTCACCGCTAGCCATGGCGCTGCCCCTAAAGGT
The DNA here is from genome assembly GCA_026261675.1 of Hippocampus mohnikei. Taxonomy (NCBI): domain Eukaryota; kingdom Metazoa; phylum Chordata; class Actinopteri; order Syngnathiformes; family Syngnathidae; genus Hippocampus; species Hippocampus mohnikei. The sequence continues at coordinate 9,632,754 of JAKGUB010000334.1, read as the reverse complement.
TTACAAATGCACTGTATAAAAACTTCCTTTGAGGTTGTCTGCATGCTTCCAAGTGCAGTTAATACGTTTCTACTCTTCGCGTTGTTACTGCAAGCCTTAAATGCAAAACACAATTGGACCTCCATAAATTGGCGCCTAAAAATGACATCACAGGGCCTAAGGCCGCGGCTTGTGAACCTGAAATATCTGAGCAAACCAGGAAAACAGGTGAGCCTTGATGGTCATTTCCTGAGCCTTTAGGCACTATGATGTCATTTTCAGTTGACAGCAAGTGGCTAGAGAAGGCAAAATGGCCGCCCCCTGAGATGGGTAAAAATGGCGTGGATTTTTTTTCTCTTTAATTCATATTCCAAAAGCACAATATTAATCAGAACTAGTGGGTGCGCAGTGAATACATTATTGTAAAGACAAAAAGATGATATGACTTCCCCTTTAACAATAGATGAAGAATACTTGTATATACCAAAAGTCATATAGAGTGGCCTGACGTGCCCAAAAGCGTAAAGCATTTTTTTCCACTCAAACCTCACCAATCAGTATCCCAAAATTGAGGCTCCACTATAATACGCTTTCATCCCAGGTGGAATAACACACAGTCCTTGAACAGGTGTTGACAGTTCCTGCAAGTAGAATAGTCACCGGAGTGGATCACATTGCACCTTCAGAAAGTTGCGTTGTTGACTCAGAGAACAAAGCGGTGTGGGAAGAAAACAATATTGACTCCACAACAAAACAAATCGATTCTCTCTGGTGCGTGAAGTTTCCTTGACACCTTAACTCTTAACATGACGTAGAAGGAACATGTATGATTGGGTCTGGTGTGTGTGTGTGTGTGTGTGTGTGTTTTTCACTGTGAGTAGGACTAAAATCGTCTGGCGTCCTATAAACATTACGATAAACAACCATTCTCCAAAATGGGTGCTTTACTCACAGTTCAATCTCCCTGCAGTGTGGGAGAGAAGACTCCCGAGGGAGCCGAGAATGAGTGAAGGCGTGCAGGCTGCTGGCCAAAATTCCCTCAGAACTATGAGACACTCAAGACCTGTTTACACCAACGGACTCGCCACCTTACCTGAGTGACACCTTGTGTGTGTGTCATGGAATCAATAGATTGGTTTCTTTATGATGCAGCAAAATGTACAAGTCAATGACTGTAAACACTGCGCCAGCGTCATGTTTTTCAAATTTGCTTATGCCCATTTTGAAGCTTTTAAAGGTTTACAACTGCAGACTTTAGCTTTGTAACGACAACGCAAAACTGAACTAGCTAAAAGTTTCACTGAGAAGTCGAATAAACCAGTTTCCCAACCTTTATCGAGCCAAAGCAAATATTTTAATAGAAGTATCACACGAGGCACAACCAAACAAACATTACAACGTATTTAAACTGATGATCTTTTCTCAATTAAAAAAAAAAAGACAGTTTAATAGTGCTTTTTGTCATTTATCAGAACACTCTGCCTTCATCCGTCATCTTCAATGGCATGTGCGCAAGCCGCCTAAACTGGCATGCTCAATTAATAACGAGACAAATGAACGCAAGTGTGTAGTGATTGCCCAAAATCAAGCAATTGGACATCACGACGTGTTTGGTCATATCGCATCTTCAATGAAGAATATTTGTCATATCTCTTGTATTAGTGTGTTTAATATATAAAATGCAATAACGGAGAACCAAACCTTGTGGGACACCTCCATGACACCCCAGTGCTGATCTCTTTGACGTTTTGTTTTCTGTCCTGGAAAAAACAAAAAAGTCAAAAAAAGTATGTTCATCTACCTCTGCTAATACAAATGTGTCGCCCAAACGAAAACAGCTGTCTGATGTGTTCTCATAGTGGTCGGCCACATAGCGTCACACCCCTTCCAGGACCAGCCATGTTCACACATTAGGGTGTATGACCTCCGTTAGATGACAATGTGAGATTGTGCCTCAGATCAAACAACATGTTTCCCTTGCAGCCCATGGCTAAGACACACACACACACACACACACACACACGCACACACACACACACACACACACACACACACACACACACACACACACAGATTTTGAAGCAATGCCCTCAAACACCCCATCACACCCGATGCTTCTGTGCAAAAAATTGTGTTTATAACATTGCTGATGGATGATGAAGATTCACAGACATGCGGGGAATAGATACCGAAACATGTCAACAGTCTCTCAGTCTCTTAATGCATGTTGTCAATGACTTTGCGATGCAAAACCGCCTTGAAAGGGAAATAAAAGCAAGCTCTTAAAATTGTTAGATGTCAAAAGTAAATATCGTCTTCACCGACCGGCATTTAGTTTCATCTATTTAAGTAGTTATGAAAAAAAAATAGGGCGGCACGGTGTTTGACTGGCTAGCACGTCCGCCTCACAGTGCATAAGTGTAGTGTTCGATTCCGGCTCCGGCCTTCCTGTGTGGAATTTGCAAGTTCTCCTCGTGTGCACGTGGGTTTTCTCCGGGTACTCCGGTTTTCACTCACATTCCAAAAACATGCATGGCAGGTTAATGAAACCTTCTAAATTGTTCCTAGGTGTGATTGTGAGAGCGGATGGTTGTTGGTCTCTGTGAGCCCCAGGATTGGCTGGCAACCAGTTCAGGCTGTCCCCCACCTACTGGACAGCTGGGATAGGCTCCTGCATGCCTGCAACCCTCGTGAAGATAAGTGGTTTGGAAAATAGATGGATGGATCATAAAAATATGTTCAAATCATCTGTCTTCACTCCCTTCTCGGGGGCCACCATTGCTAAGAACCACTAAGAAAACCAGAGAGTTCATAAATGTTCAACAAGGGCAAGCTATATATTCACTGTACGATTATTTATTTTTGGGGGGAGGGATGTGTGTGTGTGGGGGGGGATTATGTTGTGTGTGCTGCAAAACGTATTAGTTCTGCGCAGTCTGCCTTGACATCATTTGATGTATTTTCTGTACAGCTTATCCTCATTAAGGGTGCGGTCGAACTGGAGTCTACACCAGCTGTGTATTCTGCACTGATCGCCAACCAATCACAGGTTTTTTTCAATATTATTCCGAAAAACATGTGTGTACAAATGGAAAAAATATGCTTCAAAGACGAATGTGTCGAATGACCGCAGAAGTCGATGACTGCATTCCATTGAATTTCATAGTTGGACCAAGGGCAACGATCAGAAGTCACTCCTTCAATCGGAAATTCAGCCGCTCTCGTCCACCTTCATAAATCACCCGGCTGCATCTGCACATGATTCACAAAGTGTTACATACATACGCCTTCGGAGGATGAGTCACCCAAGAATAATAGCACAAGGTAGTTTCAACGGCGGCCTTGCGGAAATGTTCAGAGGAGGTTTCGGGGAAAAAAGGTTCTGTGTGAATGGTTCAGATGGTGAAGGAAATAAGCCTCCCTTGAGAGAATTCACTCTTAATGAAAGCTTTTTAAATAGCTTATTGGGGGGGAAAAAGACGATCCCAAAGAAACATAGTTGAGCAAATGTAGGATATGAACAGCGGCACTTCTGTCATGATGACATGAATGTGGCAACGGTGATTGAAAAGAATGTGTGTGACGACAAAGACGCTGATGAGCAGGGTGCCACACCTAATCCCACTGAGGCACAAGCAACAAAGGCTCTTGTTTATTAACGATGCTCATGAGGCAACAAATGAAGCATGAAATGACTGTGTCACACACACCGACAGACACACACACACACACACACACAAATTGTAGATATGCTGTAGGCGCCTGGTAGTGTACGATGAGAGCACTGACCAAAAAAAAACCGATTTGTTGTTTCATGCTGAGCAAATGTTCACATCCTAAATAAGAAAAGAACCAATTTCATGGCTCATGATGGTCAGCGGTGCGGAGAAGCGTCAGTGCCATGACCACTACGTTCACTATTTTGCACAGGGATGGATGTGTCGATTTTACTGTGTGGCTGTTTACATACTGTAGCCAGATTTCCCCAAATAGTGGCTGAGCATTTCTTTAGGAGATGTTTAATCCACGGAGCTTTACCCCTACAACATTTTTGGGGTCACACAAATGAATTCAATTCTGTGATTTCAAACTCAAGGCTCATCCACGCAGAGCTAGAATTAAGAAAATCTAGTCAAGAACCACATTCAAGCAAGTTACTATGCACAAGTTACTACGCAAATTTGGATCAACCTGCCATGCATGTTCTTGGAATGTGGGAGGAAACCAGAGTACCCGGAGAAAACCAACGCAGGCATGAGGAGAACATGCAAACACCACACAGGAAGACCAGCGCTGGAATCAAACCTTGCAACTCTGCACTGTGAGGCCCACGTGCTAACCCCGTTGACCACCGTGCTGTCCAATTTTAATTATATACCACAAATTAATTTTAGGCCGCAATAATCAAAACTAAGGTCTTGAATTTGGAATTGTTCTTTTTTTTCTAGTCTCTTTTCTAACAGACCGCGGCACCACCTATCGCTTTTAGCATCATGCGGTTGATCGATTGAACTTTCTAGCGGAGTAGAACAGAAAAGAACAGACTAGAATGTGAATGTTGTTGACGTGGAGCGATTTTTGTCAAGCAGAAGCAAGGCACAAAAATAGCCGTGGCATGAGAACGCTTGGTCCGGTTTACGATGGCGTGCATGCCAGTTGATCAAGTCCTGCAACCTTTAGTGCAAATCACTAATTCATGACATAGAGATAAGACAAATGTGCTGTTTTGGACCACTGGGGCGGGGGGGTGGTCACCTCCTTTTCTGTGACAGAGAAAGCGCTTGGCGACACAGAGAATGACTCAGACTGAGTGTATTGCTGCCATCTATAGGCAAGAAAGGGCTCGACTTTCACCACCCCCACCAGCCCACACCCAAACAGTCTCATTGTACTGTAAGCCTAACGGCCTCAATATGTTGCTCATTAAGATTTCAGACCACATTGCCACCTCAAAGCGTCCTCATCTAACACAAGTTGACCATACGTGACCCACAGGCCAGAGCTGATTGGCATCGTGCTGCCCTGATGCCAGTGGCCGGCTCACCTGGCAGCAGGTAAAAAGGCGGGAGGCATCATTCACAGGGTCCCCGCCACCCTGGCACACACCACATACACACATTGAAGAAAGAAAAACCTCCAAGAGAGATTATGTTTCATGTTCCAGGGAGCCAAATGAGAATTATCTGTCATATGTGGGCAGCGCCAAATGTTTTACAACGCTGATTCCAAACCACTGTGCCATAGCAGTTTAGTGTGACATAAGCAAACATGAGGAAAATGATCCGATGGTTCATAAATGATTATTTATCAGAAATAATGTATATTTGTAAATGCCTGTAGCATACAGTATATTGACAGAACAATGAAATGCTCTTCCACTTGACGGCAGAAGGCCCAATTAACCTGTGCCTCCACGGTGGCAACTTACCATTCGTGTAATGACTTCAGCTCAACTAAACGGGTCCAAATTTCACACGTGGCGAGCCAATTTGCGAGTAAATTGAGGCAAGATTTTTTTTTATGACATTTTTGGTTGGTGGTGTGTAAAATAACGCGGCGGTTCAATGAAGGCTGGGAAGCACCGCTCGCCACGGGTCGTGCAGCGGGCAAAAGACTGATGGCTTGAGTGAAAGCAGCTAATTGGAAGTTTAAGGTGAAATCAGACAGGAAATTGGCTGTGCTTAATTTATGCTCTCTTAATGATTTGCAAATGAAGTCAGCAGTAGAGTATCAATCACAGGTAGTGGAAACACAAAGGAAATTTGAGCATTATCTGATGTATGGTATGATGATCAAATATCACATTTCGAGCGCTCATGTCGACGCTGGTTTTTTGGTGAGTGGTCCATTTGGACCACAAATCACAAGCTAACTCTGCTTTTGTGCCCATGAAATAAAGGCCGGGGCCCGTTCGTGGTTAATGAAATCCACTGTTGACACAGAAAGTCTATCAGAGGGCGCCACGATGGAGGCTCAGTGTGTATTTGTGCATTCGGGTGATCCACTCATACTCCCGCTGCCTTTCGTCTCTTTGTGTGACAGACAAAGCCGATAGCGCGCCATCTTTCTGGCGAGATAGCATCATTATACAAACGGCATCCTGCCATTATTGACACTGCATTTGTGTCAGTGTGTGAGTGACAAAGAGGCAAAAGAATACGCGGAGGGGTAATGGAGTGCCCTGTTGTCAGTTTGCCATGTCCCTCTTTTCCTCTGTACAAACAAGTGTAAAACAAGCGCGCAGTCCATCGTCTGCATTTCAATCTAAGTCCTCTTTTGACAAAAAAAAAAACAAAAAAAAAGTTTCTCCATTCAGGACACCATTAAAGTGTAATACAGGACCGGCATCACGATGGTTGGCCAGCGCTTTATAAACTCCCAGGACACCACATTTCACATCATCCATCCATCCATCCATCCATCCATTTTCCGATCCGCTTTCTCCTCACAAGGGTCGCGGAGGGTGCTGTAACAGCCTGAACTGGTTGTCAGCCAATCGCAGGGCACCCATGCTCAGTTGGAACAAATTGGGCAACACCATTGCGGCGGCACAGTCTAATCTTACGGTGATGAAAAGTGAAATGCTTCTGGTTAGATTATTTCAGTCTACATTACAACGAATGGAGCAAAACATGCTTTACCTTAACAAATGAACCAGATGAACAGAAATAGTTATGTGTGGCTCCGTCAGACAAAAAGCATACTGAACAAAATGTTTGTGATGATTTGACTACAATGGAAACACCACAAAATGCTAACCTTCCCAGACTTAAGTCAACTGAACCGACTGGTGTGAAACATGAGTTATGAACCCTTCACGAGAAATAATTGGAAAACCATCTCAGTGTGCAGTTCACGGCCTTCGCAATCTACCGGGCCTATGTTCTTTTACAAGCTCAAGTAGGCTCACATATGTCCCTCTTCCCACCGAGGCAGCTGTCGTGACACTTACTGCCATGATATCGGAACATAGCGCCTTGCGACGAGCTGATAGCGGTGGAAGGCACTGAAATCCCCTTGGAAGGAGATTCTCAAATCCAGAGCGCAGCCCTGCAATAAAGAGGCAGAATCTGTGTTTGCCTCTTCTGCTGGTGGAAGTGAAGATTCCAGAGCCGAAATAGAGAAGAATAAGGCATTAAAAGCGGGGCTGAGAAGTGTCATTATAAATAGGGGCAAGGGACAATGCCTCAATAGTTTCTCAAGGAAAGAAAGAGCCAAAGGACACATGAGGGAAGACGGGATGATCACACTTGGTTTATCTTGGTGAGTGGTGCAGAATTAAATCATGTGCCTCTTTGCTGCATGTGCGCGTGTCATCATCACCATCATCATCATCATACAATCACCCTTCGAGTGGTATCCAGGGGAGAGCTGAGTGAGGTTCAGGGGATTTAAGGCCGTGTTGCCCCCAGACACGCTCTTACTTGAATGTAATAAATTTACAGGCTGTCAGATTTGTTTTTCCCAGCCACTACAAAAACATAAATTAGAAAGTGAGGAGCCGCTGCCTTCAAGCTTCCTGTTTCAACCGTCACATTACCTGGCCCTGCCTCCCGTTGAACCAGCCGACCCCTTCACCCTCCACCCACTTTGAGCTGACTTCATCAAACGCTGATATTTTTAGGCCCACTTGCTTCACTTTTGATCGCTATTGTGCAGAGGGCTTTGGCTCCTCTGATGTCAGCCGTGACATTGTCAGGTGGCGGCACGGGCCAACCTTCGGCTCACGTCGCAGTGACAGGCAGAGATGCAGTCCAGACACTGAGGTCAGGTCCCCTGCTGTTATCGCTACACTGTGCAAAGACCGAGCACCCTTTGGATGTCCACTCTCTGTCTGCGGTCTGCGAATGCTGGCTAAAAAACAAGCGGCTATCCTTATTGAGGGACACGCTGTCCAGATGGTGTAGTCAGTGCAGGAAGTCACAAGAAAATCAAAGGCAGAGACGCTGCAGCAGGGTAGGCAAGTTCCGAAGGGCCCGAGGTGAAGGGGGCCTCCCCAAGTGATGGCTGACATTTGGCCCATAACACTGACAAAACAATTGAGGTTCTGAAAACTTTTTTTTAATGGCCACGGTTCGATTAAGTGACAAATTGTTGCACTTTTTTGGTGTACTTATGTAGTACAATGTATGTGACGTTCGTTCCGTGTTCAGGCTGTATTTATTCATTCATTTTACATAAAACAAGATATCCTGATTTTTTTTTGGGGGACACCAATCACTGATTCGTTTATTCAGATTAGAGGTAGAGGCTTGGGTGGATGTTGCAAAGATAGAAATAAAAACTGTAAACCCACTTTGAATCTATAAGCAGTTCCATAATAGCAGGTCTTGTGCAAAAATAAACATCTTGAAATAAAAAAACTACAAAAAAACTAATGAGAGATGCTATTCTTTACTATTTTAATGACACGAAGGGCCTCGCCAGAGGCTGTCACAGCTGACTTCAAGTGTGACTTGGGAGTACATGCCGGACTAATCACCAGTCAATCTGACTGACACAGATTCAGACAAGCACTCGTATTAAGACCTAATCAGCCTTCAATGCACAAAACAGTTTTCGGAATGTGGCAAGAGGGATCGGACGAATTTCCGAGCGAGTGCAGAAAAGTTAGCACAAAATTGGAACTGAACACTTTGATTGTTATTATTATTACGTATGTCTGTTACTGCAGATCTGTACGTTGGTTGTTTTTCTTCGTACATCACTTTCACAAGTCATATTCGGCACAAGGACATTCATTTCATTCCAATGGCATTTTCAAGGCGTTAAGAACACTTCAAATGTTGCATTTTAGAGTCGTTTTACAGGTTTATTATAACATTAAGATTATTTCTATTTTGAGAGTCTCCTGTATCCTCTAATCCAACACAAGCGGGATTTGCTCTTGACTGATAAGAGCGGTTACGCAACAGTTTCCCCCCACCCGCCTGCATTTTGACAGTTTTGCAATGGGGCAACATGAATGGTAACGGCACTGCCTGAGGTGTGGCTTACATCGACATTGCATTACAGTACGGGCGTGAAGAGACACTTTCCATACGTTAAATAGAATCCGATTGCACACAAGCCATACGGAGCTACAATAGCGCCATCAAATCAGGTGATGCATCCTTGACGGACACAAGTAAGTTCTAAAAAGAGGGTGATGAGATCCGATATAAAGTAAGAGAAATGAGAGTCGTTTGTTTGTAACACAGATTAGCACTGATTTTTTTCCATCGGATTCATCAATTAATCGACAAGATAATCAGCACATTAATCGTGATTAAAATAATCGTTTGTTGCAGCCCGACACCGGAGTACAAAAAGGGTTCCATTAAACTCAGAAGCATGCTTTCGGAATGTGGGAGGAAGCTGGAGTACCCGGACAAATACCCACGTCAGCATAGGGAGAACATGCAAGCAAAGTCAACGGTGCAAAACAGATGTGCTCAACACTCGGTCACCACAGCGCCTTAGCGTGTTTAATAAGAGCCAATTCAATGAGCAAGAGCGCTCCCTGGAAGTGTGTACAAGCGAATGGTGACAGTCATTAAAGAAGTCACACAGTCCAATTAGGATCGCTGGCAAAATCTCACATCCAAAAAGCCAAGTTGGCTGGAGGAGGTGAAAGGGAAAGTGGGGGAGCGGGGGGGTTGAGCGAGAGAGAAAAGGAGGAGTGGATGGAGTCAAGGAGCAGGTTGATGTGTGGAAACGTCTCGGAACTTTTATGTGACTGCATGTGTCTTACTTCACGTGAATTGATCCCCATTAAGGCTTTCTAAAGGGCAGCGGTTTGTCAAAGTCTGACACCACCTCTCGCTGGTTGACACCTCCTCAGCTGATTGGGGGAGCAGGCACTAAGGAGTGCGGAGGCGAGCTGCTGAAGCATAGAGAACGTTAAACGACATGACAAAAAGGTTCAAACTCACGCATCAACTCAAACAATCACCTGTCACATGGCTGCACTTAAGTGTAAAAAAGACGTGCTAATTACAGTATGCCAAATCTCCCTCCCTCCTCCAACAATTACGTGACCTATTGCTGTCAAGTGGGCCCCACAAATGGTCCGAGACTGGAAATCAATACTGCCGCATCGAGAAGCGTGCCTCGCAAGCTCCACTATGCAGCCGATTCCTCCAATCAAAGCGGCGCCGGTTACCACGGCAACCACAGTCCCAGGTCTTTCACAGCACCGAAGCGAAGGTGCATGGTTGAGAAAGAAGCTGGCAGGGACAACAAAATCTTAAGTCCTCAGAGAGAGTGGAGGGGCTAAAAGACAGGCATGTGATGTGCACGAAGAGATCCTAATTGACTGAATGGAATAAAGCTCAGTTTCCCAGAGAAAGCAAACACCAGACCTGCATGAGGCCGGTGTTTATCTAATTTCACACCCACTACCATATTCAATAAGGGTCGGTCCTCCATTTTCTTTTCACCCATTGTGCTCCCCTATCTGATATATATCGCCGAAATACCCATCGCATTTCTCAAAATCGGTCATTTTAATTAAAGTCCACGTGTTTCTCATAAAAACCAAATGACACACGGCGGCGGCTAGAGCTTTTCGGAGCTTGTGTCGTCAGAGGATGACTGAATGGGAGAAAGCAATAACAGAGTGAATCGAGGCTGGTATTTGTAAAGAAATGTCAAGGAGAGAGAAGAGATATGAGAGTCACCGGCGGAAAACTCAAACACGGCGCGCGGTTCAATATAGGCAATATGTGCATCATGGCTGATGGGTCAGAGCAGACTAATCCTTGGTGAGGAAGCGGCGCTTGGAGAAGGAGGTACCGGTATTGACTTAAGTCTCCAACACACACCCACGCACGCGACAACGGAGCGACAAGATGGACATACGTCTGAATCCATCATCATCATCATGACATCATTTGGGCTTTGTTACGTTGCATTTGATGCATTGACAAGACCAAACTACCATCAATGCAGCTGATGTACTTATCATAGGGTCAAAATACTCCCGGCCATCTTCATTAACAGTTCCACAACCACCGCAACTTACAATGAGCGTGACATGTGAGACTGGACTTAGAATAATCTAGTGCAATATTTAATAGGTCCATAAGAAACAGCCAATTATATGCAGTGCAGTTCTACACCAAAAATAATTAACATTGTTCAATCAGTGTCACTCAAAATGAGCATGCTAATCTTTGTGAAGGCATAATTGTCAGTATTAAGCTCCTGTAATCGGACTGAGCAAGAAGTCATAATATTGCGGTCAGTTAGAAGATGCATGTGAGATCTTGGACTCGCTATTGCAGAGGTAAAAGGTTCAAGAAATTAATTAGGAAGTGGACAGCTTGCTTCAGTAATCAAATTATAACGTAGCTATCCTCAGATGAAATGAAAATATATCCGTCTATTTGCGGCTGTCGACAACAGAGCACTTGGTTGGGATGCTTAGTAAGACCAATTAGGTGAAGCGTCTGCTTTTGCCTTGTGGAAAAAGTCCAACATTTGAGAACTGAAAATTGTCATCTGAGAACAGTTGACTTAGGTCATTACTGAAAACTACTTGACTAATTTTCATGAAACTTGTGCAGAGTTGTGACATGCAGCAAGTGAGATTTGGAAGTAGCTTTGAATGAGGGTAAAATCATGTCATTCACCTTTGGCTATTATGAGTACAGTCCACGTGCATCGGGGCCAAGTGGGTCATTCAGATCCAGCAGATGGAGCTGTACCAACAGGGCTGGAGTGGAACCTTATGGCCTTGCATGTCATGATTTTCTCGATTATTCTACTTTGGCAGAGGTTGGTGCTCTCCTGAGTGCTAATCCAGTTAATCCGGAGCTGCAACAAAATGGAAAGAAACCAGTCTAGAAACAAAATGAGTACAGGAACAACAAAGAAATGTCATGCTGCAACCCTCACTAAAACCTGTTTGGTGGACCACGTGATCATTTCGTTCTGACTGGACGATCTGTAGCAGTTGCCACCTCTCTGGACTGCTCACAGCGATGTGATTTTGACAAAAATCATCGCAGAAATCTGACGGCAAGCGGTCATCATTTCAAGATCGCTAGCGAGCTAGTTTTGGTTGTACATAAGCTTTTAGGGGTACATAAGGTGATGTACCTGGTCAGCTTGGATCCAAACGCGCAGTCGATACCTCATGGGTGGAACAATGGCACACATCAGCATACGTTAGACCTACAAGTGTTGGCATACAAATGTCATCTTACACTGTCTCCACTTAAGGCGCCGACCGTAGGCTGTACGCCAAGTAAATACGATCATTCTCCTCCATCGCCGTAAATGGAAATGAATCTTTAAAAGTCATAAACAAAGTCACGCATAAAGGCGCACGCACACACATACACGCAGGGCAGAAGGGTTAAGTGCGCACCTATCGGCGGTGCTGCGGGGTGTACCTCTGCGCGCTGACCTCGGGGGTTATCTGGAAGCTTCTTCCACACCTTGCAGCTCGTGCAAACCAACACAGTCGCCATGGCAACAGCAGCAGGGACAATATGTGGCCTGTCCGCCGTTTGCCTCATTCGCATCCTCACATGCACCTTCTCATCACCACATAAATGCACAGAGGTTTACTATAGCGGAAAGACATGATTAACACACACACACACACACACACACACACACACGCATACACATTAATACACGCTCACTTCAGCATTCATCGGTCCCCCACTTCTCTCTCTTAATGAAATCACAAGCACGGCACACAATCAAGCCTCTGGGCCTTGTAAGACGGGTGCACACAAGCCCATTTCCTGTTGTTATTAGCATGCTGTGACGAGACAGCCATGGCACACATTCACAAACAACACAAAGGCACACAACCTGTCATCTCATCACCGCCGGATCACCTGGATTTATTTCCGAGAAGGCACGGGTGTGCCTGCGCAACTTGACAATAAATCAAGGCATCATACACTCCAGAGAGACAAATCAAGATAATACACTCAAAAATGAAGAAGAAGAAAAAAGTGAAGGATGGTGAGTGAAGGAGGAAAAGGGAAACTCTTCAGCGGTGGCGGCAAAATAAATAAATGGATGGATGTCTAACAGAAAGCATCGAGGGAAGCAAGAATTGGATGGATTTTACACGCTCCCTCTTCTTCACGTCTGCTCGTCATGCTTTTCTTGCTTGGGGCTTCTCATCCGTGATTGGTCGGTGAGATCTGCAAGACAGAGACAGAAGAACACAAGAACAGAGTGGCACATTTCAAAACTTGACCTGATTCCAGCGTAAGGACTCATGTAGTCAAGTGCTCAATGCGGTTATCCAAAGGAGGTCCTAAAACGGGGTCAGTCAAACCAGCTCGAAACAACCACAGTATGCTTTTCAGCTGCTTACCAAATCAACCATAAAGTCGAGAGCTTCTGGCTATCTTAACTTGTTTATTTGAACGGTTCGTCCATGGCTACACACTGATGTGACTGCCTACTCATGAAGAAGGCCGACTTGCAGCAACCACAGCAGCACGAGGCTGAAAATAGCCAACTGTGAAGTGTTGCTTCGTTTAAATTTTGATCCACTGGCTGTGCAGGAAATAATATGCTTGTGTTAGCTAGCAAAGACATAATCGGAAGAAATATTGTCATGTTGAAAAAAAAAAACATTATATGGTCATTAATGCATCCGTTTTAAGAGTTACGGGAGAGCGTATACTGAGCAAGTGCAGTGTGAAAAGGGGTATGAGCTATAAAATAAATTTAAAAAAGTTTAATTGGTTTGAACCACTGCTGCCCTCGACATTTTTACAGCAGTCAGCTCTTTGCATGTAATAAAAGTTTCTTTTATTGATTACATATTTTCATGACTTGCTCTGGCACAAAAAGTTCTAAACCGGGTTGCCTTCAACCTTAAAAACACCACTGTAGCTGGGAGGGGGGAAAAAAAGAGATACAACCATTAAGAATTATGCTAGTTGGTGCAAAGAAGGAGCTGCTCAGAGCTGAGCCAGTCGCTGCAGGGTGCGACTAGACACAGCCTGTGTCAATACACACGCGAGCACACAATCACAGGAGGAGACGCAGGGTGACAAGGTTAGTGAAGCATTAGCTTGTGGCTGCTGGGGAGGCAAGTTGGCATGCAAACTACCTCGATGCTCGCCTGGCAAGCAGATATGCTGGCGGGCAGGTTAGTTGCTTACTTGCCAAGTACATCCGAGGGCATCGCAGCCTGTCACCGAATTGGAGACGAGCGGCAAATGTGACAAGGGGACTTAAGCTTTACTGTTCCGCTCGCGTTCGGAAACATAAAAGGCAAACTGTGTATTGCTCACGTGCTAGCAAAGGCACTATTTGCGTGGAGGCAGTTCTATTTCAGGGTGGGCGCAAGTCACCATTCTCACCCGAATACTTGACGATTTGATGGGACATTATGCCTCATGCATAGTGTATGAAGTCGTTCCAGGATTTTCAAGTGACCCCAAGCACCTCCCGCAGCACACACAGCTCAATATGATTCCTCTCGAGCACAATTGGCCCATCGCCATCCACACTTGGATAATTTAATGACAGTGGAAGTTTTTTTCTGCCCGACATCTCGAGCAAGGGGGTAGGGCAGCTCAAAAGGTGTGCCCTAGATTAAAGTCTACACTGCTCTGCTATGTAAACGGCACACACTGAGACACTTGAACAAAACTGTGAACGTATTATTGTGGGGAGGTGGGATGGGGGGGTAGGTTTAAACTGTTTTAAGGTCACATTCATTCAACAACATTCATTTTAAGCACAATTTGTCAATAATGGTCACGTACTTGCTATGAAAGATGAAAACAACACATTGCTCTGTGGTGGTGTTGGAGAGTTATAGATTGATCTGTACACTTATACTCTTATATCTTATTGTTAATGCTTAGGTCACGTGAATATTATTGTGCTGAGAGGTTTAGGATGTCATGGAACTTGGGGTCCAAATTTCATAGCATGAAATGAATCGTATTATATAAGGTATTATATGTATTTCCAAATGAAGAGCCTCACTTTTAGATGTATTCGGGATTAAACTAAAAAGATGAAAGAAACAACTTCACTTTGATAGTACTTTTGGAGATGAAGTTTGTTCATGTTAGATGTAAACAGAAGACCCTTTTTTTTTCACCCCCACCACACACAAACTACACACAGCAAAGAGGCAATTTTTCCCCCTGCTAGTTTCCATCCAATTAGTGAGCGGTGTGAGGTGTCGGAGAATTGTTGTGTTGGTTGACTGGAAATCTAATTCAAACGGCAGTGGTGTCAAAGCAACAGGATTCACGTGCAGGCTGCGTTAACACTTCCGCTGTCATCAGCTAACAAGCAACAGAGACAGCACAAGCACACCTGAACGCACACTTGGCAACATATAAAGAGACATTGACACTGACACAGGTGATGGGGGGCTAGGGGGGAAATAAATAAATACTCGCTCACTCGACCCTTTCTTTGTGAAAAACAAAAATAATAGACAACTAGAAAATCAATAACTGTCTTCTCTGCTCAGCGCAAAAGGCACTCAGCTTGCCTTTCTCTTGGGAGGCCAAGAGACAGTTGCCAGGCAAACACTGTCAATCAGAAACTTATCGTGGAGCTATGATTGTGTGTGGGGTTTTTCCCCGTTTTTTTTTTTTAACAAAAGACACACAAGGTCAATGATTAGACTCGCTGTTAGGCCATCAAGTGAGTCAATTGGTTTTGTCCTTTACATGCAACAGCACCGACGGCTCTTCAATCAATTTGGATGTATGTTTGACGCACGCATCAGTTTCATTGACTGACTTAATTGATTTCACTTTCACTTCGGGCGAAAGGATCCGAATGTAATGAGACGAGAAGTATGGAATATGAAAACGGCTTTGGAAAACATTGGAGACTGTTTTTCTCAAGTAACAACTGAGTTATTACTTTGTAATTTTGCCACCGTGAAAATGACTACACTCGTCCATTCATTTTTCTATACCACTTGACCTAATTGTGGTTGCAAATCAGCTGACTTCAAGGCAGATGCAGGGCACACCCAGGACTTGTCACCGGGCAATCACAGAACACATAACCGCTCACACCAATGGGGAATTTAGAATGTTTAATTAACCTAAGAAACATGTTTTGGGGATATGGGAAGAAACCGGAGTATCTGCAAAATAACACTCACGAGCACAGGGAAAACACACAAACTCCACAGAGAAATTCCAATGATGAGATACGATAAGGAAGAAATACAACTACTAGTCCACATTGGTGCCTAGACTTAAATTGGTCAATTCATTTTTTTGAACTTTACACTGAGATTGCTAATATTCAATCGAGTGTAACTGAAGTGACAAAGGTTCAGTGTTTAGGTGCCAGAGCTAATTACCGCATGGATTGTCATTTCTCGCACTACTATTTTAATAATAGTGAATATCACTAATTTGATCTGTCAGTATGAGTAAATGAACAACGTAGGCCGCTGAGTCACAATTCTCCAATAAAGCGTGCCAGGCATGAAATGAAGAAAAACACATGGCAGCTGAAACGTGGCGGGGGGAAATTGATCACACGATACATGGAAGTGGAGAGCAGAGGTAAAAGGCGAGAGGTTTAGCTGGCTGTATGATATAGCTTTCAGCCAAGGCTGCGGAGGATGGAGGGGTGTGTGTGGAGGAGAAAACGGCTAATCTTGATGTGGTCTGTGCCTTCGCGGGATGGTCGCCTTGGTGATGATGGATGACAGAGAGGTGGGATGGAATACAGAGAGATAGAGACACAAATATTGATATTCACACATGCTTGCCTAGGTCAATTTTCTACTTTCAAGTGTGTCACCAAGCGCAGTAATCTTAGAGGAAATTCAATAAATAACAAGCTTGCCGCAGCGCCGTTGCAGCTACAGCAGCCTAACAAACAGCCAATGAAAATGCACATGCGCTCTCACACACACAAAAAAAGACATTTCCAGGTTTTCAGCAATCGAGGAGTGGTCGGCTTCCGCCAAGCCAAACAAGTTCAGCATGTACAGTATACATGTATTGTGTTTTACAACAATATTTACTGTATTTACTATTTCATATGTAGCTGTGGATGTAATAGCGAAGCTAAGCAGTCTTTCACCAAAAGAGATGTACGTGGCACCGGGTACAGTCAGTGAATGAGGGTGAGGCAGCCTCTCAAAATATCCACACCCACTTTTTTTTTCTCTCCATTTACCATTTGACTCACAATAGGGGCATTGGAATTAAAAATATACAGTGTATAACCAGTTATGAGTCGTGTTATTGAGTCTGGCGTGTGCACGCAAATCAAATGTTATGCTTGTCCGGCTTCACAATAAAGACCATTTTATGTAAACTAACTGCTTCTTGTCACATCGCACAAAAACAATTTGCAGAAAAGAGTGTTTGTCATGATGTGGTCAAACTTTTTTTTTTTTTGGCTTACATTCGAGTTCTGCTATGTGCTATTCTAGCACTCAAAGTTAGAGACAAGCACTACATTGTTCCTCTGTAAATGAATGACAGTGAATGTCACTAATCAGAAATTCAATTTTGACTTCTCATCACATGTGCATTTAGAAATGCACATGTTCCACGCACTTGTTGCAGCGAAATATTCCATAATCACTGTAAAACTGGAGTGGCACTTAATCGCGGATCTCTGAGGCCAGCGCACGCTCACACACCAGGGTGGACAAAATGCTTCCTCCAGGAGACTGATGGGTTTAAGTGGGTTAAGAGTGTGGAATAAAAAGGCAAGTGTCTCTCAGATGCTGTGGGCCCCTGTGGATGATTTTTAAAAGGCGCAGCAATAGCATTTGCATCCCGCAAATGGTTGGCAGTGGAGCCTCATTGAGTGTTGTGGAGGAGGGCGATGACACTTGCAGTAAGTGGTGGTCTGAGAAACATTTGTTCTTCAATGTGACTTTGACAATGGGGGCTTTTGTTAGATGTTGAAAGAGAAGAGATGAGGACAGGAAAAGCCTTTCAACTCATGGTCTGAAAGTAAGGCTTTCCAGAAAACATAATTGTGACGGAAAATTCACTTTAATATTTAACAGTATACGAACTAATCTCTCCCTCTATCTCTGCATGCCTTAATTGACACAATTGGTGGCTACATTTTCAAAGCTAAATATGCAAGCAAGCACACAACAACACTTCCAGTGGGCATGAAAATATGTCGATAAGGTGTGGAAGAGTTAAAACGCTCACAACCTACTGATAACGCTACTGTATGTCTTTAGTGAGCTGACATTCACACCGTATCATTAAGCGCACCACACACATACCTAAGGTCCCATATGCATGACAATGACTCAACCCGGGACCCAAACTGACGAGAGAGGTATGGATGGGGGTGATAGCAGAGACCAGGTTTAAGGCTTGTGTGTGTGTCTGTGTGTGTCTGTGTGTGTGTGTGTGCGCATCAATCATAAAACATAAAGGAACTTTTGAGTGACATACAGTATAATATAAGCTTGGCTGCTGTAGATAGTGAATTGGCAAAAGAACAGAAAAAGTGAGATAAACTCGTGCTTGGATCAGACAATGACATAAAATAGCAGAAAGCAGAATGATGGTTTGACTGGCAGATTCTTTGACAAATGTAAAGTGACTGACAGAAATTCATAATATATCATATCCACAGGGGAGAGAGAGAGAGAGAGAAACAAAAAACAAAGGGAAATGAAAATGTTTACTAGCACATTAGCTTCTGGAGCCACTAATCAGCTGGCCGCTGACTGGCTAAATTGCAAAATGCTCGCCGCTCATGACCAAAAGGTAAGAGTTGTCAATTGCATTTGTGGTTAAAATCATTTTATGAGACGTATAGGATCAGTGACACAACATCCATTACCTCTCTTCATTCGTCATTAAACCTCAACTGCTTCATGATTTTCCACTGATCAATATTAGACTTCTTATTGCTGTATGTCAATAATCCTGAAATTCTCCTTAAAACACTGCTCTCAGTTCATCCCAAAAATTCCAACGTGACAATTAACCTGATGATTATTTCACGACGCATAATTAAATTTTGCTCTCCATTACAAAGAGTGAAGTAGCAAAGAAGAACCTGGCTGCTTTAGAAAATCCTTCAGCGTATACACACGAACAGTGCCTTTAAACTGTCGGCAGGCTTTTGCAAAGCAACATAAGCTTTTGTGTCGACTTAACGTTCAAATCATAGCTGAGAAATAAAAACGTGTCATTTACACACACTGTATATTATATAATCATCTCAATAACATGCCAGGTATTTTTTCGAAGTCTGTTTAGTGCTGCAGGATTAAAAAAAAAAACCCTACTGGATTCAGTACTAAGCTATCAACTCAACAGTCGCTGTCACGCAATAAGTTCAATTAATCAAATGTTTAGAGCCCATAGATAAAACCGACTATGTGTTAATAAAGGCCAATTAACTTTATTAATGGAAGAGGGTACTTTTTAGTTCATCATCGAGCCAGAGGATCTGGCGCTCGTCATCACATACAGTTGAGCTTTAGTGCTTCATCTTGACCACATGTGTAGCAATACTGAAACTTTTATACGTTTGTCAGTGCTGTTTAAGTGTCAAGCAGCTGGCTCAGTCAAAACTATTAATAGAAAGGCAGACCGGAGACACATACGCATAAATACTTGTGTGTGTGTGTGTGTGTGTGTGTGTGTGTGTGTGTGTGTGTGTGTGTGTGTGTGTGTGTGTGTGTGTGTGTGTGAGAGCATGTAGGGGCGGGTAGCACCTGTCATGTTAAGCAAACCTTGCAAAGACGTGACAGAGCTCCATGGCCGGCAGTGCAGATCAGAACTAATGCACTGGCTAATGTGACAAAGTGTGAATTGACAGGCGGGGGAAGAGGTCTTAATAAGGCTAGATGGATGTGCGGAGGATGGAAAGTGAGAGGAAAAAAAGAAAAATTATCAACAGTGACAGCAACAGGAATATTCGATGGGCTGCAGAATGGACATGAGCCAAAATAGGTTGTGATTTAACAAAGCCTTGAAACAGTCAACATTTTACATTTACTCCACGATATCTTCAATCTAACTGCATTTACCACATCTTTTTAAGTTTGAGGCGAGGATAGCGCACTCTTCAGAAGCATAAAGGTCAACTTGAAAGTCCAACTGTTCAAAAGATTAGTGCGAGTCAGTCTGGAAAACGGTGATATCATCTCATGGCTTATCCTCCTATAGAAAGGTTGAAAAGTTGGCGAGAATGAAATGATTCTGACCTTCCAGTCCTTTGGAATTTTAAGGAAACTTAAATGATTTATCCTCCGTGCCATGCGTGGACAATAACAGCATGAAGGACAACCATGAAAAATTGTCTAACCTCGTAAAACATGTCCTGACACACATCGATTACACGGCTGCTGTCTCATGTACGGCTACAGAATTAATTGCAACTAAAAGCCGCAGTTTCCTTAACACTGAACATTACAGACCAAACCGGGAACTGAATCATTCGATATGTCTGTGCATTTTCTGCACTGTCTGTTTGAAACAATGTTTGTTTTTTCTCAATTCGTCAAATTGAGAACATAATTGACAGAATAATACATTTTTAAAAATTATTAGTGAGCAGCTTTAACATTGAAAAGGTGCAGCTAGTCCATGTAATGGGTATCGGAACCAGTATTGGCTAAAGGCCCTGTCACACCTTGACGATTCAGCCAGCGTATGCCGACGTTCAGATTTTCCCTAAAACGCTGGCATACGCTGAATTATCGATTTTTTTCAATTTTGGCGTATACATAGCGCATTCATAACGGGCTGGGCGTATACATAACGTATCAGTAAATTATATAGAACGTTTCGATAACTTATAGATAACTTATTCCAACGAATGCCTAGCGTGTTGCGGCGTACACAACTTATGCCCAGCGATAGTCTAATTTATGCATAGCGTGCAGCAGCGTATTGCCGGCGATCACGTGGCGTAGTCTATAAAAGGCTGGCGCTCGGCGTTTCAAGCCCCTGTCACACCTTGACGATTTAGCCAGCGTATGCCGGCGTAGGAAAAATTTGGCAAATACGGCTGGCGTCGTCGAATAAGTTATGGGTAAGTTTTGTATACGTAACAGCACGCTGAAACGCGTTGGTATCGTCGAAATCGTCGAGTCGTCGAGAAATTTTAAGCATGCTTAAAATTTCTCGGCGTATATCAGCGTATGGCTATCGTCCCGATATCATGAGCCATAAGTAATAGGTAAGTTATGCGATCGTTGCACACGTTCAAACACGTTAAGTGTAGGTTACTCATAAGTCCAAATCGTCGAGAATACCTACTAGCTGTTCTCCAACATCCGTGCCTTTGGAACTTTCACGCACGTAGTTGGCGAAGGCTGCAGTGGCTGTGATGGGCTGAGCCTCTGCGAGACCTTTGATGAGCTCCCCAGACTTTTCTTTGGCATGACGCTGATGTTGTTTGGTTTATTAATGACACAAGTCATAATGGCGTTTGATTGCTGCTTTAATAGCGTGAATAGCAACTCACAGTAACGATGGCAAGCCGCACCTTGCCTCTTGGGTTATACCATTTTAACTAGACCGGGGGGCGGGGGATAGTCCCAAACAGATGTTGGTACTGCAATGTCTAGTGCAGTTATGATTTGAAACGTCGAGCGCCAGCCTTTTTATAGACTACGTCACGTGATCGTCGGCAATACGCTGCTGCGGCTATGCAGCAGCGTATTGCAGTTCGAAACACGGATGTTGGAGAACAGCTAGTAGGTATTCTCGACGTATTTGGACTTATGAGTAACCTACACTTAACGTGTTTGAGCGTGTGCAACGATCGCATAACTTACCTATTACTTATGGCCTGCGTATACGGGACGTATAGCCATACGCTGACATATCTGACGAGAAATTTTAAGCATGCTTAAAATTTCTCGACGATTCTCGGCGATGCCGACGTATACCAACGTGCTTCAGCGTGCTGTTACGTATACAAAACTTACCCATAACTTATTCGACGTACGCCAGCGTATTTGCCAAATTTTTCCTACGTCGGCATACGCTGGCTAAATCGTCAAGGTGTGACAGGGGCTTAAGCTTATTCATCGATGATTGATGTTGGAACCTGATTGGAACAGCCCTACTATTCAGTACTGTTTCTACCGAGCAATACGGTTTGGTGTACCTTTTTGCCCCTTCCGTTCTCAAAAATCACTGTAAAGGGAAATCATATATTTATTTCAAAAGAAATATTTGGGGAAAAAAAGCATTCATAAACCTCCAAAAACTGATAACAATGTAGTAATGACAATGGGATGCAGTTGGATGAAGAAAGGGGGAAAAAAAGTATAGTATAGTGCAAGGATTTAAAGTATTGTTTGTTTGAGGTTAATGTGTTTCATCACTACCACTTTGTTTACTTTAGTGGTGCATAGAAGAAAGAGAAAGGGGAAAAATAAACCCAAAATGGTGTACACTGTTAACACAAAAGGAAATGTAGCTAGATACAAGAGCTAGCCGTTATCAAGTCTTAATTTGAATACCCCCCCAAATAGCTGTATTTATAAACATACATAGAGAGCTTTATCACAAAGAACACCATGCGAGTGGGATTCTTTGAAACGCTTTGAAAAGACAGAATGCGTTTATCGTGAGTGCTTGCCGTGATTTTGTGTACTATTTAAACAGCCAAATTCCCCAGCTATTGCTTTGTGCCTTTTATCTCCTCCATATCGTTGGGTTTTGTCATTGGTATTGTTTGTTTGATGGAAAAATGGGTGAAAAATAAGCACTTTGGAGATAAGCTGCGAGTACGAAGACTAATAATGAAAGTGTCAAGAGGGAGCCAAATGCATCTCTCAAGGTCTGAATGGACAAAATTGATTTCAATAGACAAATAAGGGTGTAATCTTTCTATCAAAAAAGTCCAAACACAATGGGCGGCTGGAGATTTAAAAACTGTCAAATGAGCAATTCCCCTTGCAACTAACCACAGATAAAAGACTCTTGGGTAGCAAAAGATTTGTGGCAAACATTGAAAGGATTTTCATCCTTGTTCTCACTTGAGTGGAAATATCACTCGCCATTTTCTACACTTCAACGAGCGGGCATATTCCGACAAGTGTTACAACAGTAAAGGCACAGGTGCCGTAAAGTGTCATGGTGATTATCATTCTGACTAATTACATTTTCATTAGCACACAGTTGTTGTTTGAGCATTATTGAACATGATAATCTGCCGATGAAGCTTCACATTGTGTTGATAACCTTGTTCCTTGTCGAATTTATTTAAAGGGGAAGTCAATTTCCCCCCCAATTTTTTCTTTACAAGAATACATTCTATGCAGCCCCACTAGCCTAAAAACAACACTCTGATTCATATTGCATTTGAGGACAATGAGTTCAGCAGTAAAAGCCACCCATTTTTGTCCATCTCAGGGAGCTGCTATTTTGCCACTTGCCGTCGACTGAAAATTACATCACAGTTGATCAGGGCGCCGGTAATGATCAATTATGACTCAGTTTGAGAAAACAGGTGTGCTGTTATTGGTCATTACCTGAGCCCCGAGCAACCGTGATGTCATTTTCAGTCGACAGAAAGTGTCAAAATGGCCGCCTCCTGAGATGGATTAAAATGGGTGAATTTTGTTGCTTAGCTCCTATTCCACAAACGTAATATTAACTCATTCAATACCAGTCAATTCTAAACCAAGTCTGAAATGACATATAAAAACGTCTTTGGGAGTGAATGAGTTAATCAGAATGTCTTCTTTAGACTAGTGAAGGCGCGTAGGATATATTGTTGTGAAGAAAATGTTGGTGTTGACATCCGCTTTAAGGCTAGCGGCGCTCGGGGTTAGCCTCAAATCATTAGCTTTTGGCTAACCTCGTTTTTGTCTGCTAGCTCCCACTGCGAATGATAATGCGCTATGTCACTGGAGCATGCCGACAGAACGATGCCGCATCTGCATTTGTCAAACATACATCGCAATTATCTATTAACTCTTTTTTTGGCTCATTTTCAACCAGTTTGCGCAATTATGTGGCCCAGGATTTTTAGAATATCGGTCACAATCAGTGCTACGGGCACATCAAGTGAGCGATCTGTGATTTCCCAAACAAAATACGGACAATATGTAACAATCAGCAGCTGTGGTAAGTTAATATATTTTCACACTCGTGTGACAGTAATGAAGTTTCTATAAAACTGCCGAAACAGTAAATAAAGGTTTAATCATCAACATTTTGATGCTGGAATGGATATTTATGACAGCATGTCCTGGATCCAAATTATGTGGAAGTCCATCACAGATGATCTACAGCACATCAAACTAAAATTAAAACTTAGCTAGATGACAGTTTCCTTATGCTTCTCTCAAAGGCCACCACTCACACAGGAAGCTTTTCGCTTACCTTCCTGGCTTGCTGGACACAGGTCATGTACTGTTTGGCCAAACTGGAGCAGTGCAGGGTTTGCTGGGGATTTTCTCTGTAACACTGGAGCACCTTGGCCTGCAGCTCAGTGCACACTGACGCGGTCTGCCGGGGCCTGCGCACACACATCCACACGCGCACATCAACGGCATGTGGAGAGTATTCCAAGAAAAAACAATGTGCTACCTTTCAAAATGAGTCCCTCAATTAGTTCACAAGTTGTCTAAGTGACAATTTGTTGGCGCTCTCACTTTCGTAACAAGACTATATAAGGCTCATACTCCCCCTCAGTACATGCGAGTGAAATACACACCTGCTTGGTTGCTCATTGTCTTTCAAGTGTGCTTGTGAGAGAATTAGTAAAACATGGATCGAACACACTTTTTGGATTTACACATGGTGGTTAAAGTGACACAATTCAGACATTTTACCCCAAATGACACCATTAGGATACGTGACGCGATAGCGTAAAGAGAAAAAAACCGCATAGAATCCGACACAAAACACTGTCTCGTTCCAATGGTGACAAGTGCAATTTGTGTTTAATTGGATCCAGAGCTGCGTGGCTTCATTTGATGTCATGTGACAGGCAGACTTCCTTCTGACCAACATTTATTTACATGCTCTTATCTGCCTGTACAAACACTGCCGTTCCGAGTAAAGGAGCGCTTCCCTCATGGCATCACACGGAGCAATTTCCAAATTATGCATCTTTCACACATGAAGGAGCGTAGGTCTCCCTGCATTCACTGACAAATACACACAATTAATTTGTTAGCATGCGCCCGTGAATTATGTCTGTGCGGCAGATAAAGTGTACACACTGAAAGGGGTAAGAAATTGCTCTGCGGCGGCATGTGCATTGCGCATTCGTGTGTGTCTGCGGGTGTGTGCGCGTGTGCAGTGGAGGGTAGAGAAACAGGATTAAATTAATCATTGGAGGAGAGAATATTCATGAAAAGAGAAGTGAGTGCAACCTGAGCGGAGGTGAGAAAGAGAGCGAGGGGTGGAGGAGTGGAGGTAAATGTGGCAGTGACGTATTAAACGGCAAACCCTTTCAGCATTGCACAGCCCTTAGGAAAAAAAAATTGCACTTCACATCTGCTACATTCTTTCATGCACTTCTTGGCCTCATCTGACAAGGTCATTTAGCAAGGACGTTGTCCAGGAGCTACCCTATACAAATTGTGTTGAAAATAACAGTAAATTTATTGGTTTGCAAGGTATTGGCTGGATGTAAAAAAGACGTTGTTTAGAACAATAACAATAATGATGATGCTCCCGAACATAACACGGTCCACTAAATGTTTTTTTATGGAAATGCTGTATGCTCAAAAGCTACGGCAGCCATATGCCCTGACCCTCTGTCTCCAGATCTGAAATGGAATTGGAATACTCGTGGAAGCACTGACGTACGTCCGAGATGGTATTGTTGTGTTAAAATGCCAAATGATGAAATGCAGTGCGAGAGAATGCATTCACACATATGTAACAGTCCATTTTGTTTTGCGTCAGCACATCCCATATTGACAAAATCCTGCTCAGGTTTGTGTTTCTTCCACGGTGAGTTAAAGATGCAGCTGTGTAAATAGTTGTTGAACATTTCAATGCGAAACACATCACTCTACAAAACCATGCCTTGTGGTGTTTGCACTCATAACACTTTGCGTTAGAACTAAGTGTATCGGTACTGTAGTATTGCATTATCCGGCAAAGGCTTAAAAACATGTCTTCCAAATACTTGTCTGTGCAGGAGTAGATTATTTTGACATTAGCATTCATGTGAAACCTTTCCAAGAGTTATGCTATGCACTGTTTCTTCCCGTTTACACTTCAGTTTTTTTTGTAGCACCGAAGTGATGATTCTCTGCAGTCGTAATCAAAAGAGCACGACACAAGTAAACCATATTGTGCTACCTGCCGCAAACAACACTCCAACAAAAGGATATTGAAAAGTGAGATCTGGGTAGGATATTTTGGGATCCTTTACAATGCACTCGACTGCTTGGTGGAAGCAGGGTTTTATATTCCACAGAAAATAATAATAAAAACAAGTGACAGAATTGCAATGTTTCAATGACAATGAATTCCATCCATCCATCCATTTTCCGAGCCGCTTGATCCTCACTAGGGTCGCGTGGGGTGCTGGAGCCTATCCCAGCCGTCTTCGGGCAGTAGGCGGGGGACACCCCGAATCGGTTGCCAGCGAATCGCAGGGCACACAGAGACGAACAACTATCCACGCTCACATTCACACCTAGGGACAATTTAGAGTGTTCAATCAGCCTGCCATGCATGTTTTTGGAATGTGGGAGGAAACCGGAGTGCCGGGAAAACCCACGCAGGCCCGGGGAGAACATGCAAACTCCACACAGCGAGGCCGGAGCTGGAATTGAACCCGGTACGTCCGCACTGTGAATTCGACGTGCTAATCACTGGACTACCGGGCCGCCCGACAATGAATTCAAAGTTCACAATTCTCGTCAGTACGTAAGATGAGGATTCTATGAAAGGAAGATGGCACTGACATCAGCATCTACAGAAATGATCTAATTCATTGTGAGATTGTGCAAAAGCGCACGCAGTTGCGGCGATATCAGGATTGTCTGTAAACGCACGGACAGATGAGTGCCGTAAATGTTGTTGAGGATCTGATCTGGGTCTGGAGGGGGCAGAGGATGAGCCCTGATATAAGGTAACACTGTCTAATGCTAACAATACAGCGATGATGTTGATTGATGGAATTTTTGTGTTTAGTCATCTGAAAACCTTTTTGGAAGAGTTTATATAGCACGAGGATGATTACACCAGGGCTTGATGTCTGACTTTAGATTCTGACAGTTGTTCAGCATTCTGAATGAATCACTAAAAGGAGGCGATAACAGCTACAATAGCCCCAAGGTAATAATCCGAGCTCAAGTGGGGGACAGGGGGGGACTAATTCTTTTCTCTATTCATGAAGAGAAACTTTATGACAGCAGGAGTGTTCTAATAATGGAATCTGAAGCAGAAAATTGTCTCCGCTAATCTGCAGCAACTGCCTCGTTTGACTGAAATTAAAGGTGAGCTCTTATTAGAAAACTATTAGCCGCTTGGGCTTGTTTGACAGCGACAATTTTGCACCAAAAAGAAGCAAAACAACACTCCAGTGGCTGTCTGCCTGTGATGTTTTGCATAAATATGTGCAGAGTTGGGGGAAGAAAGATTAGGCCCCAATCATTAAAGTTTCCCCATTCTTATTTGTCTCACCTTGGCAGCGTGCGGTTGATGCAAAGAGAGCTTAGGTTCTAAATTGCCACAAAGCATGGCATTGGGGAATAAAGCAATAAGAGGGAAAGGCAAAGACTGTTAAGGCGTAACATTTTATTATTCCTTCTTTGTCTAAGTTGGTGCTGTTTGTGTGGGAACGGTTATTAACGTAAGATGACAAGGATTTGCGCTCCTTTAAAGCAGAAGCCGTGGCTTTCTATCTTCCATTTTTAATATTACGCTGAGTGAAGGGGAAGAAAGGAGAGGATCAAAGATGTCAGGGCTCGGGCGAGATTAAAAGGAATTAGGGTGCACGCATCTTTTATTGTACAAAGCTTTGAATGGAAGTTAGACGATAGTGTCATAAGGATAACATTGGCAACAATACGTGCCAGTTATTAAAATTCACACTTGCAAACGCCACATCGCATCAGTGGCTAATACTTAGTTCCTAAAGCCATCCGAGGACTGACACAAAGTACGTTAGGGTGCTGCGACTGACTTATTTTAGGGAGCCCAACTCTGATTACTCCCACTCTCCAACAAGTCTCATGTTAGACTGCCAGTGCAGGATTTGAGCAGGTAATAGAAATGTTCTGCCGTGGGTCTAAAATGTTGAAGCCAGCAAACATTGTGACTGAGTGGCCAGATTGATTAAGCGATGCAGTTTTGCTGAGAAGTGTGCTGCATGTTAAAAAAATAAAATAAAAAATGCCTGCAACTTTGCACAAGCAGCGGCACATTTTAATATGACATCTGTTCAGCAGATTTTCAGCCTATTCTTCTTTTGTTATTTGGTAATCCTGTATTTTATCGAGTTTGATAAAGTTGAATTGTTATAGTCGGAGATGTCTAATTTCAACTATGGTCGTTTGGTTTTGCTATTGTGGCTGCATTTTCAGCGGAACTGCAGACATCACAGTTAAATATGTTTCCTGATTACGTTTGTGTTGCCGTTTATTTTGGGTTTAACACATTTTGTATTTAAACGTCCAATGGGGGTCTGACTTAACCCTTAAGGCATTTAAAAGCGACAATGTGGATGTCTCATGGACCGTAGGAGTGCGGAAAAGAGATAGCAATGTAGGAGGACAATTTGCACCGTTAGCTGCGCTGATTGATCCCCACCAAACTCACTTTGAGGGACTGTAGGGAAGTGCGATGACGGAAGGGGATAAGAGGAGGGTTTCATTAAAACAGGTGACATTCAGGAACAAGATAAGGTGCACGTGTGCCCGCCTGTTTGCGTGTGACATCTATTTGCTGATAACATTTCAATCAGCAGAACTTCAGTGGTCGAACGACTCACTCAAATTGTGGCTGACGCGAGCAAGACTATCTGGCATCACTTGCCTTTTTATTGTCAAGCATTTCAATTCCACGGGTTGACGCTGGATTTTAAGCATCTACCCTTGGAACAGTGCCTTCGAAAAGTTGCTGAGATATATGAAGCATTCTACTGTATGACATCCGTTATGAAACGCAGTGACAATTGTACATGTCCAATT
This sequence comes from Hippocampus mohnikei, assembly GCA_026261675.1. NCBI lineage: Eukaryota > Metazoa > Chordata > Actinopteri > Syngnathiformes > Syngnathidae > Hippocampus > Hippocampus mohnikei. The sequence continues at coordinate 9,603,692 of JAKGUB010000334.1, read as the reverse complement.
TCCCAAAAATAATTCTTATCTTTTTTATATACAATGCAGTGTGTGTTCTATGCTGCAGTAGTGTGTGTGTGTGTGTGTGTGTGTGTGTGTGTGTGTGTGTGTGTGTGTGTGTGTGTGTGTGTGTGTGTGTGTGTGTGTATTATTTTGAAGGGCAATGTGGTGAAGTACTTCAGGGTGGCGGTCACCTCTGAGACGCGCTACCGACACACACATAATAAAAACAGTTGCCATGAATCCGCATGAAGGTGCTTTTGCTGTCAGGAAGACAAGCCGGGCAAGTCGCAAGAATTGTTCATCGTACGCATGCTGGTAACACGCCACCAATGCACTGCGAAGCCAGCATATGTCTACTTAAAAAAAAATTATATTATGCCCCCTGATTGTGATGATTTTTTTTTTAGGGGCAAAAAAAAAAGTGCATTATTCTGGAGTATTTCATCTTCCTGGCCAAGTTTCGTCCAAAATGACAACATAGTTGAACAAATGCTTTGTTAATACTCTCACTTTGATTTTCCACTTTTGAATCAAAGCGAGAAACTCGATGAAAACAAAACCTCATTGAATGCATCAGTTCTAAAAACGCACGCTAATAACAAACATCAATGGAAGAGGACAAGCATCTCTTGTATTATTTCTCTGCATGTGACTGTTAGTCACAGTGAAGGGAAATTTTTCACAGGGGGGAGGGGCGGAGGCAGCAAGAAAACTGCGCGCTGCAGCAAATATTGCAGCATCCAGAGTTAGAACACAGCAGCACTGTTTTTTTTTTCTTATTTCTAGCTCTGTCTCATCAAATGTTTCAGAAATGTGCCGATGATGAAACTGCTTGGCCACTGGCGGACCAACAGTGGTGTGTATCACCCATGCGGTATTGGCTTGGCGTGCTTTGAACACCGGTTAACTTGGTCATATGCGCGTTTGCCAATGGAAAAGTGTCAATGGCGAGGAGAGAGTTTATAATTACTGATAATTCTTTTGGCATGTTTTTGAGTCGCCTGTCACATTAATTTTTATTATTATAATTTATTATTTTGAAAGAGACCCTTTTAAAAAAAACAGCATGAGTGAAAAGAAGCCAAGTAGAAATGGGAGCAGCAGAGAGAAAGAAAATGTTGACAAGTGAAAATGACATTATAAAAGATGAATTTAGAGCAAAACTTGGAAATGGAGGCCAACACAATGCCAGAAGAAAATACGGAGAATACCGCTCTTCTTAGCCTTTCAAAACTTCACCCATCCTTCTGCGGTGAGTAAATAGAATAATTACTGGATGGTCAGTGCAGTGTGAAATGACAGTGACCACGGCACAATGAAATGCTGACCAAATGCAGACAGAACATGACAAGCACACAGCCGCCTGAATACAGAGTGCGCCCTTAAGCAAGATTGTCAACGTTGGCACAGCAAAATCATAAATAATAAGCTGAAGAATGTGGCGACACAAACTGCCATTCAAATTGTACTCAACTGATCTTGTAACCTTTTTTTTTCCATACAGCAACGAACAGTACCCCAACAAAACCTGCCTAACGTAATCGTGCGGACCGAATTTTGGTCTTGAATTGTGCAAGCAATGGAGCAAGTTGAGTGAATAGTCGTGAATGTTAATGAAATGCAAAAATGTTAAAGTGGATTTCCTGTCTCCGTTTTTTTCAGGCATACATTGCATCGGAGGAGGATTATGGACAAATAGATTTCTGCTTATTAGCTGCTACATGATCATCATTGGCACATACACAGAAACAGGGAACATGAACTGGATTGGCCTCTCTCTTCTTTCCCAGAAATGGCAAGACAAGTCAATAGGGTGAAAACTGGCATTGCCTGCAGACGGGCAGTGCCAATTTGGCAGAAGTGGATAAAACAGACTTGCTTTTTAAAAAAATTTGAAGCAGGTGAGCTTTGAGCTCTGCTATCCCACAGGAAAACATGTTCTTTTAGGGACATCATGCTGTTTGTGTTTTCCATCAGCAGACTGCAGCTTCACACTGACTCAACCATTGAAAAGACCAACTCTGTTGGCATTTTAAATGCTCTGAGCAAAAGACACAAATGACAGGAATCATTCAATGCTGAAAATTAGAAATAGTTCAATAAGTTTATGTATATTCTGGTTCACGGATTGGGGTATCATGTCAGCTTCTCTGCACCAGTGAAGGAAATTGAATAACAAGCCAAAGAATAGGGTGGGGCACTCAAGAAATGTACTTACCTAACCGAAATCTATCTACTGAGCCAGCTAATATAGAAAAATCACCAAATTTGGCCCTACCGTAAAAGGCTGAGAACCCAAGTCAGAACAGTTACCTGATGTGAGCCTCTGTTCTGGTGGCTGCCTGGTAGTACTCTTCAGACGTCTGCTTGTAAGCTTCAAGGTTCTGGAGGCAAAGACGCAGACATAAAGAGGTGTGAGAAACAGATTATACCCGGGAATATGAAATTACTGTTGATATTCTGCTTCTGAAATCACCGTTTACGTACGCAGCTTTTAATAATGCAACTTCTATTGCATATAAGAGAATATTACCGTACGTGTTTAAATTAAAATGAATGAAATGACAATTGATTTTATGATAGAATTTAATATTTGAGCACTAATAAGGTAACAAGATAAGCGAAATGCTAACGCATCCTGAAAAATGTCAAAATCTCCTAAATTGGAGACCTTTGAATCCACAGCAATACCAGCAAACGGGAATGCCGATGGCCAGCTGATGGGCCACAATGCTTTGCTTCATGTTGGGAGAGTGGCATTTAAACTGCAATTACCGCACAGAAAGAGCTTATGCCATGCGGGCAAGGTCATACGCAGGCCTCCTCGACGGGAGTAATCTGCGTTTAGTGTACTACATTCGAACCTTAAACACTCGAACCTTAAACACTGACAAGAGAATGCAATTACAAGGAAAACTTCTAAGTCACTTTCCATCTTGTACAACGTAACCAACCATCACAGTCAATTAACCAATAGATGTGATGTGCTGTACAATTCTGTCAAAATATACAGGAAAACTATGTCCCCTCAAAAAAAAACAAACAATCATCATCAGTTACAATTAGTTAAAATTGTATTGGCGCTGATCAATATTTTTAAATATTCCAAAATGGTGTCCCATGTGGACATCATAATGGACATCATCCCTCTTGTCATCGTCCCACACACAGTCTTAAGGAAGCATTCGCATCTTTAAACAAATAACTGCAGCCCTGCTGCTTTTACTTAATTGTTCCCAACATTCCAATAGACTCGGCGATAGCGGAGGAAGATAATTGAAATAAGTGAGCAGGCGAATAAATGGGATCAACAAAATGTTCTTATGCTATCCTCCTGCCTTCCATTCTCCCAATTCCCCCGGTCATTCTCATATCACTTTATTTCACACTGATCCACGGATCCCAACGTCTGGTGTTGGAAAAGAGTTCAGACATTTCACAGAAACAGGTTCCTTAATCCTATCGGCGAGTATGAACTGCGGTGTAATAGTCTGCCCTCGATACTTCGCCGATCTTCATGAAAAGACCAGCAATCTGGTGAATGGTGATATTACAACTTGAAACTATATAGTGCAACCTCACTTTTCGCAGGGGATAGGGAAAGGCTCCTCCAAGACCCATTTCCCAAGAAAATTGTCAGAAAAAAATGTTATATCCGATTAATCAATGACTTATTTAAAATTTTTTAAAAAATTTAATTTGATTTATTCTTTTTTTTTTTTTTTAAGGATTAAGTAGGCCTTTATTTTGTAATGTCAACATGCAAAAATCGGGGCGTGAAATTGGCTGATTTTTGCTTATTTGAAAATGGCTATTTAAAAACTAATTTCTCAGTGCTTAATAGAGATGAAAAACCTTTCATGTTGATTTATTTTAAACAAAACAAGTAGGGGAATTATAATTAATATAATACAAATTCTATTTTCATTTAACCCTAAAATTTGTGTCAAGATGGAATATCCCAATTTTTTGCAATGTTTTGACCCAATTTTGTGATCTTCATTTAACCGTAAAAAAGTAGGTCAAACTGAATAACCCATTTTTTAGAGTGTAGCAAATTTTATAGTGTTCTCTAGGTCCATTCATCTATTTTGCGCTTTTCTTCAGTAAGGTCATAGGTTGGCTGGAACCTGTGGTCGCTGAAATTGGCCAGGAGGAGGGGCATACCCTGGACTGGTAACCAGTCAACTGTCGAACACAAACCATTCATGCTCACATTCACAACTCAGAAAAAAATTACAACTTGTCCATTACCTTGTCAAGCATGTATAGGGAGAAGTATTACTTTTTTCCCACTAGTTTATAACCTTCACTTTCTGCTGAAAGTGAAATTTCAGGAAGGGCTGTGTGAATGTGTTGACTGGCAGGAATACAGTCGCTCCACAATTGGGAGTATTGGAGCGACTGAAGTGGGGGATGTTTGCATGAAGCTACATTTTGCATTAATATTATGATTTTTTTTTGTCTAGCGCAAGAACAGACTAACAACCCATACTCCAGTCTTTGACATCAGAGGAATGTCAACGCTATCAGTAGCACGCACAAAAACCAAGCTCTCCACGGTCATTTGCACATTTGGGGACAAAAGCCCAAGAGAGAGACCATCAAGGGGAATGATAACCCTCAACAGGAGGTTTTTTTTTATTTTTGCAGGGGTGTTGGGGGTGTAGGAAAGGCTCACGGAGGGGATTAGTGTGGGTGCATGGGAGATGAGTGTGTGGGTGTAATCTTGCATACATGCAGGTGTCTGACTAAATCTGTATGTGCGTGAACGGTTGTTCCCATGATGCTTGCATGCATCTTCAGACGACACTCCAGCAGCTTTGGATTGAGATGGGCTGATGTCAAAGTGTGGAGGGAGTGTTTTTTTTTCTCCACGCTCCCTACTCGGACGAAGGCAGATTAATTTTTTTATTTTTTTTTTTAAACGGAAGAAGGCGCCAACAAAGCAGGGCAAAGGGGATTAAAAGAGGTGAATTTTAAACCGACACTTGTTTACAGATTCACAGGCTCTGTTGTCACAGGAAGACATGCTGAACCTGAACAGATTAGGAAGTCCTTCATGAATACACAAGAGAGCCGTCGTGTTAGGGATTGTCTCGTTACGTTTTGGGGTCGTTCCAGTCTTGGGGTATCTATTCGCAAGATAGCCTCTACAAAAGGGGCAGAAAGGGATTGATATATCACAACTACTTCAGCAGTGACAGTCAAACCTGCAACAGTATAAACAAATAAACACTTGCACACACTCATTTGTCCCCATGTGGACCCAAAATCCATCTGTAGCCTTTGAGCAAGCACGGTAATCTGCGTTATCGTTCATCCCTTTGGCAAACTCAAACCGCACTGTGTTTGTATCCATCTACTCACACACAAACACACACGTGCACGGAAATGTAAAATGTTGATTCAGTGAAAGATCACACAGCAATTAGTGAGGAAGTCCACGACTAATTTTGTTGCTCTTACCTTTTCACATACGCATATGGGTGAATATGTACCGTAAATTCCGAACTATTAACTGCTACTTTTTCCCCCCCACCTGCTTTAAACCCTGCGGCGTTAATGATGCGGCTCATTTACAGATTTTTACAGGCTAACGATCCTCATGCTGCCAATACATTTAAGGACAATACCAATTCTACCCATTAGCCCTCGGTAGTGTGCGTTCACGAGAATGAAGGGGTGTCCCAATTCTCTGAGGGCTTGGTCTCAGTGACAGTTTGGAAATACTGTACAACCCGCTAGCTAGCGACACACGGCACTGATGTAAAACCAATTCATGATTCCTGGCAAGCCAAAACTGTTAGCAAGGCAAGAGAAGCATGCGACTAAGGACAATAGATGACAATCTATCACAATTTGCAGGTTACACTTCACTTATTGAGCGTGGATACCAGTGAAACGAAGAACCGCATAATATATGAATACAGAGAAAAAGGGCGATTGGGGGTAGGGTAATATAAACACGTGTTAATCTCAAGAAATTACAGAAATAATTGTTTTTTCAAAAATCTTTATCAGAACATCTTTGCATATAAATAGAAGTATAAGTGTGGCCTACAGAATTAATTTATTATTATTGTTCTTTTTTCTTTTTAATTTAGTGGGAGCAAATTATATTCAGATGGGCTCAATAGTCAGGAAATGACAGTAAATATGTGGAGGTTGTGTATTATTCATCACTATCTCTGGAAAAAATTCTGATGGTGAGGGATCGTTGAAATACAGCTTTGCTGAAAAATGGGTACTAGGAGCATGGATATTAGTTTAGGACAGGAGAAAACTTGATGCTTAGCTCTTTTTCAGCATATATGAATGTGACCCAAGACAGTAGATCACAATTGAATTTTTAAGAGGCCATTAATTTCATTTTAAGGGAATTTTCCACAGGTATGGGAGAGTGAAGATAGGCAGAGAAAGGTGGAGAGGGCAGCAAAGGAGACCTGGATGAATTAAGTGGTAGATTGAAAATGGAAGAGAAGAGAAGAGAAGGAGGGCGATAGATGCCTGCTCAGGAGAGACTGTCTGCTTAATTCATAGTCTATATAGCTTCTTTATCTCTTGCTTTCAGTCCCCCTCTTTCTCACTCCCTCATCCACATGCAGGTCAGCTGCGAGCAAGCAAGGGTGGAAAATGTCTAGGAAAGGGGACTTTGGCAGCAAATGCAGAAAGATAGAGCATCCTCCACTCTTCTGCCAATCATTCTCCTCCGTCAAGCATTGCTCGGTGTGCTGCTCGCATGCAGGGAGCCATGCCGTCTGACTTAAGACTTTTTTTTTTCTCCTCGGTGGGTTAAAGAAAGCTCGTGCCAGGGACCAGATAAGGTCCACTCTGTTTGAGATGGGGCAGTGCCGGAAGGTGCGACAGATGGTCTCAAGTGAAAAACTTTTAAAAAAGTGTTGAGAGTGGAAGCAAGCACGTAGGATGAGCCAGGGGAGTGGCAACACGTCCCATGGTACCAATGGAACAAGTGTAATATCTTGGTTCATTACAATTTATGCTAACGAATCAAAATACGCTCACGTATTTAAGTATCAGCAGCAAATTTCAGCAGCGCGAACTCACTGTGTTCAAATGTCCATCTAACGTGTGTATAGAGTTTCTATGTTCAATTTTCAGTCATAAAATAAAAAGCAAGGGATTTAGTTTTAGATACTTGTTCACGAGTGAGGGCAGAAGGGAGCGAGAGATCGACAGGCGGATCGGTGCAGCGTCTGCTGTGATGCGGACGTTGTATCGGTCTGTCGTGGTAAAGAAGGAGCTGAGCCAAAGGGCAAAGCTCTCAATTTACCGGTCGATCTACGTCCCAACCCTCATCTATGGTCACGAGCTATGGGTCGTGACCGAAAGAACGAGATCCCGGATACAAGCGGCCGAAATGAGTTTTCTCCGCAGGGTGTCCGGGCTATCCCTTAGAGATAAGGTGAGAAGCTCGGTCATCCGGGAGGGACTCAAAGTAGAGCCGCTTCTCCTCCACATCGAGAGGAGCCAGATGAGGTGGCTGGGGCATCTGATTCGGATGCCCCTGAGCGCCTCCCTAGTGAGGTGTTCGGGCATGTCCCACTGGAGGAGACCCGAGGACGACCCAGGACACGCTGGAAAGACTATGTCACGCAGCTGGCCTGGGAACGCCTCGGATCCCCGGGAGAGCTGGAAGAAGTAGCTAGGGAGAGGGAAGTCTGGGCTTCCCTGCTTAAGCTGCTGCCCCCGCGACCCGGCCCCGGATAAGCGGTAGAAGATGGATGGATGGATGGATGGATTTAGTTTTTAAAGTGCACCAAATGTCAAATTTCTGATACCTGTAGCTGGAATAGAATATCACCACATTTTGCCTTGACATCTCCTTCTAAAGGCCACCATTTTTAGAGTGCTTCTCTGTGCTCTCATGTCGCCTTTTTTTCGTTCCCCTGTGCTGATTTAAGCCTCTTGCATCTTACTTTGTTGTGCATCCATTGCTAAGAGCATGAAATCATACACCAGTATGTACTCGGTAAAATGGAAGTAGCATTTATACAACCACTGTGCTTGGGGCTTTTACAGGGTGCAAAATATGAACGTAATAGTGTTCAAGTGGAAAAGAAACATGTCATAATTTTTTAAAAGCACCCAACAAAAAGTATGTCTTTTATTCTTTGGGCCCCATTTTCCAAGAAAGATTTCAGGGTCGCTAGCTAAGGGACAAAGCAAAGCAGTACATTTGATTAGGCAACCGCGGCTCTCCCAGTGAAATGTCTCTTGAGTGCTGGTTTATCGGCACTGAGCTCTGACTCTCACACTCTCATCTGCCCACTGAAACTTTCAGTTCATTTACATTTTGACTTTGCGATGGAGGCTTGACAATCCTGCGAGAGGGAACAGTGTCTTGTGTCTCTGGGTGAGATTTTACTCTGCGGGGAGTGCGAATTGTTGTGATACTCTCAAGGCATGATGACATCCCTGTGAATGCCTGCACCATTTTTGTCTCATTAGGGGGATAACACATGTCAACATTTCAGAGAGCAGTGGTCTGTCTTTCTTCATAAATCAGGCACAGTTTAGTTGAATGTATTGCAGAAAAGTCCAGACTGTTAATGCGTAAATGTATTCCTGACACATCTTTTGCACGTGAGACGTTTATCAGTGAAGGACACCTTAATTTGTCATTAAAAAAATAAAAAATAATTGCAATGATGGGGAAATAACTTTTTTTTCTTTACAAATGAGTCACAATGCTTGATTTTAAAAATTTAATCATGACTAAAAACATAGAAAAGGTAATTTGAGAAATTTTCTTATTTCTGAAATGTCTATCAAAACTGATAACCTTCCGAATTAATCAGTACCCAAGAAGTAGCTCTCACAGCAAAAAATAAAGAACTTTGAACATCACTAGCCAATCAGGTGGCCAGCAGTTATGCTAATACTTGGGCCAATGCTAAATGCTCTGTTGGTTCAGAGTTCAACAGCTGTAAACAAGTCAATAAATTCACTAGGTATTTCCACGCTCACCATTTTCCAAGCCAGGTTCTCTTTGGCTTGGCCCTGGCCACTATTGGAAGTTGGATGGGTTTTATAAGTCTTGGAGGAGGGGGCTATCATAACACCATGCAGCTACGAGGTCAAATTTTAAAACGAGCCAATGTGCGAATGAGTGAAACTGACGGTGCTTGCCCCGACTCGCATTGCATCAAACTCGTCACACCTGTGCCGCCCGGCTCGAATTTGAGTAATGCATTGACTTTATATGTAATAGCGCCACGAGAAACGCGCAACTCTGAACGCTGCACTAGGGCTTCTCCGTTTTGGTGCGGGCCGCAAGAGAAAAACTGAAGAATGACATGAACGATACAAGATGGAAAAAAAAAGAGAAGAAAAACAAGGTGTTTTGATGGTATGATGTCTACAAGATGGAAAAAAAAGAGAAGAAAAACAAGGTGTTTTGATGGTATGATGTCATTATATGTCAGGTTGGTAAATGTTTCTGTATATGGTGCATATTGTACTGAAGAAGAAAATTGTGAATTGACTCAAAATCACATTATTTTGCTAAAATTGTTCAGTCCTTGTGAGCTGCTCGCACCTGAAAATGGCTGTTCATGCACCTGCCGATTCATTGAAACATGGTGTAAGTTAAAGTGCCGGCATCTAAAGAAGGAATACCGTACATCTGGAAAACGTCAATTTTGCTCTTACTTTCTTCTCCAGTATCTCGAGTTGATCTTTATAGAAGCTGGAAATGCTGGCCAACTCTTGTTCCTTCCTCTCCAACTGTCTGGCCTGTGGGACAAAAATAAAGGATAGGAACCTCAAGCTTGAGAAGGAAAATTGGGAAATAGATCAAACCTGCAACCTTCAGGGTGGAAGACAACGGAAGACAGGGTGCCACCCTAAATACTAATGAAGCTAAAACAAGTTCCAAAATATCGGGTGTCCCATTTGACGTCATTTGAAATGTCAATATTTGAATAGCAATGTGTCCTTGGGCAAACAATATTAAATGGACTTCACATTTAAAAATACTTACTGATCACTTCCAGCATGATCATCACAAGTCATTATCAAGTTTGTTGGTGCAAAATATTTGTGGAACAAAATATCGGGGCAAACATCTGATCCAATTAATTAACTGTCCAGAAAGGCAGGATTGGATGGATTTGGCTTCATTTGGTTGCCTAAATAATATGCATGAAACTAGAAGTTAGCCCTTGGAAAATTTAATCATTCGAGATATATATATATCTATCTATCTATATATCTATATATATATATATATATATATATATATATATATATATATGGTCAAATTAATGGATTAGACATTGATTTAAAAAAAAAAAAATATATATATATATATATATATATATATATATATATATTAGAGCTGTCAAACGATTAAAATATTTAATCTAATTAAAAACTCATCTGTCATAATTAACTCAAATTAACTAAAAATTAATCATGATTACTCACGCATTTTTTATCGTTTCTGAATTTATTTCCTTTTATATTTTTTGTCCTATTATCCCCCATTTTAATGCTCTCATCAACATGGAATCATGAATCAGTTTTCTATGTGCAAAATGCAAATATTTACTGAAATAACAATTTCGATTTTCAATTTTACATGAACATTTTTCACTTGGAGCAGTTATTCACACATTACCTCTCACACAATATTACTGTCCATCAACAACAGTGAAAAAAATATTTTGTCACACAACAGCTGCTTGAACAGCTCTTTTTATGGAATCAAAACAGCGCAATATAACATTATAAAGTGCACATCTAAGGTAAACTAGTACTCGTAATGGAGGCTCTCGCTGGCAATCCGTAGTGGAGTTGTTCAGTTAATTCCGTTTTTCACGGCCCCCTGAATAAGGATTGTCGGTCAGCATGGAAGGATCTCTTGTTCTGTACTTTTTTGATCATTTATTGGAGCACTTTGCAGCAGAAGTAGTAGTAGTTGTAACAGAAGTATCAGAAGCAGGTAATAACCTAAATTACACATACATGCAGTAAAACATTAATATATCTATCTTTCTGCATCACAATGTATAATTGACATTATTTAATACCTTTATTTAACAATACGTTTAGTAAATAATTTAATCAACCCTGATTTCACTATGTATCAATATCGTCATCATTATTCATTGTTTTAAACGTAAGAAACCATACAACACAAACATATCAAGTCGAATCGAACAAAAGAACTA